>VFFE01005063.1:215657-268291 GCA_008921705.1 Burhinus oedicnemus
CCTCCGCCGGGAGCGAGCGCCGCGGCTGTGCGGAAAAGCCATGGGAGGCAAGACCTCGGCACCTGTTCAGCTGAAATCAAGGGCTTACAGTATACTGGGCAGTCTGGCTTGGTGGTAGGAGCGAGCGAAAGGAAGGAGAAGCAAGCAAGAAAAAGTGAGAGAGGATTGGAGCGACTGCCGCTGCCGGGAAAAAAAAAAAAAAATAAAAACCGAAGGAAGATAACTGGGAAGGAAAAGGATTTTCATGGCGCAGGCTGCAGAGCTAAGCAAGAAGACTGAAGGTTGCATCTCTGCTCTTACAGTCTCTAACTGTCTAGGTCCAGATAATGAGAGATTGTGTTGAGGATGCTGCTGCTGCTCCCCTGTTCACTGTGGAAGCCATCTCCAAATTAGCCATTACATATGGAAACTGGAGACCAGAATTTTAGAAAAAGGGATTAAGGCGTCTCGTTTTGGGGGGGGTTCTCTCTTTATTTGTTTGGTTTTTCTTGGTTCTTTTCTCTCTTTTTTTTTCTTTTTCCTTTTTCCTTTTTTTATATTTCGACCAGAACGTTTCCGATTTAAAAGGCAAGCCTCTTCCCGTGTGGTCTTTCTAATTTACACTCTTTTCCGTGGGCTTTCTTACCTCCCTTTTTTGATATCTATCTCTCTATATATACCCATTATATTATTAGTCGGAATTATTATTCTTTTATTTTATTAAACACACACACCCCAAGAATCAGAAGGCGGTTGGGTATTTGTATAATGAAGAATTATGGGGCTCTTTGACAGAGGTGTTCAGATGCTTTTAACCACCGTTGGTGCTTTCGCTGCCTTCAGCCTGATGACCATAGCTGTGGGGACCGACTACTGGCTTTACTCCAGAGGGGTTTGCAAGACTAAAACTGTCAGTGAGAACGAAACCAGCAAAAAGAACGAGGAAGTCATGACCCATTCTGGATTATGGAGAACCTGCTGCCTGGAAGGTATTTGATTCTGGATCTCCACACACACCCCCTTTCCTCTCCCACCACCCCATGTTTCTCCCCCCCTCCAAATAAATCCCTCCACATTCCACCATTTTCTCACTTCATTCCTTTCACCACGGATCGAGAGCGGTGGGCTCGGTTACTCAGGGCACAGAGGCAAGAAGACAGGCAAAACATCCTCTGTTCCGTTCCCTTCTCTCTTCCTATTCCCCACCCTCCCCCCTCCCCCCCCCAAAAAAATCACTTATCCCCTCCAGTTGGAATAATGTGTGTGTTACAAAAACACCTAGAGACCCTTTCAAAAAGCAACCGTGCGGTCTGCCTGTCTTCAGCTTGTTTGTATTGCCTGGGAAAGCAGT
The DNA here is from genome assembly GCA_008921705.1 of Burhinus oedicnemus. Lineage (NCBI taxonomy): Eukaryota > Metazoa > Chordata > Aves > Charadriiformes > Burhinidae > Burhinus > Burhinus oedicnemus. Next base: position 216,988 of record VFFE01005063.1, read on the forward strand.
GCCAAAATGCTGTATTATTGCTGTGCTCCGGCTGTAACCACAGAGTGAAATAATTGCTCTCTTTGCAAATGGCTTATTTGCAAAGACAAGACTGGGAGTGAGGGGTGATGTGGGGAGGGGGTGACTGCAAAGCACTTTGGATGCAATTATTAGATCACTTTAGGAGGGAAAAAGAGAGAAAGGGAAGCAACCCTGTTATGTCCAACATGCCTCGTACGGTGAATCTAACGATTCCAGTCATCTCGAGCAGAGTTCAGAACATTTCGTAATGTCTGTAAGCAACCACATCTCACTGGGCTGGGTGCAGTGGGGTCTAGTTGGCGGCTGATCGGTTTGGTTTGGGGCTGAGATTTTTCCCCAGTTTGTTTGTTGTTGGGGGGTGGGTTTTTGTTTGGGGCTTTTTTATTTATTTATTTATTTTTTAAGGCTTATGGTAAGGGCCAAAAATAAACAAGTCCCTGAATGGAAAAATCAGCCTAAGTCTGATGTGGTGAAACTGAACAGCAACTCAGTGACATGTCTGATGGCAGAAGAGACATCGCCGCAGCCAACTTCTGGAATCAGACGTTCCTAAGGGAGGGGGAAAGAAAAGAGGGGCCAGTGATTCGCTTTTAAATATGTGTTGCTCAGTACTGCTATTGGCGTACGTGTGGGCTGGGGAGGTGGTCTTCAGCCTGTGCTGGAGGGATAGGGGCAACCGATGTAAATGCGTGGTTTATGTTACACACGTAGCGAGAAGGAGCAAGCGAGAGCACAAGAGTGCACATTACAACCCATTGTAAAAGCTCTGTTTATGAATCAGCTCCCAGCTGGAAGGTGGGCTGCTGGGGGTTTACGGACATCCAGGGATAATGTCTGTGTCTGTCGGTGTCCACCAGAGCTGGGTGTGCCTGGAGCTCCCCGATGGGAGAGAACGGGGAGTGGGTACCGCAGAACTGATTTTCTAAGACCGGCACTGGGAGATGGAAGGCAGGGGGGAGGGGAGAATAAACTATGTATGTCCTGATGTCTCTCACCAAAGCAAGCTAAAGCTGCTGTTTGGAAATGGTTGTGTCCGGGAAGAAGCGTGAATTTTGCCCCTGTTCTTGGTGCAAACGGTTGAGTGATGGCTGGACATGTTTTGAATAGCTAAGTGACTTCATTGAGCGATGGTCTATTTGACGCATACTGCATTTAGTGCCCTTTGTCAACCCAAACTGCTGCCTTTTAACATATCCTGCAGAGGAGCTCTATGCTGAATACTATATGCTGTCTCCACGCCAGAAAATCAATAGCAGTAAATTAATGGGGGATGTTTTAAACACACTCGCTCACACACACGCACACATTTCCTCCAAATAGATAAATATATGGAGGTATATATTAATAAAAAACGAAATGCCTTTCACACAGCTATTCATTACAACTGGGGAAGGAGACATCTCCTTAATTAAAAATTAATGAGAGGGAAGGAGAAAAAAAAAAAAAGGGAGCCCAAATGCAAAGCCATGCGGGGAAGGGAGGCTGCGGGGAAGAACTCCCTTCCTGAGCCATGTCCCCAAGCTGGAGGGTGGAGGGATGCTGGGGTGGAGACAGGAGGTATGAGGACCCCGGCCGGGAGAGGCAGTGAATTCAGATCATGTCTATCTGCCCACAGAGCCGTGCCCAGAGGGACGCGGTCTGAGGGGGAGGAGGAAGGGGCGGGTGAGGTTTGTCAGATCGGAGGAGCTCGGGGCTCCTTCTCCTTAACATCTGACAGGACCCCACAGGCACTGTGGAGAAGTGGCTTGCATGGCAAGGGAAAGTGCCAGGATGTTTCCAATTAAAAGCTCCGAAGTGTCCCCAGCCCCCCCAACGCTGCGCTGCCAGCCCCGTCCCTCTGCCCTCCCTGCTGATGCTCTCCAGCGAGCTCGAACTGCGGCCCCGCATGAGGGGTGCAAAATGCAGCTTGAGCGCAAGCTCCGTGGCCCTGGCAGGGTGCTCTCGCTCGCCCCAGCTGTGTGAGGGTTGGGCTGGCCCGTTCCCCCATCCCCTGGACACTGGGCAGAAGTGGCGAGCGGGGTAGGAGGGTGCAATGCACCACGCAGGAGCTGAGCCCAGCTCTGAGTCCCTAGCCTGAGGGCACAGGTTGCACCAGAACTTGGATAAAGGCTCGGTAGCAAGAGCATCTCAGCAGGATGCAAACCCAGCCCTATGGCCACATGCCGAGCAGGGCCTGGACATGGCTTTTTCTCATGGGGTGGCACGACACAGGTCTGGCACCGCCGTTGCCGGGATGCCTCTGCTTGGCTTCCCGCATCCCCACTGCCTGCATGGGCTGGTGGCTGGCACTCTCTTGCTCCCAGGACAGCACAGCCAAATATCCCCAGCAGCCCCTGGACGGCAGGCCTCTTACTGTCACGTCTGACCCCCTTACGGGGGGGTTATCGTCTTTCTCAGCAGAAGGAATTAGAAAGGTGTCCCTGGTTGACTTGCTCTCCCTGGTGAAAGCTGCCTGCTGGTGAGCGGGAGGGAGACGGGTGCAGCAAAGGCTCCTTTCCCCCATGATGCAGAGGGTGGTCAGATTTGTGGAGGGAAGGGCTTCGTCCCAGGAGGCTGTAAAAAGGTCAAAACCCTTGGACTCTGCTCACACCCTGCCCACGGTGTGGCAAAGGCACTTGACAAAAGGTGTGGGACAGACATGCTTCTGCTGCCTGGGGTGGGTGTCAGGGCAGGTCTACAGGGTGAGGGGAGGTAGTGAAGAGGAGGGCAGGAGGCTTTGCAATAAGAAAATGATCAAAGGAGCACAAACTGCCTCTTGCTACTGGTAGGAAGCCTCTGACGAGGTTGCCTTCATTTCTGAGGGTGTGGGGGAACGCTGGCATCAGTCAACACTGTCAGAGATGCTGGACTCCTCGCGTTCAAAATATTGTGCAAAATTATCTTTTCTTTTCTTTTCTTGGACAAGATATCCAGTAGCAAAAATGGATGTGGGGACTCAGTCTCAGACTGTCCACACAGATATGCTGCGGACAGAATTGTAAGTTCCTCTTGGAGAATTTGGTCAATTTTTGAGTTCCCTTCTCTTCGGTCATTCGGTTCCCCACAGCGGACTTTCAGTCAGCATTTTCAGATCTTTGTATTCCTCCAAAGAGGAGTGTCATTTGGGATGTTCCTCCTCTATCGGGATTTCTTTCACCCCTTTCTTGTGTCCTACAGTGAGCCCCTGCTCCATGGTGGGACTAAAACAGAAAGCTGGTGTCAGTTCACATTACTGCAGATCGCACTTCTGATTTTTTTTTCTTAATCTTCCTTGAGATAATTCTTTCTGAGAATTTGGGGTTGCCCAAATGTGTCCCCGGGCCATTCAAAAATCTTTGCCCTTCAAGAAAAATGGCCTCTCTCAACCCTTTAACTGTGTAGGCACAAAACACACACGTACACCAAGAAATTGAGATCTGTAAGCTCATGCCACACATGGATACTGCACCTCTTACAACTTTGAAATGGCTGCGAATCTTCCAGCCTAATTCCTTCCTGGCAGAGAATGCTTTAAAACCACTTTTTATTATGAGTGATGCCTTGTCTAATTCTTTCATTAGCTCCTGTAGATCTCCTACAGGATCTCCAAAAGTGAGTGAGGATGCCTTATCAGGGTCTTATGAAGCAAGCAAATGAAATGTATTTTATATCTGTAGGTTATTGGTTTTGTCATGTTGTCATTATTATTAGGAAAGGGATAGGTCTGGGAGGCTTTTATACCGAGAAGGAGGGAGAGAAGAGTCCAGGGCAGGCAGGCATGAGTGATGCGCATGGGGTTAGACATCCCTGTAGATCTGACTGGTGTGAAGGCAAGTAATTGAATGGATGTTGGTGCAGAAAATAATTCCTGCCTAGAGACCCTTCCCAAGGAAAATTAATGAGCTGATCTGTTCCCTTTCCAGCTTGTTATATCTGAACAGCGCATGAGAGTTAAGTGCAGTTTCAGTGTTTGCAAAAATGAAAAGCTGACAGCGAAGTGAGGCAGGGCACAGGCAGTGGACAAGCTTTTGCCAGACAGTTCTGGCGCTGCGTCGCTTCCTCGCACTGCCTTCTCCCACTGCTGTTTGCTCCTGGGCCAGCTCTTTCCTTTCACACTCATCTTATGAGTGTTTTTTTCCTTATCTTCCCTCTTACCTTTCTTGATTTCCTTTCTTTTACCCTTCATTTCGGTCAGCGTCCCTAGTTTCGCGCTGCAGAATTGCCTGCCGTCCTACTTCCAAGGATCCTCAAATCTACCAGGATCCTTTCCCCTGACTCTTGCCATCCTAATCCAGGAGCCTTTCGGAACACGCAGTGAAAATAGCAGTAGATTAAGTCAGGGTCTCCAGGTCTTCGCTGTTCAGGACCAGGAGCAGCCTAGCACAGCCCGGAGATGCAGCAGGAGGCAATGGCCCGGCACATAGCTGATTGCTGCTGGCATTGCATCTGCTGGGGAGAAGGAGGAGGCAGAGCTGGACAGGCCTTGTATGAAGAGGAAGACAAAGGATTTTAAAAAGTGGGGTGGCAGATGGTGAGGGACAATTACTCGGGATCTCAGACTTGGGTGGGTTTGTTCCTCCTCTCAGCTTAAATTCACACCTAAGTCACCAAGAATGTAAGGATATGAGGGGCTGAGACTTGCAGGCTCAATTCCTTTGTAAGATTTAACAAGGAAATGCTGTTCTTCATCAGTGAGTTGCGAGAACTGACTTTAAATTGCTTTTAAATTATGAATCTTCCTACTGACAGAGAAAGAGGAATGGGTTAATATTGTCCTGAAATGCACCAGAAATTGCCTTGCTGAAGAGAGTGAGAGCGAAATGCAGTGGGAGGGACATGGAGATGCAGTGTGGCAGCAGTAATGTATAAAGAAATTACACAGAGATAGAACAAATGTCTCTTTGCCAGGGAGACCAGGAGCTATTCCTATCCAGTGTTTCCCTTTTAACCCATCCTTTTCCCCATGCAGCCCTCTGAGCCCCTGTCTCACTTTGCTGCGGTTTGGTACAATCTAAGCAAGAGTTTTGGGGGAGGAGAACTGCTGAGGTTTGGCAGCAGAATCTCCATATTTTTAATTTAAAAACAGTCGCGAGGAGCTTGCCGGGGGGAGCAGGGAACATTTCAGGCTCTCAGATGGCTCTGCCCCCTGCCCCTGTTTTAAGAGCAGATTCCCAATCAAGCATACCCAGTTTATCCCAGGGGGAGCCCTCGCTGCTCCATTCTGCGCTGCTTTTCCCTTCCATATTGCACTCATTGTCAGGGGATGTGCTGCTGCCTTTCACGGGCACGAAACCTTCCCCCTTGGGGAGGGAAGGGGGCTGCCGCCGGGGGAGTGGGTTAGCAGCGGGGCTCTGACTCCATCTCCTTCCCTTGCAAGTCCCCATCCCAGGGTGACAGCTACCCGGCAGGGGAAACACAGAGCACAGAACAGGTCAGGCATACGCAGAATGTATTGTAAATACAATACACCTAAAAGTTATTTTTCCCTTGCCTGTATGACCCCAGCTTTTTCCTCAGCCTCCATCTTTGACTCATTCTATCCATCTCCATTTTAATTTGTTCTCGTTTCCCTCCCTTATTTCTCCTCTTTATTTTTCTCTTTCATCTTCATGTCTCTTCTGTGCTTTCTCTCAAAAGCAGCTTCTCCTTCGTTATTTCTCCCTGTTTCTCTTCAAGTTTTCTGAGACCTATTCCCTTTGCTCTTTCCTCTGTTATATTATCTTGCCCTTACTCTCCTGCTGTCTCATCTCTCTGTCCTCTTTCCTCTTCTCTCTGCCATCATTTCCCCCTGGCTTTCTCCCATCTCACACAGTCATTCTTCTCAGCTGAAGGACGCCATCCTTTCGGAGCTGTACTTCCTCTATGCTCTAAAGCAACTCTTTTCCAACTCCTCTCCAGCTCCCCCCTTCTTCTTTCCCTGGCCAGTGTCCCCCGTCCTCGAAGCAGTGTATGACACCAGTTGCTGTTACTGTCTCCTCTTGCCCCTAGGGCAGTCCGGCTACCTCTGAGGGGGTGTCAGATCCAAGCCCCTCCTTCTGCTCCCCTCATTGCTTGTTGCCTGTGGTCAAGCCGACATCCGTCCACTTTGCTGCCTGCAACCTCTCGTGGCCGGAGGGCTCACTGGCAGCTCAGCTGATGAGCTGGCTCATCTGCATGCAGCCAGCAACTGGGCTGGAAGGAGCTCACGGCAGCCCTAAATACCCTCCCTGGCAACCCTCAGACATGGATCAGGCCAGGATCCAAATGGAAAATAAGGGTCTCTGTAGCCATAACCCTGGGGCAGTTGTTGTGCACTACAGTGGAGGATCTCTGTTTGTCAGGAAGAAGTGTCTCAGCAAGCAGTCGTCCTTTTCAAGCTGTTTACAGGGGAATGATTTTCTCTGAGATTCTCAAGAATGCTGAAGGGGGTGAGGTGAATGGGGCTGGGATCTCCAGGCCCAGTGGATCTAGATGATCGGCTGAATGAACCTCAGTGAGTCGGGTCAGAGGGTACCACTGGCTGGTGGGAAAAGGGGGATTGCGTACTGTAAAGGGCTCTACTTGAACCACAGCAGCTCACTGGATGCCAGAAACAGGGATATTGCTGTCAGTGGCCCAGTGCAGCACATGGCTGTAGACAGAAAACCCACCACCACCAAGTCCCCAGACATAAGGAGCAGAGCAGGAGGGATAGCAGAGAATGCAAGAGGAAGGGCCATCCAAGGTGGGGGGTTGCAAAGTCAGAAGAGGGTTCGTAAAAGGGGGACAGAGACAAGGAGGAGTAGGAAAGACCGTGTGTACGAAGGCAGCCTGCAAGACTAGACGTGTTTGCCTGGAAAAAGGAGATGAATGAGACGGAAAGTGATTGGATTGTATTGAATAATGAATGGGCTAGAGAAGATGGATCAGTAGCTCTTGATTTCCCCATTTTGTAACACACAGACAAGAGGACCTGACGTGAGTCACTGGAGACCCAGTTAAAGCTTTCTCTTTTGATGCGTACCAGGGCTGTGGAGCTCATTGCCACCCGAGCTCCCGTGGCCAAGATTTTAACAACATTTAGCAAGCAAGTGGGCATTTACGACAGAGTTCACAAAAATTAAGCGTCCTCCTAATGGATGTGAACAGCATTTTGGGTGTTTCATAATTCAGCAATTAAGCCAGTCGCCATAAAAACTAGGATAACATTTCACAAGGGCAGCCTATCCCCTATCTGACTGCCATGTGCTTCTTGCCTCTTCTCTGAAACATTTGTCATGGATTAAACAGAGCTCAGATTTACTTAGTCTGGCATTTCTTTTGTTTCTAGATGCTATGCTGTGCAGTTGCAATATAAGATGCAAACTAGGCCTGCGTTTCTGCTGGTGTCAATGACTGCCCTAATTTGACAAATTAACAGCGAGTTTAGGTATTTCTATCATATTTTTCTAGGAAGTATCTGGGATAGAGAGCAATTAAGAGCATACGGAATTAAGTGGAGTCCTTTCTCTTCACACCCCAGGGTATAAAGCAAGTAGTTAGCAATGAAGGTGCTATATATGTGCGAAGAATTATTATTGTTGAAGTCCCTGCTTCCCAGAAAGCAATAGGCTTTGTGTCTCTTTGATGCTATCATGACTAAATTAGAAACGAGGTTGTCTCTTTTCTCTTGTATCTGTGGAAATGATTACTGAACTGGCATCTGATGACGTACAATACTGTAGTGTTTCTATGTACAAGAGTTGAAGGCCCAATTCTCCCCTCGTTTGCACTGATGCAACCTCACTGACTCTGACGGAGCCACGCTGCTTACCCTGTCTGTGTAGGCAACAGGAGAATGAGGCCGAGGAAGGGCTGCACGTGCTTTAAACAGCCATGCCCCCAAGGTCGCTGTATGTCCCCACTTTGCCAGTGCCATACCCGACAAAGAGGCTAAATGCACTGCCAGGGTGAGTGGTGCGATAGCCCCAAAGTTAATGAGATTCTGCACTTCTTTATGCCAGCTGTTCACCCAGTCCAGCAGTTCCTTTTTTAACTATTTCCATTTTCATTGTCTTTCACCCTCATTAGAAAAATTCAATCTGACTTCCCTCCCTGTGAGGCAAAAAACCTCTTAGGGACTCCTCACCTTGGATCGATGAGCATGTAAAATGGCAGAGGTGACCATGAACCCCCTGGCATTCACCTTTCGCTTTTTCTTCTTTCTGCATTTCTGTCTTTCATTGAGTCTCTTTTATTTACTGACAGCTTTCTCTCTCCCAGCCCCATTTATCCTCTTTGTGTTACAGAAAAGCTCTCCCATAAAATTCCAAACTATACAATCAGAGTTTTCATAACAAGCCCTGCAGGATAGGTGAAATCCACTTCTGTTTCTGTGGCACAGGCTGCTGAGGTTTTTATACTAGCTTCCTATCAAATCTGTAACTCCCCTGAGAAGCATATGGACTTTATCCTCCACCGCCTATTCCCCCAGAGCATATACTCCTACCTGCTAGCTGTGAAAAACAGAAAATGAGGATGGTATACAAAAACTTGAGAATGCAATGCCATCCTATTCATGGGTAGGAATTTTTCTGATGTGTGTTTTTGCTAGAAGCAAACAACTATAAATTTCTGATTTAGCTTGTTGTATAAAGTATACATTCTGTCAAATAAAGAATAACACTATCCACCTCCGTCCCCTGGATTTTCTATCCCTTTCTGATTTTTCTCTTCCTATTTCTCAGTTTTCATTCTCCTTCTGAACATGATTTTTTTTTAGTGTCTGTTTTATTTTTCTCCTCCCACTGCTTCATAACTACATTTCATTCTTAAATTTGCTATCGCTCGGAGAACTTCTCTCTTTCTTCAGGTCTTGTTTATACCACCAGTGTAGCTGCAGCGTGATGGATCACGCTTGAACACTGAATGTTTTCCAAGTTTATGGTCATGTTCATGCAGTACCATAGACCAAGCACTGTCAATCAAACCCCTTTTGACCCAACCCTATTTGCTGACTCCTGCAACCTTGCTGTGACCTGTCCATTGTAACCAGTAAATTTCTGAGAACCTGTTCCTGGAGCTTTATTTCCTCCTGAAGGTGTTGCCTAATACTTTTCTTTCTTAGTTTCAATTTTTTTTCATTCTTGGTTTCAATTTTTCCTCATTCTCTCCATCAGTCCCCTTCAAAATTCGCTGTTTCTTCTTTTCTTCCCTTTTTCTCCACATCATCTCTCATGTCTGCCATCTTCTCCCCCGACCCTCACCCCTTCTGACATTTCTCCTCTTCCCTTTATGTTTCTAGCCCATAGACCTCCTGGGTAGGAATTACTTACCTTGATCCCATCCCATTCAGCCTCTATGGAGAGGGAGTGGAAACAGATTGACGACTAAGTGTGTTTGTGTGTGTGTGTGTGCGCACACGTGCACATGTGTATCTCCTTTCAGATATGGTTGGTATGAAAGCTTGGTGGTTGAGATGAAGTGGCCTGGCTCTGACTTTTGCCTTTCAGACAGCCATGAGGAGTCATTTCCAAATACAGATGCCCCCCAGAATTGCCTTCAGAATACAGGGTCTCAAGGGATCAATCATCAAGATTTTCTGCTGCTTCCTTTTAGATTCAAGCATTGCCCTTTTCCTTAGGCTGAGGGTCACGGGTTTTTGAAGGGCAGTGGCAGAATCATGAAAGAAGACATTTTTCTTTTGCTCATTTTTGAGTGAGAGAGTGAATGAACTGTGATAAATATTTTTCTGTATATAGCTAGAGCTGTCTCAAAGAAGTGGCAGAGGAAACAGATGGCAGAGGCCCTTTATAGGCAGCTGCTGTTGTCTCTTAAGGTGTCACCATCACAAGAAAACTGGTTGTAATTGGGGAGCTTCAAGATCAGTAGCGCCTGAAAAGACTCGAGCAGAAAAGAATGTCATCCCGCATGAAGGCAGGGGGGGAGGAAGAAATCAAATATTCAGAGACTGAGGAATGGTGCTTGAGAGGTGAAATAAAGTACAGGGACAAGGTTGAAGCAATTATGAAGTTTTACTGAATGATATGACCGCAGGATGGATGGTTTCCCTGCGTTTGGGAGTTCATACTTGGCCACAGACAGTGGGAACATTGTAGGCAGGGTGAAGAGCTGGCTTGGAGTATTTTGGGGACAGCAAGAGGGGTTGGCATCCAAAGGAAGCAACTGAGTGAAAGACAGAGATCCCCAACACACTGTGGAAATGCAGCTGGGGGAGAGGAAAGGTCCGGGAACAGCTGTCTCCAGACTCCTATCTCCTCCAACTTGCTTCAGAGCACCCCTGCAGTGTGTGCTTTTGGGATGGGTGGTGGGGGGTGGGGTGGTGCTACAGTTTCGTGTAGAAGCCCGTGTCCCAGATATTCCCCAAACAATTTGCCTGCCTGAAGCCCTATCATCGCAGTGTATGCAGCACAAAGAGAAATTGTAAGGTGACCTGTAAAACAACAGAAGTGGAGACATGTAGCTGCTCCCTCAAGAAATAACCAGGGCTACGTTCCATCATATCTTCCAGGCTGGGAGGGATTGCACAGCAGGCTAGGCCCCTAAGTCTTCCAGTCATGGAATTGTTTAAATCTCTCCTACTCCCCTTGTGTCTCCAAAACTAGGAGCCATGTATTCCTTTCAAGGATGACAAAATTCAAGGAAAAGTTCAACAGGAGGTTTGAGAGGAAACCAGGGAGGATGACAGGGTATATCATGTTGTGCAAGGGTTTGGGGTAACAGAGCAGCTGTGAACTGGCTTGATGATGGAGATTAATTGGAGATGAACGTTTCATGGTGTCCTCTAGCTGAGACACCTCCATTGCCACTGTACTTAATAGTCTCAAAGGAAACAACTGCCAAGAGCAGAGCAGTGCAGCTGTTTTGCTGTTGGGAAAGGGAGCAACAGAGGAACTAATATGTCTACCCTGCTGAGGGAACTGCAATGTAAACAGCAGCACAGCACACATGAAAAGCATGCGATTGACAATTTTCCTAAATTTCAGGTGACCACCTAATCATTGCACCACTCTTCCCCAATCATCGCTCCACTCTTTCCCACTTCAGTCATCACTTTGTCCGTGTGTTCACAGGAAAGTATAACTCAGAAAGGCCAAGAACAGCTTTCCAGGAATTAATTCCAGGGGCTGTCTAAGATCACAGGAGAAAGGTGTTTTTCTGTGTGCTGCATCATTACAGCTTGGCCCACATTTACAGGAACAGCGAGGGGGAAAGCATTGAGCAAAGCAAGACTGTGAGAAAGAGCACTGTGAGGATGTAAAGGCACCAGGGCCAGGGAGGATTTATACTCTTCTGCAGAAATTGAAGAGATGGTTTGTTTCTGGGAGTAGACTGACTCAGCTGTGGAGGAAAGTACCTCTGCATGTTGGAAACAAAGGAACAGTTGGGGCTGGAAGGGTCTGTGGCAGCTGAAAAGCACAGCTGGCTAGAAGGAAACACTAGGCAAGAGGGGACCAAGGACTTGGCCACAACAGGGTATGGGGAGGTGGTAATAGGAATGCAGTGTGCATGCTGGAAGGAGATAATCGAGAAATATGGTCTGAAAGAGGGTGAGTCAGGAGAAACCCTGGGACTCGGAGGTAGGAGAGACTTGAATTGCTGAGAGAAGCAGGAATATCAGCTGGAGATGGCGGATGGAGAAACGGACGTCCTCATCCATCTTCTCTGCCTTGTGGAATGGGATGGTTTTCTCCTGTCTGATGCCAACATCTGCCACCCCTAAAGGCCTTTTCTCCCTCTCCCCTCTGCCGCAGCCCATGGGAGAAAGAAGGGTTTAGACACACATAGACAGGGCAGGATCAGTCACACAAACCAACCTACTATGGACCTACAGCAATTTGGAAAGTGTGACCAGCAGTTACAGCTCTGTGCAGTAAAGTCTGACAAAGGAAAGCTGGGGAGAGGAAGAATCAAAGGAGCTGGAATATAAAATTTTTGTCGCGACTTGGTGATGCCAAGAAATTTATCTATGTAAGCAACTTAAGGCAGACATGGCCACCTCCTACAGTGAGGCTCTCTGCTGGTTTCATAGCTGTAAGCAAATGAATTGTCCTTCTTCTGGAGGCCTGGGTTACAGGTTTCATGGCAGAGAATGCATGGTTTGGCCAGATTATCTTTGGTAAGACAGGGGAACCAAAACTTAATGTTCCTCTCTGGCTGCTGCTCTTCAGCAGAGGGTTTCTGAGTATCTCACCTTTTATTGCCATTGTGCTATTGTGGCTGCACCAAAATGCTTCACATAGGGTGGAAACACCTTTATACTAGACACTGTGCATACACAAAAGCTGTCGTCCCTACATCAAAGAAGTGACAATCTAAGATGACAAATGACATATGAAAGGCAGCAAAGCAGAAGGCAGCAAACGTGTAGAACTTGTTTCTGCATTGTTGCTTTTGACACCAGTAAGAGGGTATTACACCTAGAAATGACTTCATCTCCTTCTCCAGGCAGAGCAGAATGCAGAACGGGGCATGTCTGCCCAGCACCAGGCAGTGCCAGAAGGAGATACCCGAATAACTCTAAGCAAGCTAGCTTATTTCAAGCCTTAATGGCTACTCAAGCATGGTGCTCTGCACAGGCAAATTAGCAGTGTGTCTGCGAGCTGTCAGGGTGCAGCGCTCACTCAGGTGTGCTGCTTCCAAGACCCGTGCAAGGTCACATTACGTTGTGCCATGGAGACTTATAGTAAAAGCCTCTCTCAACTCTGAATCCAAATCTAATTCCCGTATCCCCATATGGGCATGCCTATGTGGTTGGAGGAGGTTTTTCCCCATACTTGGTAATCACAGGTGGTCTGAAAGGAATGAAAGATCACATCTCATTCTGTTCCTATGGGCAGGGTACTGTATTATTTTGGGTTCTAAAAAGGAGGTTGGCCCCAGACATGTCTCCTAGTGGTTGAGAAATCTGGAGCCAGAAGATGCCATCACAGCTGGATTTCTCCTTTGCAGTTTTAGCAGGCAGGGCTGAAGGACACCGAGACTAATCTCCATGTGACCTGCAGATCCTGTCCTTTCACATGAGGGCTGAAGCTTGCTGAAGAGGCAATGCTGGAGTGCTTTTGCCCATGTGGTATCTGCCCTGGGGATACACGGCCACTTCCGTCTCTAGGGTTGTCACTTGCCAGTGAAAATTCATTGGATTCATGACAAAACTGCAGGATTTACCAGCAAAGAAGTAGTTTGTTCTGAAAATAAATAAAATCTGATCTGGAGGTGGTAATTTACTCAGACACCCAAGAGATCACTTATTTTGAGTATCGTGTTTAATTCTCACTGAGACTGCTAGTTTTCTGTCATTCTTGATCTTAGTTTTCTTGGAAAAAGGTGTAATATGTTATGTGGCTTCTTCCCCATAATAAAAACAAAGGAAAGGACTCAAGGAGAGGAAAGCTCTATGGCCATCACTTCACTGAGCTGCACAACAGCAGGGACAGAATTTGAACCCATATTCAAACAAATTCTTAAGATCTACATGAAGCCCTGCTTTTCTTTGGGATTCACGTGAAGAATTAGATCTCTGCAACAGATACACAGTCAGTAGCTTTTCTCAAATAATGAACTAATCAGAAATACTAAAAATAGGTTGCATTGGAACATCAGTTCAGCCATTTGGAATGTAGAGCAAACGGCACTGAATGTGTTTAATGAAGTGAAAGAGCTTTGTTTTTCATCACTGAGCTATTGATAAATTGTTGATAGGTGATCAAATCTGGACTTTTCTTTCAAATGTTGTGACTTTATGAACCTGCCAAGACCCTAATGAGCTACCCTTGTTCCTTTCACTGCAAATGTAGTAGAACTTCCTGCCCTTTTCAGGACCTAAAATAAGAATAATTGTAATGTCGTCTTTTTTTTTTCCAGATAACAAGCACTTAGCCTCTAGGCCAGTGATCAATTTTCAAGAATAAATGTTCATAGTTGTACAAAATCAGACCCTGGGAACTGGGTCGGATATGTGAGAGAAGATGACTAGATGGGAGGCAGATCAGTTCATATCTCTTCACGCTGTTATGAGAGTAACACCAGGGCATTAGATTAGGTGGATGGTGAGAGTGAATGAGGGAGAATCTGGTTTTTATTTGTACAGCAGTAAAATGACTGGGGAATCAGGGCAGAGCCTACAGCTGAAGGGAGATTTCATTTTCATGCAGGGAAGGAAGTGAGCCGGGATCTCAGGGATGTTAGACCAAGGAACATGCAAAAGGAGTAAGGGAAACTGAGGCTCTAATAGGAAAAATTAGGCCTATTATGAGGGTTGAGACAATACTATGGAACCATTTTAGTTCATACAGTCCTTCACATGTGGACGAGATCTTCCAGCATGTCTGGATTATACTCAGTCCAGAATGACAGAGAAGGAGAAGACAGTCTTAAACTACCATCACATTCACGTGTCCCTGAACTTACGTCATCCAGGATTTCCCCAACATACAGAATGTCTTCAGATGGGATTTAAGCAAAATTATTTGTTGTTTTGTGTTATTAAATGGGGTGAAACAACTGTAATGAATTTGAGGACTGAGCCCTATATCTATGCTCTGGCTGACATATGCTAATACATTAGTGATCTTAGTGGACAGTTTGCTATGCACCTTGAAGCTATCTTTACTTCTCCTTCCAGTGGAGAAGAACCACAGTATCTTTCTCATGATCTGCAGGAAATCTCAGGGCACATTTGAGATATAGTTTACACAATTTACGACAATGTTTTAACACTGGTTTGCTTAGTGCACACAGTCCTTAACAGTTCCATGTTAATGTTATTGGGTGGGGGACATCATCCAACCTGTACTAACCCACTATAGTAATTAATTAGCTGACTGAACATTTGTATTCTGATTATAAACTTGCAAATTACTCAACTTTATTCTACTAGGAACAAGGTTTTCCTTTTAACCTCAACTGCAAACCAGCTGTCCACCAATTACAACGTGCTCATACTTTAGTGATGAGAGCAGCAGAAAAGCCTAAATGCGTTGCTAGAAAGTGCTACAAGTAAAATAGAGATGTATTTCATTAGCGTTGGGAGGATTGGTTGCTCCTTAATTGGATGAATCACCCAATGGGTGTGTTCCTGAAGCCAATCAGAGCGTGCCAGTTCAGTAGAGCCACAGTGAGCAACACTGTGCTGCGTCATTCGGCATTCTCTGGTGAGTGATCAAATCCATGTCATTTGTAATAAATCAAATGTTGTCACAGGGTCAATCTTGTGGGTCATGCTAGGCTATTGTAGTGATTTTGCACTGGCTATATCAGGTACTGCTGTGTCATACAGGTTTTTGCTGGGTCACAGGGTCATGCTGGGTTCCTCAGGTATCATCTCTTGAACTCACCAGGAGCCCTGCTGGAGTACATCAGGGGAACGATGAGAAGGGTTTGCTGCGTAGCCTTCTAGTGCACCTGATTATGGCCTTTTCTCACGACTGAAGTACCTCTTCCCTAGAAAATGTGCATTTGTCTCATTTATTAGTTTGAACAGACACTGTAACTTTTGTGATTTGTCCCCTCCAAAACAACACCTGCCCAAGGCCCAAAACAGTGACTTCTTTTTTTCAGAACAGAAAACTTCATGCTATTTCAGTTAATTATGTTGTTGCCTGACTCCATAGAGTCAGAAAGAGATCCTGCCTTCTGCCAACATTGCTGCATATTGCTGGTTTAAGTTCCTTGTCATAGGGAAACCCCCACAGAGCCAAGAAATGCATAAACCTCCTCCCATTTAGGGGTTGTGGCCAAAGGACGAATACTACAAGTAACTAGACATCATGTTGCAGGAGTCTGCTGCTTTAGTGGTACCTTGTTTTGAGTTATGATTTGGGCAGGTATATGTTAGTACAGCCCTGAGGTGACTCTAACTTGCATCAGAGACTAAGCCAATCTCTTCTGGTCTGATGGTCAGAAAAATACAAACGCAGCACAAAGCCACCTTTAACCCTCACACCATCCATCCTGTTTCAGATACCACTGAGAAAGCTTCCCTACAGAAGTCACTTTGAATGGCAACGGTTTAAAATGTTGACATTTTTATGCATAGAATGACTATTCTAGGATTTTTTGAAAGATCATTATGGCCTCCTCTGAGGTCTGCGTGGTTAGTTCAGTCATAACTGATGCTTGCTTTCCCAGAGAAGGAACATAAGAATAGTTTCAATAACATTTTTAAACCTCTCGAAATAAATTTATTTTCCATGACACACATGGCACCTCCAGAATAGAGAGTGGCAGATTGTGGCATGAAAGTTTTACTGGTACCAATCAGGATGACATTCCCAGCCCACTAGTGCCATCGCTGGTCAGGTAAACAAAGACTAACAGATGATTTACTGAAGGAAATGTCCCATTTCTCATCGGCAAAAACAGTCCTGCTGGTGAGGCTTCAACTTGTGCTTTCCATTGCTGTCCTCTGCTCACAGCAACAGAAGTCATTCTGCTAATGCACGGTTTTTCACTCCTTGATGCGTTTCATCACCCAGTGTCCCTGGAGCACAAGAAAATGCTCCCATGGCCATTCTATATGTGGAAAATTTCAGACACAGGAAGGTTAAGGGGTTAGCCAAGTGTATATAAAGACTGTGGCAGAGCTGAATTCACTTTTCGCCAAGTCTTAAGTCCATATCCAGATCACTCCACAATCCTTCCAGTGTGCCGTTTACCTGGCCCCACTACCTCTCACACCACTGAAGGTTATTTCCTGTTTTCCAAGGGTGAAGTACATAGATGATCTCTAAAGCACCACAGAAAAGTCATGAATTGCAATCAGTAATGTATTAGAGTGGATTCAAGCTCTACAGTACTTCTTGCAAGCTCTCAGGTTCTTTGAACATGGGAGGTCTCTGCAGGAGCCACATCAGATCTTGCTGGTCTTCTATTGGAGTCAGCGAGTGAGCCAGGAAAGAAGTTATTCCCTCTGCAATTGAAATCAAACTCATATTTTCCTCAGCAGAGCTATTTTAAGTCATTCATTATTATCTTTTTTCTCTCCAAAGCATAGCCCGTTTGATACTCAGGGGTTGTTAGAACCAAAGGGGAAAGAGAGAACACTGGGGTATTGTTCTTGCTGCAATTGCAGACTTACTTGGTACCTAAAAAAGATTTTATTAAAAAACAAACCAACTCTACAATGCTTTGAGTGAGAAGAAGAAAACAGCAAAGGAAAAAAGAAAAAGAAAACCCATGCTGTTGAAGTCTTGGGCAGTGTCAGGGAAGTAAGGTCTGAAGTTGACATATTGGGTTAAATCCATAGCTACTACAAATGAGCATAAACTGCTGATCCTTATGTTCAGTGATGATGTGTGTGAGGCTAAGATGCAGATTATCTCATTTAACCTTTGTGATGTAAGAAGGATCCAATACTGAGTTCCTGCGTACATCTGCAACAGATGGTATTTAATAGCAACAACAGTCACTGTGGGTATGCCTTTCCACGTCTCACTGGATTCCAGCTTTCTCCTCAGGCTTTCCATGTCAGTTGTACCTCACCTGGAGATGTTTTCAGGTGTGTTTTTCTACTGCAAAAGCAAGACATGGAAATGCATCCACATTAACTTGCCACCGCAGTGCAGTCTCATGTATGCTATGTGATGCAGGCAAAGACAGTTTGGCATCTCACTTTGCTTGCTTTCTTCCACACGCCAGCACAAGGAATCATCTCCCCACTGTCCATTCATTTCTTTCTCCACCTGCTTGTCTGTGGTTTTTTTCTTTCTCATTCATGTTCAGCAGGTGCCTTCAATTCCCAAACATGTTCCCAGATCTTTTCCAATGTCAGCTGTGGAGCTAAAAAGGGTTTTTCTAAATTTGATTGATCAGGTTGTCACAAACCTGGCTGGGAGCCATTTGTTGGACACATCAGATTGCTGCTGCAGAATCCAGCTGCTGAGTTTCCAACGTGCTTTTAGCCTCTAAAGCGTAAAGAGAGACAAAAGCACTACACCTGACTGGGCATCTCCAGGGATGTTTGAGGGGCACAGAGCTTCAATTGACCATCCCTTCCTGAGAGTTTGACCTCCTACTGCAGTTGCCTCTCCCTGCAGGCTTGCACAGCTTCCCCAGGTAGATTAAGTGCAGCCTTTCATGGAATCCTGTCATGAGGCATGAGCCTTCTGGCTTATGCTTTAATTCATCAGGCACTGCTAGATGTAACATGTGTGTGATAAAGATGAACTTTGCACATAATGGGTGAACCCAGCATCTCTCAGAAAATACAGATCATGAGAAAACAACAAACACAATGTCCCCACCCACTGCTCCCTCTCCCTTTGACTCAGTGGGGGATCTCCTGCCTTCAGATTGCCAGCTCATAATTTGTATTTTCTGAATGTGGTTATTTCCTTCACTAAATCAGGCTTTTTTCCTTCAAAAACCATTCACTCCCCTCTCTGCCATCCATTCTCTCCTGTGTCTTGATGAAGTTTCCTGCTTTGTTCCTCGCCCAAGTCTTTCTTTAATCCTTTCCATCCTTACCTGGCTTTGTTCAGGTTTTTGTAATGTGCATAGGGCTCAGCAATCCCACCGCCTCTGTGTTCAGTCTCAGTCATCACCCACCAGGGTTCAAGGACCAACTACTGCCAACGATGTATGAAGGATGCTTCTGCCTAATACCGAGCAGGCATCCACACTGAAGCTACTCACATACTTACAGCAACCGTGACATCAAGGAGAACGCACAACTCATGCAGAGGTCCCACATCAACATGAGGCTCAGGACCAGCTGTTCAAGAGCTGGCACTCAGGGAAGAGGCATTTAAACCTAGTGCTATTCCAGTAACGTTGCAGGCTCAATAAGTACAATGACTTTGAAAGAGGTAGAGATACTTATCTCAACAAGCGATTGGGGCCTTCAGCTGCTTATCTGGCAAGTGTTCAGAGCTGCTCGTTCTGGAGGACACCTGCCCACCTGGATCTCCTCCACCCATTCAAGTTCCCTGCCCAGGAGCTCAGAGCAGAAAGACAAGATGAGGACACAGGTTATCTTCTTGTTGTTACACGAGTCAGGGACCCTGTGCACAGCAAAACCTGCATGTTTTTGTCAAGGGAAATAGGTGGAAGCATCACATTGTCTGTGGCTGCAGCTCAGCAGATGCTCCGTTTGCACACCACAATTTACGAGCTGTGCTGAGGTATGATTTAGAGGGTAGAAGGCAGAGTGCTTTGGTTTCATTGGGGACGTGGAGGTAAGGGAAGGTTTCCCATGAACAGGCTGTGAATACAGCTGACGGTATGAGACAGAGTCTTCCTGCTCTGACATGCCCACACACAGACCAATGCACAGATCACCCTTGGAGTAAGGATGACTCGATGGGCTCTTATTATAAATGATCTTTGGCTAACAACATAGGCAAAGTAATTTATGGCTCTTCCTGCGTTTCTGAATAATCTTTAGTAGGTTGAATTGTCCATAAATCTATTGCTGTTCTTTGGATACAGGTGTGAATCCAAGGACTCTCTGACTCTTAAAATGATGAAGTCTGGCAAGCAAAAATCAACTTTTAAATCAAGGATTCACTTTTCTCTCATTTAAATCCTGCAGGAAGTGGTGACACACTTACAGGAAGTAAGGTCTGATTCTGGTAAACTGGGCTGAAACAACTTGCCATTTTCAGAGTGGGATGGAACACATGGCAATTATAACGCAAGAATCTTTATGAGGATGTAACTGTTTAAAAGCTGATTAGGAAAAAGGGACTTGGCATCCAGTCTGGAAGGGTAGTAGAGGGAGGGATGGCTGCATGGCAGGACTCCTGTTGGTGTATGAATGTCTGCGCCATGGTGGCATTGTTATCCCCTTCTTGTCCTGACAATATACAGTCAATGGCACTTCAGGAGGTGGGTGGGGGACATCTGGTTAATGAGGAACAGATGGACATTATCGGACATGCACTATACCTGCTCTTTCCTTCTCTGCTCCCTCCCTCGCTCTCTGATTTCTCTACTCTCCCCTGCAGCTGAGCTCTTCCTTATCCTTCCTTTTAAATGGGAGGGAATGTTTGCGTGCTCCTGAGAAAGAGCAATGAATGGCTCTGGTCAGAGCCAAGTGCAATAGCAGCAAATGCCGTTAGGAAATGTCTCAGCTGTAGCATGTGCCTTTCTCTAGGATCCCTACATGCTGTGCCGGTCCCTCCTTACTGTGTCCCCTTCCCACTCCAGTTCCTGGACCCATCACAACAGTGGGCAACAGAGGCCACTTTCTCATGTGCCATTTCTTTGATATGACCTGTTTAATGATTTGAGAAAGACTTTCTTGAAGCAAATTCTCTGGGACTTGGCAGTTTATCCCACTGTGAAAAGGTTATTTATTTACCCATCCTGGCTCTCCTCTCTTTAGCTCATGGGGGTAATTTTTAGAAAAGGTGCAGTGATTAGAGCTGGCAACCTGAATTTCCCTTCCATCCTTCTGGTTCCCTCACAGCATGTAGGTAGGATCTGTGTCTGTACTGGTGTGTTCTCATCCAGTTAACGGATGCCAGTAAAGTGGGTTTGTTGGTCTCCCATAAAAATCTGAAAAGCTGAATACAAACCAGATCCTGAGAGAAACAGAAAACCCCAAAGGCTTGTGCGTCTCACAGCTCAGAGGAGACAGCATAGCATTCCTAGATGTGCTTCTACAAAGCAAATCTTCCTAAATCCCTGTGTTCCAACCAACGCTGAAAAAATAGCAAAATAATTCCTATCAAGTTCCAATTGGCTTTCATTAATACTGGTGGCTTTCATTGAGATTTTCTCTGTGAGAGAGATGACAGAAGAGTCAGTCCCTAAACCCCTTCTCACTACTTCTTATAACAATTTTACTTCACTACAGTTATGCCTGCTCACAGTTACAGAGTTGAACTGATCCCTCAGTTTAAGTTACACGATTTGCTTATGTAACATCAGGACAAGGTTTTCCACCTTGCACCTTCCTCTAGCTCACCAAGTATTTCAGTGTGGGTGTGCAAAGTCCCCTGAATCAGTCCCTTTCAAGGGCAGCAAGCAGAGGTATAGTCAGCAGTCCAGGCCTGCTACCTTCTTCTGTGTCTCTAATCTGAGAACTGTTACAGTGTTCAAAAATGGGATTGATTTTCGGTGTTGGTCTGGTTTGGATAAAAGGCCTCTGTGTCCCTTCTATGATTTCTACTCCAGCTGCCTTTGAGACACATTGGATTTTATATATAGGGCACAAAGATAGCACGAAAGAGGAAGGAGAACTTCAAAGGAGGATGATTCAGGTTGGGTGAGGTGGAAACCAAGTTAATTCAATTGAGTTTATCATTTCAATGAGGTAAATGGACTGACTCCCCAGGGGATTCTCACCATAGCACACAAATGCTGAGTTAGCATCCAGATCCATCCTCTGCCAGGATCTTGACTTTATGGGCAACTCGGAAGTATTATTCAATATACATCCCAGCCAAAGCATCATGACTATATCTGATTGTCCTTGGCTTTCCTTCCAAGATCTTTTCCATACTCCTCTTTCTGCCTTTTCCCAAATGAGCCCTCACTCCTCTGTTATATCCATGGGGATTTAACAAGCAGATTTTAACACAGTGAGTTAGCAATACCTCAGCAGCCTTACAGAGTCCAATAGCTACTGGCAGGATGGGGCAACAAAAGGAAAAGCCTGGTCATCCCTCTCCTTTTGCCATTCATCAGAAGCTGAAGCACGCCCATCTTAGCTTTATTCTGTATGACCCCCTGGGACTCTATTGCAGCCTGGGACATTTCCTTCATTACAGCAGAGGGGTGAAGATCCTGACCGCCACCAGAGTTCCCTCCGAAGTCCAGAGTGGCAAGACTGTCTTTACACCACTCCTCTCCCACAAGCTATTGAGCATGGCAACGCAGTCTGGAACTGGTGTATGCTTCACTGAATTCGCAGGGAGATCCCAGTCTAAGGATCCCATCGAGAAGTCCTCAGGGAGAGAATGCGCTCATGTATCCGTGGCAGCTCATCTCCAGGCTTCACCATGCACATACAAACAAGTCTGTCAGGCCAGTCAGTGCTACCCCTTTCCATCTGCTTGGATGCCTGTACACTTCTTGTTTCATCTTAGATTCTTTCCTCAGAGACATCTCATATCTATCCTTGGACACATTCCACAGGGACAATTCTTTATGAAGCCCTCTACTCCCAGAAAAGAAGTGTCTGCTCAAGGTCACTGATCATTCAGTCCTCCTGCTGCAATGGCATTGGGGTGGTCCAGGAGTTTCTTACCAGCATAACCTCTCTGCTTGACAGCCTCATTCCCTTCAACCCCAGGGTGGAAGTCTTGGCAATAACACTATCCTCAGTGTTCCACCTCTAAATAGCCTTCCATCTGCTGAAGAGTGAAAATTGGTGTCGGTGCACCTGAACCCGTTCCCTTGCAGGGAGATTTTCTATGCACTGCCCCAGATTTGTCAAGTCCATTATGAAGAATCCTGTTGTGCAAAACTTCAATTCAAGACACACTGCTTTGTAAGATAAATGCAGGTTGAAAGCGTGCAGCTGCATTCCTAGAGAAAAGGGCTACAATTCCCCAGAGACCCTTGAAGGTCCAAGGTAACTGCAGTCATGACCTCATTGCCTGCACCAGTCTCATCAGTGCAGTAACAGAATGAACTTGTACAAGCCCCACTGGAGAAGGGACAAAACTAATAATCCTGATCCTCTCTTCTACAGCAAGTGCATGCCCAGAAATGACCTGGCGTGCCTCTGAGGAAACCTTATCCTTATGTCCAGGACTGGAGAGGGAAGGAACTGGGGTTTACTGGTGGTTTTAAGAGTCAGGGAATTTTGGATTATTGCTGCAATTTCTTGTGAACTACAAGCTGACTTTTTGCTTTCCACCAGAATGCAGCAACATCCAGTGAAGTGCCTTACTTTTTGGCTCTTGGGACTGCTTCACTGGGATTTCAGGATTCCAATTTCCCTGCTCCACACACAGCAATTCTCAAATGTGGTGGGACCCATGGTCACCCCAAGCTGAATAAAACATCCCTGGACTGAGTTAGAGTTCGGTTTCAGTCCTTTTTCTCTGACTCAGTTTCACTGGTAAGTTGGAAATAATAATGCATCATAAATCTTAGAGGAAGTCTGGGTTTCCATCCCAAAATGTTCTCAGAGGTGTACCAGTTATGAAGAACATTGTGACCAGCCAATAGGGTGGATCTGCTGGAGCACTCATCCTTTTCCTATGTTTAGACTAGCATGGAATTTTCTTTTACTTTAGTATATGATGCACTGACAGAAGTCTGTCAATATGTTGCCAGTCTGGGAAAGTCTGTTTTTCCCTATACATGCTTTTCAATGATTCTTTTTCTCCTTTTAAGTTCTAGTTATAACACAAATTTCAGCAGCTGGATCCTGTGGTAGGGCGAAGTTTTACAGTTGCTCCATAGGTACTTATAGTCTGGCCATTATCATGCTGTGTATGTATTTTAGCACTGGCTTGCCAGGCTTTGCAATGACATAGCACCGACTTTCACCTCCAGTTGTGCTTGTTTATATACATCCTCCAATCACAGGGCAGGTGGTGTTGGTAAAGAAAAAGTCAGTCAGACAGTTGTGTTATTTAAGTCTGAATCATAGGATAACTGAAGTATTCAGCTGGGAAGGGACCTCGCAAAGTCTCAGTCCAAGATACTCCTCAAAGCGAGGTTGGCTGTGAGGCCAGGCCAGTTTGGTCAGGGCTTCATCCAGCCGGGGCCAGGTGTGATATCATATCCCAGCAGAACTTCAAATGAATGTGGTATGTCACTGAAGAACAGCCATGCCCAGACTTCCAGAAGCATAAGGCTTTTTGAAAATTAATACTTTGGTCTTAGTGGTTTGTACATCACACCTTCGAAACTTATTCCAGCTCCTCAGTCTAGCAGTTCTCAGCAGATACTGATCAAGAACTGAAAATAGCCCACCTTAGATATCAAATCAATATAAGCTGTAAATCCTGTTTGGGCCGTATACTTGTAAGAAAGCCAAAGGAAGCACTTTGTATGACTTTTCCTAGGTGGTGCACACAAGCAGAGAGAAAGAAATGCTTCATCTACCTTATCACAGTAACTAGACAGTAGCCAGAGAGTAAGAGATGTAGGAAAATGTGATCTGCAGTATCAAGCTCCTTGGGAGCTCACTGTGTGCACATTGGAGGCTGTGAACCCATGGGAATGTCTCTGATGCCTCTCTGCACCAGCAGGTGAAATCCCACGCACCCTGTTTCTAGCCCCTGCAGTGAGATGCACATGGTGCTCCCCTCTGTCCTGGGGATGAGTGGACTTCTCTTTGTGTGCCACCTTATACAGGCTTCTGCGCATGTAACAGGAACTTGCTTTTCTATTGGCAAAGGGTTTGGTTGGAGGACTCACCATATCATAACCCATCTGGGCCATCCTCAGAGTTGTGGGACCATGGGCAGGTGTATGAACCCAGCGAAGTTGTCTCTGGTCAGCATGGATGCTACTGGATTTGGATTCCTGAACTGAAGTATAATGCCTTGTCAGGAGGGACAAGGAGAAAAATACCCCTCTGAAATCCCACTTATTTGGCTCCTCATTCAGAAATTGTACAACAGCTCAGGGAGTGTACTATTCTCATCATGCAGTGTGAAGTGGACAGGAAAGTTTCAACAGCAACACCAACCAATTTAGCCGTTTCAGATTAAAACTACTCCTTTTTTTTTTCCTAAATGTGACAAGGGATCATAGTCCCCATGTGAGGATCTACTGCTGCAGGCCTCAGAACTGCAAAACTGTGTCAGCCGGGGCTGCTCAATAGTCCAATGGTCTATTGGACAAATGAGAGGATGAGAAACACAGTAAAAGGCAATCTGAGACCATGTGAATGTCTGTCAGCCAGTGCCACCGTTCTGGAAAACCCTGGGTTGTAATTAGTAAGTATTTCATAAAGCAGTATCTCCTACTGTGATACATGTTAGATAAACACACAAAAAAGACTTTAGGCTCTCCTACTGGGCTCTCCTACTGTGATACACATTAGACAAACACACCAGAAAAAAAGGCCTTAGGCTGGCCCACTGGATCTAGTCCAGTCAGGGCAGTCAAACCTGCAGCCCGAGGAGCTTTCCCAAACTCCAGGCTCGCGGGAGAGGCTGCACCTCTGGGTGGTACTGCACACTGATGCTCTAGAGACACCGGCCATAGGGCTGCAAACAGCTTTGTGCAGACCCCCGGTAACAGCTTGGTCCTCTTGTATGATCAGAAGCTTCCCCCTTTGCTGCAGCACAGGCTGCATCGGTCGCAGGCATCTCCTCTTTACTGTCACCTCCAGTAATTCCTGGCATGCATGTATATTGGTCACCGTTAATCCCACTTTCCTGGAGCTGACTGTCCAGGCCAGCTAGGAAATGGGGCTATGTTAGAGAGACATACTGTACTCCAAACCTAATGCTGTGCAGCCAGAGGAACCCAGTCAAATTGCTTTGCAAACGGCCCCAAATTTGCTTGCTCATATTCAGTAGTACGCCCCATGGCACAGAGCGTCACTGCGCTACATATGGTAGATGAGCACTTGGTGTTTTGTCGGTTTTGAAATGTGTGTGATTCCCAGGGCTGTTTATCGGTTTTATCACTGGATTACAATCTATATGTTAGGCATGTAATGGTGTACAGTAGCATGATTGATCCAGAGCTAGATGTGGTGACACTGTCATCTCTGGCATCTCTCTTTTAAGCAGTTCATTGGATGTTTGCAATCTAAGTTTCCAGTACCAACTTTATTTACCCGCAGCCATTACTTTGCACTGCAGCCATTTCACTGCACACAACATCTGGGATTTAATTTCAGGACTTCTCCACTCAAGAGCACAGGCCTTTCATCCAGCCAGCTACAACAGCGGTTTCACTGCCTCAGACGGAGAAGATGGAAGTTTATAACTAATAAAAATGCCAGCAAATCGTATACATTTGGCTGCATTCACAGCTTGAGCTGAGTGAATTGGAGGCAGTGCGAGCTGCTGTAATGTGTCATTTCCTCTGTCCTGCCAGCACATAACTCACACAACTTAAACTATCTTAACTACCGCTGGACTCCCCCGCGCTTGTCCCTTGCTGCCCAATAAACAGGATAGTGATGTGGTGCTCCTAATAGCACCTGTAAGACTACCCTGTACTACAACAGTAGCGTTCCTGGAGCAGCCAAGAAAAGAAACATAGCTGGACAGACCTGTAATTGAGAAAGCTGATATATTTCCACCAGGAGAAGGTAGCAATTCATACCCTCTGCCTATCATTATACTTAAGTATTGATTCTCCAGTCACATTTTCTTTGTTAAATGGCTTATTTCATCAAGGAGGGATTCTGCAGTTGCAGTCAAACCGGGACTGAGCATATTCATGCATTTGCAGTGAAAAGTGTATGTGACCTGAATTTTAGACTAACCTCTAAGACTACCTTTTTAATGAAAACTCAGCAAGCTACATCTCCCACTGTTGGTTAACTCCTACCATTTGAAGGGACAGGTTATGCTTTGATGGGCCTGTTGTCAGGATGTTGTATCTTACTTTGCAAAAATTATGTGGTGGTTATCAGATGGGCAAGGAGATGGGTTTTAGTAAATATCACATAAAATATTTGTGTGTGATCATTCAGTTTACTTTAAACAAATTTGCTTCAATTGTGTTCCCACTCCATTTGTCTGCCTTCTGTGACTGTTCCAGCAACATATTTACTGGCACAGATTTTACTCAAACAGCAACATTTAAGTGAACACGTTTGTAAAAAGCAAATGTTGAATCTATAATCAAGAAGTATTCACTCTGATGAGACACTACTATTAATGAGTTAAAGCCACTACCAAATTGTTACTGGAAATTTTTGTCTGAGGGAAACTTAGAATTTACACACAATGACAAGAGCTGTGAAAGTATCTGTTTTTCTGGGCATATTTTTATATGTCATTCCTTTTGAGGTGGCAATGGAAACTACAACATTTTCCATTTGCAGTTGATGGTATAGGGTAAGTCATTTAGTATATGTGTCCAGTCAGGAAAAGAACTGAATTTCACATCTCATGTACTTAAAGCAGTGCTGGCAGAAATGGATTAGCAAACAAATCAGAGGTTGAATTGCCCTTGTGTTGTCAAAAAATATCAATCAACAAACAAAATAAATAAGGGAAATTATTATTTTCTTCCAAGAATTATTTGAAAACAGATGGGACTGAGGGTTAATAGTTTTGTGGGAGTGGATATCTCCCAGGCTCTTCAAAAGAGAAGAACTTTCTGTTGATCATGCATGGAATTGTACTTTTACATTGCTTTTCAGTTCCATCTTTTGTAGCATTTCTACTTGGTGCTAGAAGAATGCAGGCTGGCCTGGGTTCACAATGGAAAAATACAAGACTAAAGTTTAAAAAAACAATTGAAAACAAATCTGAGATCAATTGAAATCAAGACAGAGGATAAATAGAGAGAGACTCCAAAAAGCAGAGGGACAGAAACGTTAGTCCAGACTAAGGAAGCTGTATTGGAAAAAGATATGTCCACAGCTGGATCTGTGGGACACTGAGGAAGCTGGTGCTAGCAGGGAAATGTGAGTAATGGCACAGACTGGAACAAATCAGCTTGGAAAATAAAGGAGAGGAATTTGAAAATTTATGCCTTGAAACGAATGGGAAACCAAGAGTCTGAGATGAAAAGGCAAAGATGTAATACCAGTTGTGTTTAGTTGTACACATAAATTCGGAAAAGCCCTGAGTAAGAACATTTCAAAGATCAGACCAAGCTGTGGACTTTATGACTGGTAGATTTGCTGTTGTGACATACATAGATAGAGAAGATGAGTTAAAAATTCACAAAAATACCCAGGTTATGCCTGGCATATGCAGAACAATTTTCAAAGGTGAGACAGGAAAGAAATATGGATTATTTGAAACATTTTAGATGAAGAGGAACTCTTCTACCTGTGAAGGAGTTAACTGATAAAAGGTGATACACATCCAGAAGCTTTCTTAGGCAAGAGAGGCTGCAGGTAATCAGCGAAGAGCCAGTGCAGTTATAAAAGGTGTGTGTATTTGAGTACTATTGACATTAAAGTGGCTGGTTGAGCTCACAGGAATTTTTTACTGAAACACCTTTTTTTGTGAATGTCAGTTTGTTGAAGCTGACACTTTGCAGGAACGTACTTTCTAGTCTCAGCAGAAAAGGTTGCTTAGATGTGAGATGGGATCACTAGTCAGAAGGAGAGAAAGAGAAGAGGCAATCAGAAGAGCCAAATAATTAACTCATCTAGAATACAGGAAATCGAGGGTGAAGTCTTTTCTAGGTGAGAAGAATTTTGCACGTTTCCGCCATTTCAATACTAAGCCTAGCTGCTAGACCACTAGTTTTTCTAGGGCAGGGTTATTTTCTCCCTTCCTCACAAGAAAAAAACAACTGAGGAGGTATGGATATGTCGCAGTACGCACTGAAGATTTATCCTGAAACTTCTAAAATACCCTGATGCTTTGCACCAATGCATCTCTCCACCACTTAAGGCAGAAAGAAGACCCTGAAGCAGCAGTATCCTCGTGAATGGAGGTCTCTGGCTCTGATGCCAGAAGTAACTGAGCTCTGTGTGGTCTTGATCAGATGATATACAACTACATTTTCATAGGTACTCATTTCTCAGTGCCTCATCTGAGATATTTTGCACCTACTGTTCTATTCTGTATTGTTCAAAGGTGCTGAAGACCTACTGCTCCCTTTCAAGTCCTACGGCAAAGCAGTTAGGTTAAGTTATTTCAGACTGGGTTCCCAGAAATGAAGATGCATAAAATGAATGAACACATGAAAATATTGGCTCTAATATCTCTGTGACTCAGCTTTTCCATCTCTACAATGGAGAAAACAATGCTTACTGATTTCGCAAAGTACTGTGAGCTCTACAGATGAAAAGCAGTTTGAATATTAAGTATGATTATAATTTTTATTAGAAAAAGATTTAAAGGATCATTTATCCCTGGAGAAGGGATCCCAGCACAGAAGAGGCATCCCTGTCCGAAGAACTGCTTGAAAGTTGAGCAGTTGCTAAGAAACCAGACTACCTTCATCGCAGTGAATACCCCGAGATGGATGGAGTGGGCAACCATTTCACAAGACTGCCACAAGGTAAAAAAGAAATGGGACCAGGCATCATTAGCAGAAAGGAGATCATTAGATTTCTGCACTACGGTCTGCATGAACCTACAGCGAAAATGGACGAGGACAGTCATGTAGGAGAGATAAGAGGGAGTGACTCTCTTAAGCACTCTATGAAGAATAAGGAGGCTCTGGGTGCTTGTTAAATGGAACGGCAGTGTCGATGGAGGAGCCTGAGGACACAGCAGATAATGGCTTATTTTCAAAGAGCTGAGCAGAGTACCAGGAGCTAAGGAATTACTGGAAACAGGAGTAAAGTAAAAAGCCGGAGTAAGGAGATAGGCCTAAATGATGAGAGGTACCAGGGTCAAGAGAAGTAGTTGTTTTCTTGAGCGACTGAATTATGTCAGATCTTTCCAGGGCTGCAAAGAGAGTAGGAGGAGAGGCATGAGAAAGGTTTGGGAAAGGGGGGTGTTAAGTCTAAGTGAGATAAATCAGGGCAATCTGTGTTTGAAAGATGAAAAAAGTATATTGTACTTGTCTGGAAAAGGGCTAGGAGGTGAGAACAACATGGGTGTGCTGGGAAGAATACCAGTGTCAGAGAAACAGGGACGAAGGGCTAATAGCAGCTTGAGAAAAGAAGACGGAATAGGAACAAGACTATCTGTAATAAGCTGCCCAAAGTCTCCTGTTGGATACAGAGCAGGTATTCATACTTTTGTTTCTGAAAGTATAACCCAAATGATTGAAAATCAAAGACTGGTTAAAGTACCCTGAAGAAGATCTTGAAGTGATGGATTTTGTTTGGTTTTGGTTTTGGTTTTGGTTTTTAATGCAGACAGTGTTGGACAGAAATGGAGATTACCACAACACTGCAGGTATCGCCGTAATGGGCTGAGAGAGGAAAGGAGGGAGCCAGTCAAACTGCAGATGAGCACTAAAAGGCATGTGGGGAGAACGCTTGAAGGGAATCAAGAGTTCATTGTAATCCTGAGATCAAGAAACAACAGGGATTGGTGCAAATTAAGCGAGGCAGCACTGGGTAGGGAGGGGAAAGTTGGGCTCATTAGGACAGAGTCCCAGAGATCAAGAAGCTGAAGGTGAGAAACTGCATGCCAATAGTTGGGAAAGAAGGAGAAGAAAGAGGAAGGGGCAGCATGAAGAGAGAATCACCACAGTTGGAGTAATAAATGAAAGACTGTAACAAATCTGAAAGATCAAGGAAGGTAAGAAAATAGAATAAATTCACATGCAGGAAGTTGCTTCAGGAGTGAAAGGACAGATGAGTTGTTTAAAAAGAAAAAAAAGACGTAAGATCTACTCAGAGTTTCAGAGATGGGAGATGGGGCTTCTCCTGGGAGAATGTTTCTTGCTCATGCTGGCATTTCTGTCCTGCAGGAACTACCCTTGGTAGGACATGATCCAGGGAAGCTGCAATAAACAACAGAGACAGTGGTATTGATCTCTTCGGGAACCTGCAGAGTGCGGGAAATGCTCTACTGCTGGGATTATCCCCTTGGCTGCCTTTTGGGGAGGTCCTGAGGTTGGAGGCAATCCCACTGCTTTCCCCTCTGTAGAAATGCTCTGCACCCTACAACCTGTGGGTCAGGATGGGAGCTCCTCAGGCCCTCGGTGTCATGTTGTTCTGTGGCTGTGATGGCACCCATCCCACTGCTCACAGACAGCCCTTTCCCAGCGACTGCCTCCCCTTACAAATTAACACTCCTGATGTGTGGCTGATTGATTAGGCAAAAGCAATATAGAGACAACGCTTTACCAAGCTATTTAGACCAGATCACGAAAGCACAAACCCACTCAATTCTCAGAGCCAGAGAGGCCCAGCAGGACTACAGGGGAGGCTTAATACTCACACTAAAACACCCAGCGTGCAGCAGCTACATTATCTTTTCCTTACCTGCTGTTCCACTTGTGTCACTCTCTCTTCTTGAATCCCCGTGCCGACTTCCAGTCTCCTTCTACATCAAAGTCCAGTTCCTCATTTCATCTTCAAGGCTTCACGTGGCCCTGTCGGAGCTTGCTCCCTGCTTTCTCTCCCACCTTACTCGGTGCTTACCCAGCACCTCTCCCACTCCCCCCCCCCCCCCCCCCCCCCCCCCCCCCACCTCCCTGCAGCGACTCTGCTCCTTCTCTCCTGCTCCCCTCTCCCCTCCTTTCACTGCGCAACCTTATTCACCTCCCTCGTGCCCGCCCTTAGGACTCATTTACTGCAGCTAGTCTTCCTGCGTTAATGACTTCCACTTCTCCTACGCCCTTGGCAAGCTTTGCCCCTTCTGACTATTAACTTTGTTTACTATATTACATCTTCAGAATAAGGAATGATTCAGAGATACCCAGCCAAAGCCAGGAGCAAACAAGACATGAACATGCCATAGCTCAGCGTGTGACCTTTCTCAGGCGCTTCCTTCCCTCATTCCAGCCTGCACGTCTCAGACCTAATCTTGTCCCCACTGTTTTCCCGCTGACCTCACCAGAAGTAGGATCCAGGCCTCGTAGTTGCTGCCTAACAGCTGCCGAGAGCCTCTTCCAAGGAGCTGAGCATCCTCACTTGCTAGTGCCCCAAAGGCACGGGCCTTTGTCCTGTGAAATCCTGGGGGCAAGATTCTGCCTTTTTACCTGCCAGTGAAACGCTGTGTACGCATGATGACATGTGGAAATACATAATAATGCTTAACGCTACGAGCAGACAGCATTAGCAGGGAAAGGCTTTCCCCTCCCACTCACCCTTTGTCTATCTGTTTCTTTCCCGTTGTCAAAATTTAGCATCCTCCACCGAGAGACTCGGTTTTGCGCTGGTGCTTGGAAGGCATCCAGTCCCAGCTCGCTCACTTTCCCTGCCAGTCTCCACAGGTATTCTGTACACAGGGCTTCCAGCTAGTCAAGAAATGCTCTCTCTTCTCCCCCCCACAGGGGAATCTCCGAGTGCCGGGGTTGTTACAGGATCCTGGTGGCCAGGCAAAGTCATTCATTCTTGCTCTGATGTATTAACTGCCTCTGCTAACAGTGAGTTCATTCAGTAGGAATGAAGGGCAGCTCTGAAGAGGGATGTACACAATGGGTTTGTTATGTCAGGTCACAGAGGAAGCAAGAGGAAAACCCGCACGGTTTTGGTTCTAGCTTGGACAAAACTCATTTTGGTGTTCACTAAAAGTGGCTCCAGGAGAGACAGTTTGGACAGGAGACTAATACATAGACTGAATTTCATGTTTGAGGTTGACATGACTCTAATGTTGGCTTGGCAAAACCAAGGCCACAGCCTTCCAAGGCTGTGCTGATCAAGAGGGCCAAGAGGACAAGGTCTTGGTGCTCAATGTCTCTCAGAGGTCAGTTCTGAAAAAACAGACTGATAGACTGAGATGTGGCAACTGTGGGTAGAGTTAGGTGGACAAGCAGTCCCCAAGGAACAACTGGCCAGCTGTGCCTTCAGCAGCCACAGCTGTCCCAGCAGGACCCAAAGAGAAGCTGCAAACATATGCTAAGTAAGGTGCCTGAAGTCAGGTAGAGGTAGAGACCAGGCTGGAAAAACACGGAGAACTATTTTCCTGTCCCACAAAACTTTGACATTATAAAGCTTCCTGTTCTATTCTGGGGTGGGACAAAGATGGTTTTTAAAGGATTTTTTTTTAGACCAAAACCATGAGTTAGTTGCACTGAAATTGTCAGTAAACCAATAGTTCAGGTATTCACCTTATTCACCTGGGATTCAGGTGATCAGGTCAAAGTCTCTGTACCTCTTTGAGAAATTTTCATTAAAAAACTCTGACCAATTTCAAGAGAGAAAGAATTTTGGCAGTGGCTGTAGCATGGGCAAAAAAAAGGGATTTACTCATGGAGAGGCAAACACACAGTGAGACTGAAATGCTGCTGTTCCTTTCCTGACTGGCAACTCCAGTTCGAAGGTAAGATAATGAGGTTAAGATCTAAGGCGCAGCACAACATTTGTTGTTGCTCAACAGACTGCTGTAGCTATAGCAGTAAGTTAGAAAATGAGGAAGGGCCTGGAATTTCAGACCAGTAATTGCAGTGGAGAACTGGTAATTTTTTCCAAGGAAAAGTGGGCAAATCTGGAAGGAGTCTGGGTTTTGGCAGTCTTTAGGAGACAAGTTCTTCTTTTACAGACTTTGAAGCAGGGAAGTTTCAGATCTGAGACCCATGTTACTCCTTGTGTGGGGTAGGTGGGGAGATATCGTTTGGTGTAAGAAGCTCTGATGGGTCTCCAGGTAATACAAACCTGGCCACAGAAGGTGGCTTGGTACCTGGCTTGGACATGATTCAAAACCCTGAAACGGCCTTTCAGGTTTCTAACTAAGTGTAACTGGACCAGATCACATTAGAAATAATATTCCCTAGTCTAGTATTGTGAGTAAATTTTATCCCATTATGAATAGCCTCCTCCCCAGGACGCAAGAGTAATGTTATGTGTAGAGCAGCTGAAAACGCTTCAGAGATTAGCCCTAGCACATAGCTCACACCTACAGACTCTTCTGTAATAAATTAGAGTGCTCAGTGGATGAAAAAATATTGGTGCAGCAGCACGGCTTGCAGTCAAGCTTCAAAGGGGTTATTATGACTGAGCAGCAGTACCTGCTCCCCCGTATGCCTTCTCTGGCTCTGCCACAGGTAATTTCACACTCCTCCTTCGCAGCCTCCCCTTCAACCTCCCCTTTCCAAATCATCCTTCCCTCTCTGACCTCTGCTCACCTTTCTTGTTGGCATCATCCCTAAATCTAGCACACTTTTGCCCTCTACGGTTTTCTTTCTAAAAGCCAGCATAAACTAACAGGATACACACGCACGCACAACCGTAAATGTCTCATGATCCTGTGCTGCTATAAACCTCCCTCTTCCAAACACCCTGCTGGCACTGTTTGCTTATTAAATAAACCCAGTGCTGTGCTTAAGTCTAACTTTTGTTGTAAGTGCTTCAGGAGAGGGCCAAGTCACTTTGTTTCCTTGTAAATCACTGGGGTACCTGCAACCCAGAGGAAATAGCAATAATAAAATTATTAATGTTCTAATAGCAGCCTCTAAAAGCTAACACCACCCGCAAGGCTTGGCATTTGGTTTTTGCTCAGCTGCATAAAAAGGGACCTAAAATCAAATCTGTGCAATATCTACTTTAACACCCAGTGTTTGATGTGGATTATGAGTAAAGCAGCAAGTTGGAACAGCAGCAGCTCGTCTGGAGACATTGAGAGGCACAGCATGGCTGTGCTAATGCAATTTGATCAGATTCACATGGGCCAGCTACCCTGTTCGGCCCTGTGGGATGTAGACTGTGTTTACCAACACTTTCTGAACTCCAGCGCCCCAAGTCAAAAATAAGCATGATGTTTGTTTCGTGCGTACCAAAGCAAACTCTATGTCCTGGCTCTTATAGCACAGAGGACACTGCTTTCCTACAGCTTTCACAGACCAGTCTCGTTGTTCCTCTGGATATTTGCCCTGCCAGCAATTGCACTGAAATAATCCCGGGGAAGTAAGAGATTAAAATTGTTTGGGACCCATACACGCAACCCACGTAACTCTTCAAGTCCCAAATCCCAGCATAGCTGGGAAATGCAAGAGACAGTATTAAGCCACTTTTGGATTCAGTGTTGAGGTTGATTGGGAAGGGGCTGCAATGGAGGCTGTCCCCACCCTGGGGACATTGCCAAGGCAGGCAGCTCCCCTTTCTGGGACAGCTGGGGAAACCAGTGGCTTTCTCCCCAGCTGTCTGTAAGAAGGGGCTTGCTGTATATCAGGTCAGCCCTCCACTCTTCTTGCCCCACCTTCCCTCCAGTTTCTTACTCTTTATTGCCTTAGGAGCAGTTGGGAGGCTCTGGATCGTTTTGTGAGTGAGGTCCAGGTCAGGTCAGGAGTGGATTTACCAGGGGTGAGCAGCCTAAAGACATTTGGCACACTCACGTTCCCCTCATGCCATGGTGCTGCCCAGAGCACAGTGCTGGGTAGCCCTGGCCCAGCTGGGGGGGCTGCTCTGGGTTGGGCTTCTCCTGAAACACCAGTGCTGCAGGGCAAGACCTAGTGACTGCTAGAGGGAATTGCAAAATTAGAAAGTCCTGACCTCTTCCACGGGGGTTTCATTTTCTGATTGTAGGTGGTACATTTCAGGGCATAAAGGGCACGGGGCAGAAAAGCTCCACGAGTGCATGGCCCTGCACGTTGCAGCTCAACCCAAAGCGCTGCAGCCAGCAGAGCTTTCTGCCAAGAAAAGCCTGCGCCGAGTTCCCTCCTGGACATCTCTGGTGGGCTGCCTGAAGGGACAGCAAAAATCCCAGCGCACTTTCTGAACGGAGTAAGGGATAACGGATATTCCCTGCCTGGGTAAAGCCGCCTCCGCTCTCTGAGGGCAAGCATGTGCAAGCTCAGTGAGCGCATAATGGCTGCCATGCTCGTCTGCGGAGCCACCGCGCTGGGGGATCTTTCTCAGTGTTGCATGAAGGGCTTTGGGTTCCCTGGGGTATAAAAAGTGCTAGAGAAAACCCAGCCCTTCCCTTGTTCTATTTCCTCGCCTAAAATAAACTTCACACTCATCTGCTGGGCTGGAATAGACAAAACAGGTTGTGCATCCCCAGCGGAGCTCCTCACCCCAATCCAGGCAACCGCAGCCAGACCTCCAGTTCTCACCCAGTGATCATTAAAGAAAGCAAGTGGTGCCTACCTGCCCAGTCCTTTTCCCAGGGGCAGGGAGGGCAATGAGATGAAAGGCCCTGAGGACCACCAGGGCAGGGTTGCAGTTTTCCCCTGGGAAGCAAGCTGAGGAATTCCCACGCCCTGCTATTACCCAAAATTTCTACTGCTGGCTGTCAATTATGTTACAGATTTGACAATTCCTACTGCAGGCTGACGATGTTGTGTGGGAGAGCACAGGAGACTTGCTGAGACTGCCAAATTACTAAACACGCTCAATGGGGGTCTCTCCCTTCCTCCATGTGTCTGAGCCTTGGAGGGAAGGGGGAGGAGTTTAAGTGGCACAGAAGAGGGAGGATGGATTGAAAGCTGCCTCTGTCATTGACTTGCTCCATTCTTTGGATTATTTCCCTGGGGTTCTTGAGTATTTTTATTATTAATAACTAATAATAATTTTTATATAGTGCTTTGCATCCTGAAGGACCCTAAAGCATACCACATACTTCATAAGCTAATTACCAGCTGCAAGCCTAATTTCTCTCTTGGTTGTGACCATATCTGCTGAAGGAGCAGCTCAGACTCACACTAGATTTACACCAGTTTAACTGAGGACAGTGTCTCCCTATAGATCCGGCTGGGTATGTCAGAGACAAATGTAGTATGGAGTTGGAGATGAAAGATTTGAATTGCCTTTTCTCCTCCTTCATAATTTAAAAATGACTAAGGAACTTGCATTCAGAAAGCCTTGTGAACACAGCATACAATTGCAAGGTTCAAGATTTAGAGTTTGGGAATAGAATCGTAGAATCGTAGAATCGTAGAATCATAGAACCATAGAACCATAGAACCATAAACCATAGAACCATAGAACCATAGAACCATAGAATAGTTTGGGTTGGAAGGGACCTTTAAAGGTCATCTGGTCCAACCCCCCTGCAATGAGCAGGGACATCTTCAACTAGGTAGGGCTGCTCAGAGCTCCGTCCAACCTGACCTTGAATGTTTTCAGGGATGGGGGATCTACCACCTCTCTGGGCAACCTGTTCCAGTGTGTCACCATCCTTATTGTAAAAAATTTCTTCCTAATATCTAGTCTAAATCTACCCTCTTTTAGTTTAAAACCATTACCCCTTGTCCTATTGCAACAGGCCCTGCTAAAAAGTTTGTCCACATCTTTCCTGTAGGCTCCTTTTAAGTACTCAAAGGCTGCAATATGGTGTCCCTGGAGCCTTCTCTTCTCTAGGCTGAACAACCCCAGCTCTCTCAGCCTGTCCTCATAGGAGAGGTGCTCCATCCCTCTGAATATTTTTGTGGCCCTCCTCTGGACCCGCTCCAACAGGTCCATGTCTTTCCTGTGCTGAGGGCTCCAGAGCTGGATGCAGTACTCCAGGTGGAGCTAAGCCCAAATTCCCATTGGGGAAGGGGCTTGGCCTGCATCTGAACCAAGGCACTGTACAGCTCATGGCTGCACAGGTCACTTTTCACAGCGTAAGAGGGGCTGTTTTTCCCTCTTTTCTCGCCTGGTAAATCCGTGCCTGTGCAAGGTAAATTCTAATCACACATGACCTACTGTAGAAGGTGAGCCTGGCTCTGTCCTCTGATGCACGTTCACAGATCAGCAACACCGTTATATATGAGAAGAAAAATGTAACCCGATAGGATGAGCTGAATTATAGATTCTCTGGCCTGTGGATTTCCTCTGCATACTTCTGGGGAGAGACTAACCCACCTGAGCTCTGGGCCTTTGAGTTCAAGTTCGAGGTGGTTCAGTCCTTATGTCCTCATCTGGCTAGGATGTTGTTTACATGCTCTGATTTCTAAGAGTTTGATGTTGTAACCCTGTATGCAAAACCTGTCCTAGTTACAGTATTGCTGCTGTGACAGGGAAAAAAAAAAAAAGAAAAGAGAAGCAACAGCTCTTAAATACTCCCTTCAGCCCATCCACCCCTTTCCCTCCAAGTTTACATTAGTATCTCCCTTCCTGTGACATCTGGATGTGCAGCTGTGGATTGGGATTGCCTGTGGTAGCTATGAAGCATCTCCTTTCCTCCCACACCTTATGCACATCATTTCTCTCTCACTGCAGATAATTGCATCACCCTTCCAGTCACTCGCCTCACAGTTGTAGTGTCACATTTGACTCGTTACACACACACACAAATGTTCTTGCTACAAATTGCCAGATTTATTTTTTTTAAATCCTCTGTAATATCTTGATTTCTTTTACTTGCCATTTCTGTTTTGCTTGGACATCTTTCCATGTCCTGAACAACTTCTGTCTTCACTTTTCCATCCTCCATCCCTGCAGCGCCAGCACTTAAGTTGTGCCCCTGGAATTTAAAACCCAACATCATGCTACAACATCTGAGCACAACTATTTACAAACCCTCTTCTCAATTCTTTTTCTGGTTCCCATCTCATTTAAAGACCAGTTCTGCCTCTTCTTGCAAGACAAAGGCAATAGCTTTTACTGGCTCAGCTGATAATACCTTGAAAACTCTGCAACAGGTCTTGTACACCAGAAAGTTTGTATGTTTTTCCTACCTACCTAGAGTGACACTAGTCAGTCTAATAACTGTAGAAATACTTTCTAACCTCTCTGCAGAGGAATCAGAGATATTGTCAATGCTTTACATATTCACTGAATCACACAGAAAAATATCAGTCAGAAAAACAAAATTATTTCATTGACATATATATGAAAGCATAACATGGATTTGTTATATATGTATATATAAAACTATTTTTCATTGCAGAATGCCAGCACAGCAGGGAAATACAAAAAAGACAAAATTAGGAGGGGCAAAATTATCCACAGCTTTAGATGATTTAGATGAGGCTAATACATTTTTGTGTTTAGTACTATTTTCAGAAGAAATTCAGCTCAGGTTTGATTCTGGCAAAGTCTAGAAAATAGAAGCAATTTTTTACCAGGGGAGATGTTTGTATTGGATGTACGCAAAAAGGATTTTTTTGAATGATTTTTATTATTGCTGTGTTGAGGTTTTTCATTTATAACTTGGACAGATGTCTAGCAGTCCCTGAAAACCAGCCACCCGCAATGTTTCAGCTTGTAAAGCTCAAACGTGCTGGATTTGTGTTTGCACCAAAACACATTTGAAAGCCTTTGCCCAGTTTTCCCAGCCAATCTCACTCTCTGCCTGTGACAAAGCATGGGAAATTTCAAGCCACAGTGCGGATATTTTTGAAAGTTACAACCCTGTAAAAAGAGGGTGTTTATAAATGGAAATCTTCATATAATCTTAATAATAGGTTTTGCTACCACTGCATCTCCACCCACGTACAAGGAATAGCTATAGCCAGCGCTGAGGCAGAGTCTATCGGCTACTTTGCAGCACGCAGCGGCGTTATGGAGCGGGGTGGGAAAGCAAGGAGGCTGCCGCCTCCAAGGAAAAAAGCAGAGTGATTCAAGGCTGAGAGCTGGCGCAGGGTCCGGCCGTAATGCAGCGCGATCCCTGTTCGCCGCAGCTGCAGCGCCAGGCAGGCGGAGCGCTGCAGGGGAACCATGCGGGTAACGCCGGGACGTGATGGGGATCTTCTGCACTCCCACATGGCCAAGGCTCTACCCGGGGGGACCCAAGCTGCCTCCAGCGGCACACGTGGTGTCTTCTCCTGTCATTAGCCCCCTCTCTTTCACCGGGTGACAGTCAGGGAGGGCTGCAGAGAGCAAGCGAGGAGTAAGAGCTTGAAACAGGCAGAACAGGAGCCTGGTATTGGCTTGGATGGGACTTCTCTCACCGGTCCTCAGTGGCTGTTCACTCTACCTCTCTCCTTCCACCTCGTCATCTCCTCCTCAGTGCTACCCCATACTGGCTTCTCCCCCTTTTTTCTCCCCTGACCATCTATGTCTGCATTTCTTTTTCTGTTTATTAACCATTTCCTGACTAAACTGATCTCCCCAGAACTGTTATTATCAGGCCATTTTACTGCTGTAGCTTTGGTCATTGCTAATGCTCTGTAATATACCTCTTTCTTCATGCTCACAAGGCAGCAACGGTCTGTAAGGCAGTGTTTGTACCATTTTTACTGCAGTAAACTCCCTTTATCATCTGATCCGTGGCAAAAGCTGTAATAAACATGGTTATTAATAATCAGGTGAGGAGAGCTGGTATAATGGTTCTACCTTGCAGGCAGGGGGGATATTCTTTCATAACTATAAGATCAATTTCTATTTTGCATCAGTTCTTTTACAGGCTTCTTCACCACACTATCTGAATCATTTCCAGTGGCACATTAAGTGATGGGGCTTGATATCAGTCACATGTGGTTTGTTCTTTTATCCTCTCCCCAGGGAGAGAATTATGTATGCAACATACTGGTTATGTTGCTAGGGTTTTGTTCATTTTTTTTAACATATGCACTGCTGCATGTTTATGTTGGAGAAGACCACATCAAAGCAGACTCATTGCATTTGGACAGGAAGATGGTGAGATTTCTGATAGTCCTTTGTTCCCATAGGATCTCTACTATTATCCCAGGCTCACCCCTGCAAACCCCATTTGCTGCCCCACTGAGCTTCACCTTGTAGTGGGAAGTTCCTCTGTCCCTAAGGAGAGCTGTGGACTCTTTGGTCTTAAAATTACCCACCTGAGCCAAAAGTTATTGCCACTAGCACAGCACCCCCTGCTACCATGCAGGGTCAGAGCTGCTGGAGCACCACCTGCTCAAGCCCCAAAATGACCATCTCTTGTGGCACAGTGGCTACGTTTGCTGGTATAATCCCACATCGTGTAACCAAGGCCTTTAAATGCCTACTGAGGCACGTGAAAAGATGGCCTAATTTTTGTAAGGTGCTACCTATGGAGAGATTCCCTGAGAGGGATCATGAGTACTTCTGAAAAACCAGCCTTTCTTTTGGGCACATCAGCACAGGTGGGTAAAAACAGATGCCCGTGAGCACTGTCTGTGCTCCCTGCCACTGTGCTCTTCATCAGCTCCAAATCCCCCAAAATGATGAGTGCTCTCCAGTGCTTCATTCCTGAAAGGGTGGACAGCAATGGAAATGCCTTCAAAGGGTTTTTCCTGTGCTTCCCTTGGCACTCCATGAAACCTCACTCCTTCCTCTTGAAGTCACGTCAGGCTGGGCATTAACAACTCAGTGCCACCAGTGTCATTTTTTGACAGGGACGGCAGACCTCCTCTCCTGGTTTGGAAGCCCTTTGCCAATATGTGTGAGAAAGACATGCCAACAGTTTGCCACGTAGCTGTGGAATTTGTCTTCCCGGCCCAGAGGCTGGCTCTGAGCCCCACTTCACCACCTGCTACCAAGTGGCTCAGAAATGGGGTCCTGGAGCAGAAAGAAATGTTTGTGTTTGTGTCCGACTACTCACCCTTCGTGTGCTGTTTCTCGCATTTCTTTCATGAGTAGACTGCAAATACTAATTTAATCTGCAGGAAGATTACTTCTAAGGCAGGAATCACAAGTGTGAACTTGGGAGAGCTTTCACGTGCGCACAGCATTCGCATTTATCTGGGAGAAGGTCACGTCAAAGATGAGCACGTTTCGTTTGAACTGGAAGGTGGGGAGAATTATCTGGCCCAAATGATCCAGTGTCTGATCACTTTCATATTTTTAATATAAATACCCTCAGGATATTTTTCTGAGGCAGGGAAATACCGTTATTCCCATTTTGAGTGAATGAAGAGGGGGGTTAAGTGGCTTGCCTAAAATGATACAGGGAGCGTGTGGCAGAAAGAGGTACTGAATCCTTGGCCAACACCAAGCTATCTTTCCGAGCTTTTAGAGACAACAGCTATATCCAGCCCCCTTTATTTATTTCTCTAGAAGTCATCATGCCAAAACCTCTGCTAAATTAGAGAGTGAAACTGAAGGAAAGCTTTCAGTGGATTGCTTTTTTCCATAAATGGAAATATCACAAATCATTCTGGGAAAACAGGTCTTTCTGTTCTCATCATTTTTTGTCTGCTTCTCTCCTTTTGGACGCCTTTTCCTCTGCCTCTGGCTCCCAGTTTTCAGATGTACAGTCCTGACCATTTAAAAGTGTTCCTACCCCGCAGGAAGGGAGTAGCTTTTCATTCTTTGGAACTTACTATTTTGTGATGGATTGCACTCTGCAGGCAAGCGAGACTTCTGAAAGAGACAGAGCTGCACAAAGCGGCACAAAAATAAACTGTATCACCAACAATACCGAGCCAGGTTCTCATCGGGGGTAACTCGGTCTGACTCTCGCTGCAGCAGAGCTGATGGCTGCCAGCTGTCCTGGATAGACAGCATGTACCCAAACGATGACCCGGCCACAGTGGAGGAGGTCTCTCTGAGGACTGAACGCACAGTTAACATTGATCTTCATGCATCTTAGACATTCAGTCCCTCTTGGCAGTATGGCAGGTTGTCTCTGCTTTAATGTCCCAGCTGGGCAACTTCTGTCCCAGTCCAGGCACTGAGGGAAGTGCCCTTTGCACCAGTCCTAGCTCCTCCAGACTTCATTTTCCAAAGCTTGGGCAGGCAACAGGCAAATAGTGGGGATCTCATCTAAGGACTCCCAGTAACACCCAGAGGACCTGGGGGCTGCCCCTGTGGTTTTCCATGGACCTGGGTGTCCCCAGCCTTTCTGTCCTGAGACAAGCTGGAGCTCCTTCCCACCTCCTTTGCAGCCTGCACTTCCCAAAGCAGGCTGCTCAAAGGATGCCCACACTGATACGCCGGGGAGAGGGAGGTGGCTGCGATGAATGAGAGAGACTGAGAAACAGGAGGAAGATCTGGTGGGTGAGCATGAGCAAGAGGATGAGGGGAGAGCCTGAATTGTGTTGGGAGAGCTGCAGGGAGGAGGTGGAAGCGCATGGCTGAAGTTTCTCAGAGAGGCGTGCAGGAGAAGCCAGAGAGCTCAACACCTGCCCGTTTCAGGGTTTGCAGCATGAAATCGCTCAGGTCGCGAAGAATGGGAAGGGCAAAGGGACACAAGCACAGAGGAGACATTGCTCTCACTCCCTTAAGGGGCTCTCAGAGACCTACACGCCCTGCCAAATAATGATTTGCTCTTGCTCGGGCATTCAGGACCATTAACTATAGGGTGGCACACGGCTCTTCCCTCCCTGGCGCCGCAAACCGCACGTGCAGCATGGGCAAAGGCTCTTGTGTCAGACCTCAGCAGGGTGGCTGAGCGGCTCCATCCCCCTCCCTGCCTGCGGCCATGCCGCTTCCACCGGCACAGGTGCCGGGAAGGCTGCTGCACCATTTCAGCAGGCCACAGATGTCCGTCAGAGAATTGCCGAGTGACCTTGGCACAAGAAGCGACATCAAGGCCTTCCCCACACCAAACAGGTTGCTGAACCGCCGCCATCCACCACTCACCTACGCAGAGCACTTGCGCAGCCGCTGGCGCCAGCGCAGCCACACCATGCCCTCTTTGGCACGTCCCTGTGCAGCACGAGGCAGAGGAGTGCCGTCACCCCTATTTTGCAGGGTGGGACCCTAAGGCAGAGAGAAGTGGTTTTAACAGCATGCCTGTGGCAGAGCAAAAACTGAATCTTGTTCTCATATATTCCCAGTTAGCGCATTAATGACCTAAATTCTGCATCCTTTCCCCATCTATCGCCCAGAGGAGTGAGGAGGCATTGGAGGAGAGGGTGTGGTAGCACAGGCAAATAGTCAGCATCCAGAGTCACGGCACTCTGTGCGGAGCACAGAAAAAGCAGGGGCTAAAGTGGGACCAACGCTGCCCACCCTGCCCTGACGAAGCCCAGCAGCGTTGAGCCAGGGATGGGGATCAGCCTGGCACAGTCTATCAGCCGCCGGTGAAGAGCAGCTCCTCAATGCCACAGTGTTTTAAGCGAGCCAGGGCTGGACACCCCGATGCCCAAGCACCCTGCTGAGCCAGATCAGCAAGGCCTTTCGGACACTCAGCACCTGGAGCAGATTTTCAAAGAGCCTGCATGTCCCCTCACCCTGCCTAAGCAGCTGAACCTCTAACTAGCTATCCCACACAAGTCCATATAAAAGACACCCTGCACAAGATGCAGCATCTTTCCCAGGCAGCTTGATTTTTCGCATAGGAATTAATCAGGCTCAAATACAGCAAGAAACAGAGCAGGGAGAAGAGAGGAAGCAGGGAAAGGATGGCACAGAGTGAGAGGGTTTCCAGATGCAGTGCCTCTTCTCTCCCTGGCTGATTCCAATTGGGGAGCTCTGGCTGTGCACCAGGAGCCTCGCCGGGGAGATGCACGCAGGCTCTGCCTGCCCCCCAGCATGTACAGGCAGGAGGCACTCAGCGTTCAGGATCTGCTGGACAAGGAGCTGAAATATGAGGCTGGAGACTTCCCCGGTGCCTCGGAGAGCGGCGGTGTTCACATGCACTGTACAGCATTGGCCGCAGCCAAAGGACCAGGGTGATGAGCCGCTCGTCTGTTGTGGTCAGATGGCCCCAGACAGTCAGGGGCAAGCAAGGGAAAGGGAAAGGGCCCCCTTCATGCTGTATCTGCCTTCTTCACAGGCATTTAAGCGGGCAAGTAGCAGGGTGGGAGTGTGGCAAGCGAATTTGCTTGGCTATGAAGTTTTCCTTCCAGAAGAGCCATGGCTGAGAAGCAGACACTTCTTGAAGGA
Source organism: Burhinus oedicnemus (assembly GCA_008921705.1). NCBI lineage: Eukaryota > Metazoa > Chordata > Aves > Charadriiformes > Burhinidae > Burhinus > Burhinus oedicnemus. The sequence continues at coordinate 261,188 of VFFE01005063.1, forward strand.
GGTAACTGGATTGGGGATGGGTGATTAATAACCTCCTTTTATAACCCACAGTGTCAGTGTGGGAATAACACTTCAGAGGTACATGGAGAGGCTTTGTTCCTACTTTACTCTCCTACTACTTACCTCTTACACGCACACACACTCCTCTCTGCTGTCTCTAGCCTCTTCATGGAAGCTCTTTGAACTAGTAGTTAAAGGCAATAGGTATCTCAGAAGCATCAGACACAAGCTGACTGGATGCAGAAGGAGCTGAGCTTCGGGGCTGACCTAGAGGAACCCATCTACCTGCTTCTACAGCTATTTGCTCAGCACTGCCTCCCAAAGCATCCCAAACCTTGCTCCAGCAAGGCTGGGCCTCAAGAAGAAATTCAAGGAGAATCCTTTGAGCTTGGCCTTCTTCCACCTATTCCCAAATACCTGAAAGATCATTGGAATTCATCTGCAATAAACCTTCCAAGACATGGCTCGGGGATCTGACATGGTCCCTGCAGGTCTCAGCCTGGGTAGGGTTGGCTTGGAAGAGCTCAGGGTTCCTCACAAGCAACCCTTCCCACAGGCAACAACTGCAAGTCTGGTGGCTTCGTTGAACTCTCGCCCTGAACACCCAGCTGGTCCAGTGGCTGGGCTCAGGACCAGGGTGGCAGGTGGCTTTCCCAGGTTGCCACAGCATTTGTCACTCTCCAGACTTGGGCTCCGAAGTCTTCTGCTGAGGCATCAGTCAGCCTGAGCCACTTTGGTGGCTGACCTCTGGTGAGGGGGCCCATGGGATCACCACGCCTATCCATGCACCTCACGTGGACACTGCATTCCTCCTTTCTGGACAGATTATGTCCATCAGTTCTGTGTTAATGGTCAGCCAGTGGAGGAGCCTAGACGTAAATGTAAGGAAAGGTGGGAGAAAAAGTTTGGGGGAGCGCCAGGAGGTATAATGAAATGGCCTTCCACATGGTCACCCCTGTACAAGCATGAACAACCTGATCCTTTGAGATACTAGTCAACCAGTGGTCATGATGATGATGTGGCTCTCTAGAGTGGTATTCCTGATTTCAAGAGGAGAGAGATATAATGATGAAAATAAGAGCCTGATAGACATCCCAGATGGCAAAAGACTGGGAAGATGTCGCAGGCCTCCTGCTGGGATGGCTTTGCTGGTCGTGGAGTGTGTGCAAAAGGGTGCCCCATGACTAAAGCTAACAGAAGGCCCTGTACATAAACCAGCCTGGCAAAACTGAGGGTGACCAGCCCAGCTTCCCTCAATTATGGCGGAAGATTTTGCTCCCCTAGTGCACACTTGCACCAAGCTTCTTGTAGCCTTAGCCTGTGAGAGGACACAAGAGGAGGCCTGATAAAGGCCTGATAAAGGTATGCAAAAACAAGTAGTCATATGGAGAAAGTAGATCAAGAGCTTTTGTTCTTCTCATACCGCACCAGAACAACGGGATGTATCCTGCCCATGAAATGAATAGGCAGCAAATTCACAGTTGAGAGAAACAAATGCTTTTCCACCCAAACCTGATCACCCCAAGGTACTGATGGGATCCACTGAGGCCACACCAGGTGAAACACAAACTTTATTCCACAGTTACTCCAGTCGATGCTGAGGGAAGGGACCCTGACCCTCAGCCTTCGCAGCGTGACCCAGTCTCTGGCTCCTCTTCCCATCCCACCTCCCTCGGAGGTGGGCAATGATCTCCTGTCCTTCTGCGGCAGGAGTCACACTTGCCAGCCAAAGCCTCTGGTGCTCTCTACTGCTGAGCGAGGGGTGCTGGGCTAGGTGGGCATCAGGCTGGATCCAGACGGCGAATCCCATGTTCCTGTGAAAACAACAGGGAGACACGTGTGCGAGTGCACAAGGAGAGTACCTGGGCTTTTAATGGGCATCCATACAGGAGCGGGCGTGCTGCCTGGGAGGAAGGCAGGGTGGGCACAAAGGGCTATGCAGAGGGCAGCTGTTCCTGCGAGGCAGGTTTTGGTGTTCTCATTTGTTCTTTTTTTCTCTTGTTCCCTAGGGAATTTTAAAGGTCTGTGTAAGCAAATCGATCACTTCCCTGAGGATGCAGATTATGAAGCCGATACAGCAGAATATTTCCTCCGTAAGTCCGCAGGCTCTTCTCCTTGAAATGGCTCATAGGTGCCAGCGTCGGGTGCCTTTTGCTTTCTGAATGTAGGGTGGTGGAGACGCTGGGACCTGTGAGGCTTGGCAGGCCGGAGGATGGCGACCCCAGAGCCTTGCCACCCCCCAAAAATGGCTCCACTCTCACCTCCCTGGGGCCCTGCCTAGGTGAAAGTGCAAGTTTCAAACTCATAGTAACAACCAGTGGCATTTTTTATAAACAACAATTAATTACAATATAAATTCAGAGTCTTAATTCAAATCCATTGGAGAGCTGCTGAGTGGGCATAAGGTCAGGACTGGGCTAGCTGAGGCAGTGTGAGTGTATGTGAGTGTGTGTGTGTCCTCCTAAAGCAGAGGAAGTTTCTATTTTCCTACCTGATACTCCAGTTGCATCGGATGTAAGAAATTAGCTGGATTGTGTCCAAGGAGCACCTATTTCTGTCCTCACCTTTTCCCAAACACCACTTGCCTACAGAGGTTGCAGATCTGATCTTTGTTGGTTTTAGTGATTTTAGTGATGGGAATGGGAAGTAGAAATAAGGACAGTGAGAGCCCTTTGAAGAAAAGACCTGATGCTCACCCAGAGCCCCTGGGAGAGGTGCTGTACCCCAGGCACACAGCGTCTCCATAAGGAAACCTAACCTGAGCTCCAAGTCCAGCCTGGGAGGTGCGGGTGAAGCTCACACTGCTTTGTGCATGGGGACAGGGAAAGCAGCCAGGCCAGCAGGGCAGATCCATATCATCCCTCCCTGATCACAAGTCAGCATTTCCACCTGCCCCAGAAGCAGGAGCTTACTCTTCCTTTAGCACAGCTGAATAGGGATCACTCCTCCTCTTAGGTCCCCACCTTGCTAGCCTGCCCTCCCTCCACAAGCCCAACACCTTTTGACATCAGGAGAAGAGATCTTCTCCCTTCAGAAATCTGAGATAAGAGCTTTTGACCTCCCAAGGTTAAGTATCAGAGTTTCTCCAAAGGCCGGGAGTCTTTCAGAATAGCTCCTTGTCATCTGGGCGTGCTCCAAGCCAGATGTGGAGACCCAGCCCTGCGGCAGGGATGAGAGAGATAATTTAGGCTCTGTGAGGCTCATTTGTATGTGAAGAGAGGCAGATCTTATGCTGTTTCCTCTTGGTTTCTCAAACAGTTCTTCATCCACTGTAAATTGTAAATAACCCAGGGAGATTGCTTCTTTCAGATGCCTGTCTGCAGCATCCATCTCTTAATCGCTGTGTGGCCCCTGAACAGCAGAGCTGAAGATGGGTTTGATCTGGTTTGGCACAGCAACTGTGCAGGCTGCCTCTGAGGGCAAAGCAGCTCTTGCAGAGCTGTTTGGGAGCAAGGAAGCTGCTTGCTCAGAAAGAATAGTTGGGGGAAGGGGGCAAACATCTCAAGAAGGATGTATCTGTTCCCTCAGAGGGAACAAGATCTGAAGACAAAACTTGGCCCAACGTCAGGACCTGACCATGTTCCAAGGGTAGAGCCCTTTTTTAAGAAAGAACCAGGTTCAAAGAGGGATTTGACAAGTTAATAAAGGACTATTTGGGTCACTCCTGAGAGAAGTGGGATTTCTGCTGACTGGCGAGGGACCCCACTGAACAGCTTCTTCCCATGGCTTCTGCCAAACCAGAGTCCCTGGGTGCTCTGCATGGGCGATGCCTGGCGGTACACGCAAGAACAGCTAGGAAGTTGTTTACTAGTATCAGACTAGGCGATTCCCCCATTCAGGGGACCAGGACGATTGTGGGGCAGTGTCCGTGGCCTGGCTAGAAGGGCTTAGACCTCATTTCTGCCAGGCGTCCACATAAGGTGTCTTAGGCTTTTTGAAATCAAACGCTTGTTGTTGGAGAGGAAGCAGAAGCATCCCTGCATTTCTTTGCTAGAAGACACTCGAGTTCAAGAGTAGACAGATGATACAAGGGAGCATCCAAACATCATCATGAGTCCCCTTCTCTTTAGACCAAAGGCTCTGGACTCAGGAAGACTGGATGAGATTCTGGCCCTCTCTTGCTGGCATGGTCCTCCTGAGAGGCAGAAAGCAGGGGCTGAGCAAGGCTGCTGTCCTCCCCCACCACATAATGCCTGCAGCTCCCATGTCAGCAGGCAACTTTGTGTTCTCCCAACAGATGTGAATTTCAGAATTAAGACCCAGATAAAACTGATGTGGTCAGGGCCAAGCTGCGGGACTGACCGAGTGCCCCTCTAGAAATGCTCTGAACAGTGGATGTCTGCTTGATGTTCGCTTACTGCCATTTAAGCTTCGCATTGACAATCCCGCCTTGCTTTGCAGAAGCTATTAAGATGGTTATTATCACTATCCTGTTCCCTGAAACACAGCCAGGCAGAACCAGAAAGCAAGCAGGAGAGGTTTCTCCCTGCCTTTTGCATTCTCCATGCACAGGCCGTGGGCTTGGGCCCCCCCTCAAAGAGCCGATTGCTTGTGCCTGGTAGAATCCTGATGCCAAGAGGGTCTCTGAAGCACAGTCTCTGCCTGCTTAGGAAAAAGTCCTGTGCTTGCTTCAGTAGGGTTCATTCTTGCAGGCAAGGAGGGATTAGCTTTCATCCTCCCCCTTCCAGATCTTTGCTCCACAAGCAGAACTGCACCAGCCTATCTGATACCTGTCTTTATCAAGCAAGGCTTCATTTCACACTTTAACAGCTTATTTTCTCTTGGGAAGAGAGGGGGGAAAGCCTTCCTAGTTAAAAAATATGAATATTGGCAACACGAACTCAGGCAGACCGTTGGTACCCACTGAACGGCCCACGGGCAGTGTGAGCATGCATGAACGTGTGCGCGGGTGTGCATATACACAGTCCTGGCCTTTCGCTGCGTGAACACAAGACAGTCCCCCCAGAAGCTTTGGGGTACGTTTTGCATTGCGCGTATGAGCATATACGTGCATCTGTGCCATTGCCCTCTGCTGGCTGAGCTCTTCCTGTATCGATTGCTGAAGAGCGTGCGTGTGTGGGAGCTGGCACATCCGAACCCATCACTGCCCTCTGGAAGGAGCCCAGTCGTTTAATCACTAGGATAAACCCCGCGTTTCGGCACGCAGGGCTGGGACTTTCGCTTCTCAGTCCTCACTGCAGCCGCAGAGCAGCACACGGCATCAGGAGCTCCTTCCCAGCCCTAAAAAAAAATAAAAAAAATCTCTCCTTGAGATGCTCGTGCCCTTTCGGGAGGATTCGAGATTGAGCAGCTCTGTGGGAAGCATTTGGGTTGCTGCTCTTTGAAGAGCGGGCTTGAGCGGCAGCGCTCCGCAGGAGGAGAAGCTGGATGGCGCCGGGGCCCCCCCTCCAGCTCATAGTCCCCCCGAAAGCAGAGGAAAAGACAGTGTGACGGGGGACAGGCAGCACAGCACGGGCAGGCTCGCAGCTCAGCCACCAGCCCCACAGCCCCCTCCATCTCTCCACACCAGGCCACCAGCTTCACGGCAGCGGCCAGGGCGCAGGAGAGCTGCTTCAGACCTCTCTTTCTGACACACTTTGTTTCTCTCTCCCTCCCTCCGTCCCCCATCCCTCCTTGAATTACTCCCTGCCCGACACGTTGCCCCCTGTCTCTCCCCTTTGCCCCCACCCATGAAATGTGCTTGCATCCCCCTGTCCCCTCACCCCGGCACCGTTTCCGTGCCCTTTCTTCCTCTCTCTCACACCTGTGCTGTTCTTTCTGCCCCTCTCCCTCTCTCCTCCGCAGGGGCTGTTAGAGCCTCTAGTATTTTCCCGATCCTGAGCGTGATTCTGCTTTTCATGGGTGGACTCTGCATTGCAGCCAGCGAGTTCTACAAAACCCGACACAACATCATCCTTAGTGCCGGCATCTTCTTCGTGTCCGCAGGTAAAGGGATGCACAGTGCCTGACGCCCCGGAGATGGGCTCCGGGGGGTGGAGGGGGCTGCCCAGCCGGGGCATCCTGCAGGGGAACAGTTGCCTAGGCAGGAGTGTGTGTGTTTCCCAGCCCCGATGAGCCTTATTTGGGGTGAAAGCAGCCCCCCAAGGATGCTTCTCCGCCCTCCCTGCTCGCCTGGCAGAGGCAGGCAGCAGGACCCTGCAGGCAGGGGCTTTCCTGCTGCTTGGGAGCTGCTGGAGGAAGAGGGTTTCCCATCCAGCATCTTTCAGGGACCAGCCGGGGGTGCAGTCCAGGGATGCGGCAGGCATGGGAGGAGGGTCTTGCCCGGGTTTCCCAGGGAAAGCTGCCTACCAGGAGGGGACGGGTGGCTGGGGCCCCTCCCGTCCCCACCTGCTGGGGGCATGGGCTCAACCCCACGGCCCCCACCACCGCCATGTCTGACCTTCCTGACGCCTGTCTCTCTCTCCCCCGCTGGCCGGCTGGCAGGTCTGAGTAATATAATTGGCATCATCGTATACATATCAGCCAATGCTGGAGACCCCTCCAAGAGTGACTCCAAGAAGAACAGCTACTCCTACGGCTGGTCCTTCTATTTTGGGGCCCTGTCCTTCATTATAGCCGAGATGGTGGGAGTGCTGGCTGTTCACATGTTCATAGACCGGCACAAACAGCTGCGTGCCAACGCTCGTGCCACGGACTACCTCCAGTCCTCCGCCATCACCCGCATCCCCAGCTACCGGTACCGCTATCAGAGACGCAGCCGCTCCAGTTCCCGCTCCACCGAGCCTTCACACTCCAGGGATGCCTCTCCCGTCGGGATCAAAGGGTTCAACACCCTCCCATCAACAGAGATCTCGATGTACACCCTGACCAGGGACCCGCTGAAGGCAACCACTACCCCCACCGCCACCTACAACTCCGACAGGGATAACAGTTTCCTCCAGGTTCACAACTGTATCCAGAAAGAGAACAAGGACTCTATCCACACCAACACAGCCAACCGCCGGACCACCCCGGTATGAAGCCGTCGCCAGGAGCTGAAAATGGGGCAGGAGCGGGCAGGAGGAGACAGGGTGGGCTGCGGGGTGGGGAGGGCGGAAGGGGGCAGGGGGCAGCAAAGGGGTGGGAAGGAGGAGGTGGGAGCGC
>VFFE01005063.1:268311-289915 GCA_008921705.1 Burhinus oedicnemus
AAAAAGAAAAAAGAAAAAAAAGAAAAACTTTAAAACTGAGAGAAAGAGATTTAAAAAATAGAAATAAATTTAAAAGAAAATGCATGATTTCCCATGTACCATTATTTTAACATTTAATAAAAACAGACTTAAAAAAAAATAAAAGGGAACCAAGAAATAACAAATGACAATAAATCAAGTGGGAAGAGGAGAAGGAGGAGGCAGCTGTTCGGATTTTGGGGGGTTTTATTCTTTAATTTTACGGTTTGTTTCCCTCTTACCTTTAACTCGGCATGGGCTCCTCGGGGGACGGGATGGGGGTTCAGCCAGCAGTGACTTCGGTGTCCTTGGGCTGGTTACAGAGGATCCCGGGGTGCTGGGGTCAACTGTGACCCGCTCCATTCCCCCGGGATCCGTGGGGATCCGCTCCATTCCCCCAGGATCTGCTCGTTCCCCACAGGTCCGTAGGGGTTAAGAGTGACTCCTGTCCCTAGGGAGCCGATGCAGTCACCCCTCCGCAGTGTCCCCGGGGGGGTCCCCGCTTCCCCAGCCCTGGGGACCCTGGGGTTAACGGTGACAGTGCAAAAAGCAAACAGACACAGTAAATAAAGACACACACAGAGACAAAAAAAAGGACAAAAAAAAAAGGTTTCTTAACAAAAAAAAGTGGCAATTTTTTTAATAAAACAACAGCTATAAATAAATGTAAATATAATAAGTGGATTTACTTGCAAGAAAAACAGATAGTATTTTTTTCTTTTCATTTTTGTTTTTTCCAGCTTTAAACTGTGAAAAAAAAAAGAAAAAGAAAAAAGGCAGTGGGGAGCGGGGTGGGAGGTGCAGGCAGAGGGTGGGGGGCTGGCGGCGGGGCAGCGGGGCTCCCATCCCTTTGGGATGCTGCTGCTGCTGCAGTGGGGGGGGGGGCGACACGGGAGGCCAAAGCCGAGGGCAGCGTGCTGATGGCAGGGGCGGCACCGGTGTGCACACGTGCCCCTGCTCACACACGCGTGCCCAGGCGTGCGCCCGCTCTCCTGCGAATGCTCCGGAGGCTCCCCTGAGCGGCCGGGTGCCCACCAAATCTGCCCAGACCCCCCCTCCTTAGGTCCCACCAGTGGGGCAGCAGCCATGTGGGGGCACGGCGAGGCCCACCCAGCCCGCCCTGACCCAAAGCCAGCTGCCAGCTACTTGGCCTTCACAGATGTACCCCCTGGCCCCCATCCCAGGAGGGCCCCCCGCTCTGGGCCTGAGCCCCCTGAGTCCTGGCGGCCATACCAGGCAGAGGTGCGAAGCCGTCGGGTGTCTCCATGCCTGCTGGGTTTTGTCCTCATCCCCGCCCTCGCCAGGGGGGGTCTCATGCGCAGAGGCAAAGCGAGCTGGGCCCCCGCCATCCTGCCCTGGGACCCCTGGCCTGGCCGCAGCCTCCCCTCTCCCTGCTGTGCCGGGGGAACAGGGCACTGGGGCTGCCAGGAACGGCTTTTAAACCAGCTCCCCCCACGATGGGGGGATACAGGTGGGAGGGGAGGCAGCGGCAGGGGAGCGCAGGGGCCTCTGTGACACCCCCCGAGCCACCGACCAGCCCGGGGCAAGGACAGGGCCCCCTTTTTTGGGGGTGCTCCCCGAAAGCGGCAGGGCCCCGGGCAGGCAGGAGGCCGAGGGTTTGCAGGATGAGGCCGCTGAGCCCGTCGGCAGCTCAGACCCACTTTTCGCCTTTTTTTCTGTCCCCATTCCTGCTGCTCCAGTTTTAGGAGCCACACAGTTCCCCGCTTCGGGTCCCAGCGGGGTTTCTGCTTAAAAGCAGCCTGATCCTCCCTGCACCCTCCCTGCCCCCCACCTCCCCCCAGTGCTTTAACCCCCCTCCCCGCTCCAAGGCAGGGTGGGGGTGAGCACTGGGAGAGGGTCACCCCCAAAAACAGCATCACAGGGCAAGAGGAGGATGCCAGCGGCTTGGCTGGGTGTCCAGATCCCCCCACACTGCTGAAATCCCCTCCCGGCACCCCCCCAGCCCTTTAAAAAAGATTCACAGGGAACACACCACCACCACCCGCCTCCCGTGTTGCCCCCCAAGGAATAACTTAAAGCCGTTTTCCAGGACCCCGGCATAGAGGGAGGGCGGCGTTGGGGTTTCCATCCCCATCCACCCTCGCCCACCCAATGCCGCACGGAGCCAGGGAGCATTCACAGGGCCGAGCGCGCCCCTGGGGCTGGTGGGAAGGGGAGAGCATGGGAGCTTGCCCGGAAAGAGAGCGAGTGCGGGAGGTGGGGGCTGGCAGGGTGGGGGGCTTTTTCCCCGAGGGTCTTGCTCATGTCCAGCTCAAACCAGTACAAGAAAACCAACCTCCATTTTCTTTATTTCGTGGGTTTTTTTCAGACTGTTAAAAAGAAAAAAAATTTTAAAAAGAGAAAATGACAAAAAAAAAAATCCTGGTACATGAAATAAAGATTTTTTTTTTTTATAACTTGGTCCTCGTTTATGTGAATTTATTGGGGGGGATTTATCGTCCCGCTGTGCTGGAGGAGTACCTGGAAACCCAGCAAGAGAGTCAACTATTGCGGACAGTTTTGTCCTCTTTGGCGATTCAACAGACGGTCTTGCTTCAACTGCTCTTCTCAAGCCGGTCTTCGAGATACAAGGAGGAACGACGAGGCAAGAGGAGAGGGCTTTGCCACAACATTTTTGAAGTAAGTGTGGGTAAACTCAAGTCACACATGTGGGCTTTCCCTGCTGCTCTCCAAAACATCTGCTCCAGCCCCTGTTTAGCCCCCAGCATTGCCCCTCCTGTCCCGTTCCTTCTAGGGTGGTGTTACCACAAGGGATGATGCCCCAGCTCCCACACGAAGACAGCAGCTCACGTGGCAGCAAGCCAAGACCCGCTGGCGAGCTCAGAATTCATGCAGGCTCGAGGGCTCAAAAAGGAAAGAGAAAAGAAAGTGAGCCTAATGTTGTTTTGGGGTTTTGTTCAGCCACTCATGGGATTTCTGGGGATTCCCTCAGTAGCTGGGCTGGCAGTGGCTGCCTGGTGGAAATGCTCGGCATCAGAGCCCAGAGCGGGGCATCACTTACAGCCAGAACTGCAGACCCAGAAATGGATGAGGTGGCAGCAGGGAAGGGAGGTGAGAGCCCTGCAAAGGGGACTGGGCTCCTGGCATGTTCCCTCAGCTCCCACCCCACCACCGGCAGCAGGGGTGCCACCAATACGGCAAGATCCCCTCGCCCTCCGCTGGGCTTCTGCTTGCCATGGGACCCTCCATGGCTTTTTGGAGCGGACCAGGATCCCCACCAGACCCCATCACCACCAGTTGGAGGGGTGACAGGGAAGAGCAGCCACCAGAGTGACAAATCCCCTTCAAAGTGCAGCCAGGGTCTGACCCATGGCAGGCGAGCAAGACCATGAGCTGAACGAGCAGGTGAGACCAGGGGGGTTAACTTGGTGGTGGCAGCAGGGTGAAGGCACATCCAGCTCTAGGTGTCCCAGCAGACACTGATGGGTCACAGTGCGATCACAGCGCTGCAGTCACCCCTGCTGCCCAATGCACCTCACACAGGTTGATACCAGTGCTCAGCATCTGGATGACCCAGCCGGCACCTGTGGGTCCCCTCTCTGCCCCTCCCTGGCCCACCTCCTCCAGCCTACCCTCCTCCAGCTCACCCCTCTCCTTCAGGTCCCGGGTAGCACCTTGCACCCACCCCGCACCTCCCCAGCGTGCCTGTTAGCATGCACATTTCATGGGCCAGCCGGTGGGATGCTTCACCGCCAAAGTAATTGGGGGCATCCGGCGCCCCATTTCTGCTCCTCCTCCGGGGACCCTTCCCAGGAGCAGCCTCACTGAGAAGGAGGGCGTGAGGAGGGGAGAGGCAGCAAAGCGGGCCAGAGACTGGCTCCAGAGGACACTGGGGAGCTCCCGGCCCTGCCACGCGCAGGTCTAGGACGCGGACGTCTCCCCACCCCGTCTAGCTCACAGACCTCAAAACCTTCTCACCCCCTCACATCCCCTTGCCTGCCTCTGAAGCTGCCACCAGTGCTGGGTGCCCCCACCCAGGCATGGGTGGGATGAGCTGGAGAAACCTCCCTGCATCTTCTCCATCCTCCCTGAGATGTTTCCAACCCTGGCTTGCTGCAGAGCTGGGGGCAAGAGGGGGCTCCCTCATACCCCCCCATGCTAGTGGGGCACTAGGGAGATCTGGCTCCTCTTCCCACACGATGTCCTGCCCGGAGCAGAGGGGGTGCATGGCTCAGCCCCCCTACATGACTCCATGAGGTGCTCCTTCCTCACAGGGTACAGACGGTCTTACTTTTTCCTCTCTGCTTCTCCCATTCTCCTTCTGGCTTTTACAGGACAAGGCAATGGAGGGGGAGAGGCAGGGAAACAGCACCGGCCTGAAATTAGGCGTGGGGAATGCTGCTCAGACAGGGCCGGCCTCCATGCCATAATAATTAATACTAATACTCAGCACTTATACAGCACTTTCCATGTTCAAAGCATTTTACAAACATTAACTAATTAACCTGTCATATTAAGTGATGTCTTAAAGGGGTGGCATTGAAAGCAAACGTGTGCATAGGCAGGAGCCCTTATTCCCCCTCTCTCCCAGGGCGCATTAATGCTTGGGTGGGTGTGAGACCCTAAAATGTCACCCTGTGCCACTCCTGGGTCTCAGTGCTCACCATGTCACTTGCTTGCCTCTCCCAGAGTTGGCTGTGCGCTCCAGCAGGCCCTGGGTATACCAGGAGTGAGCAGGGCACCAGGGTCTTCTCCTCCACAGCACTGAGCCACTGAGGTCCTGGGGATGACAGACTTGTGACTCAGAGGTCAGTTGAAATATTTGCATTGGAAAAGTCCCCCTGCCCCAGTCCCAAGCCCCAGCAGTGGGGGAGGAGAGCCAGCAGGCCCTCTGCAGCACGGAAGGAGTGCAGATGCAGCAGGCGAAGTCTGGTCTGATGCCTTCAGTCAGGTCCCCGTCAGGTGCCAGCCCTGGGACGTCTCTGGGGGCCATTCCCTGCTTTCAGGTGGTGGAGGAAACCAGCACCTGGCCCTGCATGGGGCTGATTTCTGACAGCCCCCCCCCCCAAATCTGAGTAAACACTCTCAGATGCTGGCCCGGTCCTGTTTTACCTCAAACCAGGACACCGGGGATGGGTGGAAGGCTAGGGAGACTGCTCCCCCACTCAGATAGAGCAATCCCCTAGGATGGCTCTGGCAAAGGATCCAAGCTCAAGAGGGCACACTCTGCCCAATGGATGCCTTCCGGCACTGGCAGCAGTGCCAGGTCTTCCCTCGCTGCAGAGGCAGTGTGGCTGAAGAGGGGGCTCCCTTTGGGAGACAGTACAGGGCGAGGGAGCGCTTCCTGCTGAGTAATGCCCAGCTCCTGGCACTGGTGTGTCTGCCATTAACATGTGCTCACCGCTCCTCTGCTGCCTCTCTTGTATGGACCACAGCCAGGGATGGCTGAGTTTTGCTTCTGTGGGAGACGCTCTGAGAGGTCCTCATGCAGGGAAACCCAGATACTTGGCTATTAAATTAATGACGGGCATTTAGGAGTATCGTTGAAATGGTTTAAACACCTAGGAGTGGTAATTAGTAATAATGGTTTGGTGAGGGAGGAAATTAAGACCCAGGTATTGAGCCCAGTACTTTCCTCTGCAGATAATTTTTAGTGCCAAACGACTATAGAGAGAAGCCAAGCGTCAGACACACAAGCCTACTGTCTTGCTTGCATGTGAGGACTGACAGGGGAGACGAAGACAGCCACGTATCTCACCTTTCAAAAGCCAAGCACTGAGGCCAAGGATGGAGAAGGTTCAGGAAGGAAAGCCGATGGAGAAAGAGGATCTGTGAGGAGGTACGGTCAACCTGCGAAACCCTCTAGGTGAGCAAGGCTGGCAAAGGGCAGGCCAGATGAATGTCTTGAAGGTCCATCTGAGGGTAGAGGTGGCTCCAGATGACTCGCCATCCCCTCCCCAGGTGCCTTCCAGCTGCTGGGGGCTTCTCCCCTCCTCTCCCTTGGCCCTTCTGGACACCCCCTGGAGAGACAGGAAGAAGAGGCGACAATTTTGGTAGGGAAGGGAGGCAGAGGGAGGGTAAATTTTAAGAGTAGCCAAAGACCTATAGAGATTAAGGGCATATGAATTAAATGCCATCAGCCTGAGTTTTCCCTCCAAGAGCAGAGAACGAGTCATCCCTCTGGCTAAGCTGAGGCATGCAGCTGGACCCCATGAGGGCTGCTGCTCCTCACCCAGGTGGGGCATTTACAAGAAGTTCTGACCAAACTGAGCACACCCACACCACGTTTTGGTGGCTCTGCAAAGCTCGAGCAGCCGTGCAGCCAAAATGCCCCATGGAGAGGAGAAACTCACCTCCAGCCCAGGAGAGAGGACAGGGACCTGTCCCCCAGACAAGGGACGGGTCCTAAAAAGACCTTTTCCTGAGGATCTGTGCCCACAAGAGTAGGGCAAACATCTGTGATATCCCAGTGTCCATGGTGGATACTCCACCCTAAAGCCATCAACCACTGGCTGGTAGAGTGGTGCTGAGGATCTGCCGGGCATGGAGCTGCAGTGAGGACCCTGCCAGAGGAGCCAGGACCCCGATGGGCCATGCTGCTTCCCATGGGAGCCGCAGCAGGGGAAGGAGACTGGCAGCTGGGTGCTCGCCCACCCCTCATCTTCACAGGCTGCAAATCCCAGCTTTGACCTGGCTCCGGCAGAGCCAAAGCAGACATGAACCGTTCTGGCAGAGTGTTGTCATTTGTGCCAGTTTTACACCGCAGAGGGGAGTAAAGTGTGAATGACGCCAAACCCTGCTGGCCTCATTTCGCCTGCCCTTTATTGAAACCTCCAGGCCTTGCACCCTGGGCATGGAACGACAGGGGCGCAATGGCTTGTGTGTGCAACGAGGGCTCAGATGAGGTGGCCTTGGCGGCCTCTGCAGTGGTCAGCTCTTGACATTGCGGAAAGTCCGCAGTGAAGGAGCTAGCTGGCCCGGCAACGGCAGCTTCAGCAAAGGGGTCAAGATATATGGGTATGGGCTGAGTCCCAAAAACAGATCTGCAAGGACAAAGCGCTCAGCTTGGGAAAAGGTTTTCTCTTCTGCTGCTCCTTCTGCTGCTCCTGATGCCCTCGGGGATGGAGAAAACAAGGGACTTTGCTCTCTAGGGACCTGTCAATCAGAATCTGCCACCACCGTTTAATTTGCTGAATTTATGCCTGCCAGGAGCACCGGCCTGGCTGCCCGTTCCTGAGCAGGCAGTGCCATCCCGTGGGATGAGCTCGGCACAGCAGCGGAGTCTCAAAGCCGCACTGTGTGGCAGCCGGAGCGGCCGCACAGCTTCTGCAGGAGATGCAGCGGTGGGACCCTTACCTGGTGTCCCACTGTTGCACAGGGGTGGCTGGGGTCCGTCTTCAGTCTGGCAGGGCTACGCACTGCCTGCATCCTCTCATCCCCCCTCTGCTTCCAGCCAGAAAGCTCGGAGGGGATCCAACTATGTAACTCATCTGGACATGGGGGCTTGGCTCACTCCCCCTCAGGACAGGCTCCAGCCAGCCCACGGGCAGGTATTATTTTAGGAGAGGAGGGCAGACACAAAGCTCTTACCCTGAGCTTGGTGTGGCTGGAAGGTTCGAGGTGGCATGTCCCAGCAAGCTGCCAGTCATCAGCAAGCCTCCCCACCTCTTCTCCCCTAAATTTTGCAGCTCCTCTGGTCTTCAGCTGGTGCCAGGCCAGGAATCATCCAGGAGTGCTTAGTGGGGAGATACTTCACGCGTGCAGAGAAAAGAGCAATCCCACTGAGCAGTTCCCAGGTCAGGGAGCCCCATGGCTACCCCATGTCTCCTCCTGCCACTGCTGCTCTCCCCCAAGGGCTTGGCACTGCTCATGGGTCCTTTTGGGGAGTGAGCGGTGCAGGGAAGGTCCCTTCCCAGCCCCACCCCTTGCCTAGCCCCTCCTGCAGAGGCCACAGCGAAGTCCGGACCTGACCTTGGGAATCAGGTGTGACCTTGGGAAGTGCCTCATCCAGAGGGACAGGCTGCGGACAGGGAAGAGGAGAGAAAGAAAGACCTTGTGCTGCTGCAGCGCGAGCTTTCTGGAGCAAGGCTGAGAGTGCGCATCTTTCCCAGCTGCCTCGGGGTGCCTGACGCCCGATGGGGGACATACACAGCACGGCTTTGCCAGAAGGGACAAAAGCGCCCGGCTGACTCCTCCAAAGACAGAAGAGAGCAGATGGCGCTGAAATCTGCTCAAGAGGACAGGAAGGAATAGCCCCGAGGCTCTGCACTCCTTGTACCCCAAGAGGCACATTTGTCCCCATCCAAGCGTGTCGGCCAGCCCCGTCTCTGACTTACCAAGGGGCAGGGAAGGAAACGGCAACTGTGGGCTCACTGGGCTGCTGCATGTCCCTTGCCCCTGCTCTCTTTTGTGGGGACTTTCCTGAGAGTCCCTGGGAGGGGAACAGCATGTTATACATACATAGCATCTGCATTTGACTCCTTACTGCCTCGATAACTAGGTCTTGCACAACTAGGGTTCAACTCCACTCCCTAGCAGAAATCACTTGGACTCTCTTTCTGCCTCCTGATGTCCTGCTTAGACCTCTTTGCCTGGCTGGCGTAAGAAGTAAGCTTTCCAGAGGACAGACCAGCCAGGCAGAAGCATTTGCAGAGCATGGTTAGCCCCAGAAGATTCTGATTTTTCACGGAGCTTACTGTAACACTGCTGATGTTGAAGGAAATAACTGTGAGTGCTTCTGTGCTGGGCATGGGCCCTTGTAAAGAAAGCCCACATCGCCTGCAGTTCTGCTCATGCACACCGGGATCCTTTTCAGGGCAGTGCTGAATATAACTCAGACTCCGGAGGGCACGGAGTGAGGCTCCAGCAGCTGAAAGCCAAACTGGTAACTCAGTGGTGAGAAGGCATGGCATGCCCCGCACTCTCCATCACCTGGGGCCCCATCCTTTTCCCTGCCATTGGTCTGGCTGGGTCTGCGCAGTGTTTCCCAGATACAGCAGCCATGACCTGCTTCTGCCTCTGTTGACACGGTTCCCCATCACCATGATAGTTTGTATCTAAAACATATTTCTCCTCCAGTGAGGTGGGGAAACCCTGTCCCGCCCTGCATGTCACAGAGGTGCCAAGCTCCCACTGGGGAGGCTTACTGGGGTGGCCTGGAGGACAGACCCAGAGTGGGGATTTGCAACTCAGCCTGTGGACTCCCAAGCTCATACCCCAGCCACTGCACCAGCCTTCCTCTCCTTCTGCAGGCTCAGAGCCAGCAGGGATGCTGCTGGCGCCAGCTGCTCTAATTGAGCTTTGTAGAATAAACTTGTGGAATTAGCCTGTTGGCTGCTGGGATAAAATCCAGCGCTGAGTGCAGATCAAAGGAGGCAATCTTGCTGACAGTTTGTGGGGAGACAGCTGGACCCAGGCTCCTTCTACAGCTCTGGAAAGGACAGTGTTCAGCAGCCAAGGACGAGGACAGAGCATGATACACACTGCCTCTTCGATGATACATGTGGTCTAGGCCCTGATGGTCAAAGCTACAGAAGCCTTGGAAGAGATCTGACACTGGTGATAAAAACGGCCAAAGCCAGGCAAGAGACAGCACTAATTCAGAGAAAGACAATTTTTGCACACACCATAAATTTGTGGCTTTTCCTGGTAGCATGGAAGGAGCAGACAACAAAAGGCTAGGCTCTGAGCCCAGCCTACAAAAGCAACATGATTTAAGAAGGGGAAGCCTGCCCTTGCCAGGTTTCTGTCTGTCCTTGAGGGTGAGATGGTCCAGCCCAGCAGCCATGGGGAGAGCTCAGCACGGCAGGAGGAGGAAGAAGGAGAAAGCCTCGCAGTGAAAGCACTACCTGCTACCAAGAATAATAAACTCAGCACATTTCCTGCGTGGACCTTACTGTACGGACATGGCTGGTCTGAACACACGCAGCAAATCTGCCAGGTGCCACCTGCTCCCAGACCCGCTAGATCGCACAGGCAGCAAATTAAAAATCAGATTCGCAGCCCGTGCACACTAAAGTTGCTTTATGGCCATTTTTCCAGAGTTCCTGAAAATCCGATCATGCATTTCTGCGAAAAAGCCGGCAAGCAACTGCCACACGAGGAGGGCAGGTTTACAGTTCAGCCTCCAGGGTACCCAGGAGAGGGATGAAGGCGCTGGAAAGGAGGCCACGTGTTGCAGAAAAGCACCTGGCCTGGGAGAACAGCAGACTGAGATGGCAGATAAAAGCGCAACAGGAAAGATAGAATGCAAAGAGGAAGGCCAGGGAAGGACGGAGGGCTTCCCAGCCTGTGAACAACAGCCTGTGGCAGAAGCCAGTTCATATACGGCCAAGGTTGGTTGCAACGAGAGCCCAGGAGCCAGCAGTGAGTTCCTCTACTTTAAAGACATTGATGATGGCTTTGGAAGAAGAGTCTGACTGAAGTGCGTAAACGTCAGCCTTCTCCGCAGGGGGAAGGCATTAAGGCTGAAAACTATTTCCCTTGGTTTCTGGGTTTGTCAAGAAGCACAGGGCAGTGGAGACTAAGCATATGGCACAGGCATACGGTGTGTTTGTTGTTTAGTGAGGAAAAAGAACCCAACTGGCTATTTTTGACACATTTGTTATAAGAATGAGAAAAGGAATTACTGGAAAATAGTGTTTTAATGTGAACATTAGTCTTCCAAACCTCAGCTGCCTCTTTGAGTGGAAGTACAGTCACACAAGCTGGAAAGCAACCCTTGTCTTAAGGCTTTCCAAGGCCTCTTCAGTTAAGGCAGAGGTGATCTATTTTCTAGGAAAGGACCCTGATGAGTGGGGAGATTGGACTTGCTTTCCTTCATTTAAACCTAGCAAACACCTGGTGACACTGCTTGAGCTGCATATTGTCCGCACTCAACACAGAGCCAGTGACAGCTCTCCAACAAGCCCCAAACAGTGGTGGAGGCTGATGGTGGTGAAGGTTTTGGACTGGAACAGCCACAGTGCTTCAATGAGCCCATCTTTTAGGGATCTGCTAACACTAGCACAGAACCCAAAAACAGAGAAGTGGGAGACAAGAACAGAAAACCAGATGGGAGCAATTTATCCTGGCTGTTCTCATAAGCATCTTCCAGGGATGAGTGATTAGCCTTATTAACTGATTAAGTGATTAATTAACTGATGAACTGAAATTATGGATCAAGGATGAAATGATTGCAAGCAAGCGTATTTTAAGTACTTTTCCGGGAAACGACGTATCTCACGTGCCTTTAACAAGAACTAAAGGCTGGGCAGCGAATCGTTCAGCAGCAGCAGCGGTACCTGGGGTCAGCACGACAGCAGGAGAGGCGCAGGCAGCTGCAGGGCCTCAGCTGCAGCAGGGTACAGGAGGCGGGAGGTGCAGTGCCTGGCACGAAGCAGAAAGTGAGACAGACTCGCTCCATCCCCTCTCCTAGGAAATTTGACCTAAACGTGGGAGCAAATCTCACCTACTCCAAGACTGGATTTTTTTCTTAGAACCTTTCTTCCCCTTGATGAGAAATTGGGAGGTTACATCCATGCCTAGAGAAGCATTTATCCTGCACTGGGCACTCCCTATGCATGCTCTCTCATCCGACCCACACCTATACCCAAGTCTATCCCCAGGAAAGGTAGTTGGATGGGCTAAGCCCAACCTGCACACAATCAGTCATCTCTGGGAGACAGCTGCAGCATTACATTCTCTATTAAGCACCTCACACAGGCTCAGGCATGAAGAGAAAGGTGTGTAAAGCAAGGGCTTTCAGTTTATCAATCTATTTGTCACTGCTTCTCTTCAGTCACTCCTTAGTCCAGTTTTCTCTTCAGAACTTCTTACTCTTTTTATCACCATCTCCTAAGCAGTCAGTTCCTCTGAGCCCATTCAGCCCACTGCCCTGGCTGGGCAGGGCGAGGGATGGGCGCTGCAGGGTTATCGGGAGCTGAGATGGCACTGAGCCACTGCCAGCAACCGGTGAGGCAATTCCAGCACTAATGATGTTTGTCTCCAAAAAGGCTGTTTAGGTGAGACAGTTACAAATTGTATTTTATAAACTGTATTTCTATAAGTGGATTTTTTCGCTAGCGGGGAAAAGTGCTTTAATAATCCCACTTCTGATTAATGGCAGGGTGTCTTGGCAAAGCAGAGACTGCTGCAGCTTCAGTTCTTTCTCAACTGTTAAATAAAGGAGAACATGCACACCTCTCTGCCTGGAAAATATTGATCTAGACTCTTCTTAGGTAGAAGACACCCAGTAAAATTCTCTGAAGAGTTAGTTTTTAGCCTGCGAGCTGAAGAGATCTGCAAACTGAATCCTGCTCTTTTTAGGGGTAGAGAAAATTTCAGTCACCCTGGCATGTGATTTAATGATTTATTGCCCTCACTCCCTGAGAAGAAATACTATTCCAATTACGGAGACAGGGATCTGAGGCACATGCTGTATTAAATGACTGGTTCATGGTCAGCTGTAGGGCTGAATCCTAACTTCCAGCCATAGGTCTCCCCTCCAGCAGGTCAAGGAAAGCCATCAGGGACAATGCAAAACCTTGAACACCACATTGTGAACACAGCACG
The DNA here is from genome assembly GCA_008921705.1 of Burhinus oedicnemus. Taxonomy (NCBI): domain Eukaryota; kingdom Metazoa; phylum Chordata; class Aves; order Charadriiformes; family Burhinidae; genus Burhinus; species Burhinus oedicnemus. The sequence goes on from VFFE01005063.1 coordinate 280,843, forward strand.
GGCAACTGCAATTCCCATTCTTCACACATCTTTACCTCTCAAAGTCAAGTGTTTTGCGACAACCTCTAAAACACAAAGTCGGTTGAATGATCATACAACTACAACCTGAAAAGTCCCTGCTTTTCTATAAAACCTTTGCATAGTTTGGAATACATTTTTATTTCAAGAGGCTGCATGTGTGAGAAAATTAAGATGCACAGGATTGTCATGTTTCCTGTCCTGACACGTGGCTTTACATGGCTTGTCCAAAGCCCTGTCTGTTCTCTATCAACATCATAAATCTCTTAACTTCTATCTCCATTTTTATCTGTGAAAACAGGAATTTACCTACCAGACTTTATATTAACTCCATCTCATGTCTGTAAAACAACCTGGCACAACCAGATAGGTGACTGCACACTAGCAGTTCAAGTGTTCATTTGACTAAGCTGAGGATCAGTATTCCTCCAATCCATTTTAGGCCAGGTAATTTGAATTCAAGTTCTTCCAAAGGAAAAAAAAAATATTATTGAGATTGGGCAGTCCCTTGTGTGGTCATGAAGCCCAAGTTATTAGAGGATAAACAGGAGGAAGAAGTTTGTTAGAAAACCTATCCCATCCTGCTGCTATCAGGTGAGTCAATTACAACAAAACCATTCCCAACAGGCACTTTCCTAGCAAAGGCTTAAGTACTTCTGCTATGTGAAGTTCCGCGTTTGTAGGAAGTTTAATCATCGTTACTGCTGGAGATGTTTCTGACACCTCACCATTGTTTGTTTGAACTGCCGTGCTGCCAGCAGGCGCAGAAAACAATGTTTCCTTCCTCTTTGTGACAGCTGGGTACAAACCAAACGGTTTTGTCATCTGTCACCCCCGACTTTTCTATTTAAAAGCCGAATCCAAGCTTTTTAATCAATAGGGCAAATTGAGTATCATTAATGTCACTCTTCCCACTCCTACACATTTTTGGCATTAAGCAGTATTTAAGAGGGAGCAAGATTTCGGCAAATGACATCGTCATGACAGAAGGCACAAGGCGGGGGACAGACCACCTCAGCCTGGCCACACGGGACGCCCCATCATGGCGGGCCCCCACCGCCCTCCCCGCCGGGCCGGCGCCCCGCGACCCCGCAGCAGCGGCCATAGGCGGCTCCGACGCCCTCAGCCACGAAAGGAAACTGGCTGCCAGGGGTGCTGCGGCCAGAGGACGCGGCACGGACATCCCCTCGCCGCCGCCACGCTGGGCCCGCGACGGGGCCGGGCCGGGCCGCCCGCCGGGGCGCTGGCGGACCATGTCACAGGGGGCGCGCGCGTCCACCCTCCGCGCGCCGCGGCCTTTCTAGCCCAGCCCTCCTGCAGCTCCATGGCCGGGACGTACCGCGTACGCTGGGAAGGGGGCGGCGCTTTACGGCAGCCGCGCTCCGCTCCTTTGCGTCTTTTTTTTTTTTAATTTTACGACAGCGGCGTTCGGCGGCGCTGCTGTCGCGCGGCGCTGACGCAGAAAAGGCGGGTCGGGGCCGCGCGCGGCCTTTTTCCTTGCCCGTCGCCGCCGCCGCATCCGCCGCCATCGGGGCCGTGACGGGACCGCGCAGGTGAGGGGGGTGTCGGGACCGCCTCGGGGCCGGCCCCCTGTCCTACCGGCACCCGCCCGCGGCCATCGGGACCCCCGGCCCCGCCCCGGCGCTGCCACCGGTTCCGGTGGGGGCTGGGGCCCCGCCCCTCCCAGCGGCGACTGGGACCCCCCCTCCGCGCTCCCTCCCCCACCCTGATCGCTTCCCTCGGTGCGGGCCCGGCTGGCGGAGGCGGCCTCCCCGCTATGGCCTCACGGTGGTGCCGCGCCCCGGCCTGTGCCGGGGTCAGGGCCGCGGTCCCTGGTGCCCCACCGTACAGGGCTAGTGGCGGGGCTGTCCGTGCGGCAGCTGAGGGTTTGGGGTTTTTTATTTTGCTTTTTCTCCCCTCTAGAAGTTTAAAAAATGGCGAAGTTTGTGACACCCGTGATCCAGGACAACCCTTCTGGCTGGGGCCCGTGCGCCGTGCCTGAGCAGTTCAGGGACATGCCCTACCAGCCCTTCAGTAAAGGAGACCGCTTGGGAAAGGTACCTCAGTCGTGCCACGGCGTGTTGGGCTGCTGCTGAATGAGCCCTCTGTTCCTGCTGGGGTGCCACCTCTGCATGCTGCTGCCGGTTTTCACTTCTTACTACCGTGGCTGCTCTTCTGACACCCTTTGCTAGCGCTTAGCGCAGTTGTGAACAATTAGCAGGGCTGGCAAACAGAGCTGGAAGTTGAAAGGATAAGTTCTGGAGTGTACAGCAGTGTTTGCTTCTGCTGCTTGAAGTCCTGCGTGTAAAGTCAGAGGTGGGGGAACTGTCAGGTTGATACGCGCTTACTTTGACTGTTTATGCTTGTCCTCAGGTGGCCGATTGGACGGGAGCCACGTATCAGGATAAAAGATATACAAGTACGTGTTGTCTGGTGGCTGCTTCTGTGGCTTATTTCCTACAAAGTTTTTTTTCAGTCATCGTTCCTGCTTTTATGTCTCACGCCTGCTGTGGTGGTTACCTGCGCACCTCAGCAAGAGAGAGGTTCTTAAATTAGGAAGCGTGCCTCACCCTTGGGAGAGCTCTATGGGGCGCTCCCTGTCCTTAGGGCTTACTCCTGATTTTTGTGCTGCCTCATGACTGGGGCTTCTCAGGGAGACTCGGAGGGGGAGAAAACATGGTGGTGTAAGGCAGGAGTCCCAATTTATGCATCAGACTTAGGTGAAGGCAGTTGGAGGGAATTTTAGGGGAGAAAAGGGCAAAATGTCAGGGGTTTTTTTCTAGAAGCTTGGTATCAAGATGCTCTGTTTTATTTCCAGACAAGTACTCATCGCAGTTTGGTGGTGGAAGTCAATATGCGTATTTCCATGAGGAGGATGAGACTAGCTTCCAGCTGGTGGATACAGCACGAACGCAGAAAACGGCGTACCAGAGGAATCGTATGCGATTTGCACAGGTAACGTGTTTTCAGAAACAGGCTCAGAGGAGAGCTTCAGCAGCATGGAATTATTTTGCAACTAAAATGTTCTTTTTTTACTTTCCTTCGTTTCTGCAGAGGAACCTTCGGAGAGACAAGGACCGTCGGAACATGCTGCAGTTCAGCATGCAGACGCTGCCAAAGAGTGCCAAGCAGAAGGAGAGGTGAGGCTGCCATTAAGAGCGTACTGTACTTGGGTTGGAGTGTGTGAACATACTGTTGATAAATTTAAGTTACTATAACAGAACCCACTAGAGCAAACAGTCAGGAAAGAGGAATTTCAAGATATTTGAAGTCCGATTTGTGCTGATGTCACAGGTAGTTCTAAGCATGGGTTTCAAAGAGCTATCTAACAATTTAGAAGAATTTGTTAATCATGTTTAGAAAGTAAACATGGCGTATTAAAGCAGCACATAGCCCTTTTGAAAACTGTGTTGGAGTCTTTAGAGACTGAAATATTTAAAGAGCTGCACAGAGTAAAGAACAGAGCTTTTAATGCCTCAGGCATCTTGATCAACAGACAGCTCAGCAAATGTTTCAGTGGCTCCATGCCTAAAAGCCTTGCTCCTCAGGTTGTAATTTGGAAGTGTAGGAATGGTTGTACCATGTAGGAGTTGAGAACTTCTCTTCATGGCTTTTCTTGTATATGTCATTTTAGAGATCGTTTGCGCCTACAAAAGAAGTTTCAGAAGCAGTTTGGAGTGAGGCAGAAATGGGACCAAAAATCGCAGGTAAACTAACAAGCTTTCTGCCCCTGTGATGGTTTGGTTTCTCTGGCTGCTGTCACGGGGCAGCTCCTCTTACACAAGTTCTGATGTGCTGTGTCTCTGTTTCTCTCTATCTGGCCGCACAGCAGAAGCCTCGTGACTCCTCTGTTGAAGTTCGCAGCGACTGGGAGGTGAAAGAAGAGATGGATTTCCCTCGGCTGATGAAGATGCGCTACCTGGAGGTGTCGGAGCCACAGGACATGTGAGTTCCTAAAGCAGCTGTGCGCTTGCTTCCTGAACTGACCCAGTTTTTGGAAAGCAGGAGGGCAAGGGTCCCTTGGCCTGGTCCCGGTGTTCTCATTGAGTTACCAAAAGCAGAGGGAGGTAATGGAATACCCAGCAGGCCCCTCAGTCCCATGCAGTCCGTGGGTTGTGTTATCTGTACCGGGGGATACCAAGATGGTCCTCTTAACCTCTGCAGAGAGTGCTGTGGAGCCCTAGAATACTATGACAAAGCCTTCGACCGCATTACAACAAGAAATGAGAAGCTACTGAGGAGCATTAAGCGCATCTTCCATACTGTCACTACTACTGATGACCCAGTTATCCGAAAGGTATGTTTACTGATTTGTAAAACCCAATAGTGTGTTTCTCTGTGTGTGCTGTTGTTAGAGACCTGCTGTCACCGTCAGACCAAAGTTAAGGACAGAAAAATTGCAGATCCCAAAGCTTGCGAAGGTAAAGAAGCATTAGCTGGTGTCATTTTTCTTAGGTCCAAGGCAGAGCTAGATTAGTGTGAAACTAGGAATATTGGCCAAGGAAAAGCTGTAATTCTGGAGGGGCAAGCAGACTGGTACTTGAGCTATGTTGGGAAAGAAACTTCCATGTCAAAGACCTGGTGCTTTTGGAGATGAGGAAGGCTCGGAGATTTCTCTCCCCGACCTGATCAGCAATAAGGAGCTGTGCCTTTTCCCAGCAATTCACATTTTGTAATAGGTTTCTTTCTCTTTCCTTGTTTGGGTGAGGGTGGGCCTGGATTGCTGGGTAGGTCTCGCAGACAGTGATGTATCTACCAGCCTAACTTCCTCAGCTTGGGAGAAGGAAATTCATTATCAGGTTTACTAGAGCTTTGGCTCTTGGCTGGGGAAGGGAAGGGGTGTCAGTTCTTGTTGCTGAAACACGGTTTTCTCTTCCTCCCGTATCCATAGCTGGCAAAGACCCAAGGAAATGTGTTTGCCACAGATGCCATCCTCGCCACACTGATGAGCTGCACTCGCTCTGTCTATTCCTGGGACATCATTGTCCAGAGAGTTGGATCCAAACTTTTCTTTGACAAGAGGGACAATTCTGATTTTGGTGAGGAAAAGGCCTGAAATTGTTGTTACAGTAGCCAGAGTCTAGTTTGTGTTATGGTGGTTTTGAGTTTATTCTGCTTGCTGTCCAGACTGAGACACCTGGAACAAGCTGATTACTGTGCTAGCTGTGAGAGTAACTTCAACATTGATCTGCTCCAGTGTGGGGCGAGAGACTCGCTGAAGCTGACGTAGTTACTCCAGTTATAACCACTTATGTCTGGTTTTCTTCCCAGACCTCCTGACAGTGAGTGAAACAGCCAATGAACCACCACAAGAAGAGGGCAACTCCTTTAATTCTCCGCGCAACCTTGCTATGGAAGCTACCTACATCAATCATAACTTCTCCCAGCAGTGTCTGAGGATGGTAAGGCTGAGCAGTGCTGGGTAATAGGGTCTGTGTTTCAGGGAGTCTCAGGAAGAGACTTCATTAAGGTTGCTTTAATACAGCACAGAAGCATTTTAGTTGACAGAGGTATGTTACACTGATGTTCTTTCAGTTTTGAAAGAGGTGCTTGTGGCGAGCAGTGTGACTTTGTTGTAGGAAGATTTTTCACCTTTCATCCACAGAGAAGACATCCCGCTCCTAATGGTGAAGCAGGCAGGCTTCTGAGTATACCTAGTGAAGCTGAAGTTCCAGTAGAAGTACTGCTTACAGCAAAGTGACTAATGTGAAGATGAGGCTTCTCATCAGCTGTCTTAATATTACAGTGTTTTTTCTGTATAAGGAAAACTAGCTACTGTTGCTGTAAGGCAATATTTATCCAGTAGGGGAGAACTCCCTCGGGTTTTTTTCCTAACATGCCCTTCTGCTTGCTTCTGCAGGGAAAGGAGAAATACAAGTTTCCCAACCCAAACCCCTTTGTGGAGGATGATATGGATAAAAACGAAGTAGCCTCTGTTGCATACAGGTATGTTGATCTCTCTCTGATGCCCAGGTTTGGCAAGGGGGCAGGATGTCAGTGTGATTACGGAGATAAAATGAATCAGGAGTGTTATTGATAGAAGCTTTACCATAAGACGGATTTCTGGACATCCTCGCAGTGAACAGGTAGAGGAGGAAAGGATTTTCTTGAGTGCTTGCATGTATCTGGGAGAGAACGAGGGTCAGAAATAACCAACTGGATCGTTTGTTGGCAGATACCGAAGGTGGAAGCTGGGAGATGATATAGATCTCATTGTCCGCTGTGAACATGATGGTGTGATGACAGGAGCAAATGGAGAAGTGTCTTTCATCAACATCAAAACACTGAACGAGTGGGATTCCAGGGTGAGGAAGAATGAGATCCCAAAGCTAGCTCTAACTGCTTCACTGCTGCCTGACATGCCAGGTACAGCAGGCAAGATGAGACAAACATCTGGCGGTGTCCCCCGGGTGGTTACGTTCCACCAAAGGCCCATAACTTTGGTGGACAAGCAGTGCTGATGGGATTCTCCCCCAGATGTGAGGTAGCTGGTTTGAACCCTCTTGTCCCCTGTGCTTGGCACAGTAGCCAATCTGTTCCCATGCTTCCCTCGTGAACGCTTCCGTCATGAACTTCCCCTCCTAACCAGTGCCACAAATGTTGGCCAATCCCCGCTATTCGCTTTTCTCCCTTTCTGGTGGAAGGGCTTTCCCTGTAAGTTGCTGTTCGCGTTCCCTCGTATGGTATCATAAGGTAGATGGAAGAAACTTCTCTACGTGATGTCAAGATGGCTGAAGAGATGACTGCTACTGGCTTGTTAGGTTGACCCTAGTTCTGATTCTCCTCTCAGTATTGCAATGGAGTAGACTGGCGGCAGAAGCTTGACTCTCAGAGAGGAGCTGTGATTGCCACAGAGCTGAAAAACAACAGCTACAAATTAGCCCGCTGGACATGTTGCGCGCTACTGGCTGGATCGGAATATCTTAAACTCGGGTAAGATGAGTTTTTCCACACCAAACATCTTCCAGGTGTGTGTTCCATGGTTTAACCCAGTGTATGTCAAAGCGAACCATTTGTAGAATGAGTAATCATAAAATCACCCCATGTTTTGAGTAGCAAAGGTGGGGGGAAAGCTTGCGGTGAACACAGCAGCCCTGGTATAATCTGCTTCCTGTCAGCATCTGGCTGATGCGCCCCCCGCTGTGACTGACCTTGTGAGACCTCACGCACATGATGGGCAGGCGGCCTCTGCCGCTCTCAGCCTGTGTGCCAAGATTGCCAACAAGGGAAATAAATGCAGCGACTGTGCTGCCTGTCAGGATTTTGACTGAGAGCCTCAGTGCCCTGTTACTGAGAAACTGGGTGGAGGGGAGGTATCCACACAGCGCTTTTTGAACTGTCAGCTTAAAGTGAGTTGAGTCTGTGCTGTGGATAACGAACAAGAGGCATTTGCTAACTTGGTTCTGTAATTGTGGGTTCTGTCCTCGGGTATGGGACTGATGTAGTTGTGTCCGTTTATGTCCAAACTCCCTGCTAATGCTGTTGCTTAGTTTTTATCTGTGGGACTAAGTCTTCTCTGTCCTTTGTACCACCCCATCTGATTTGGAGTAGTGGTATGTAGCCAGGAGATCCTCTTACCTTTCATTGTTGGGAGTGTGTGAGATTTTTCAGCCTAGAAAACAAAACCAAACCAAACTGATCACAGTGCTTTTCTTGGTGTCATTCTTCTGCTGGTTGGGCTCAGTTTCCTGATAGCTCTCTGGTTTCTTCTTGACCCCCTAGGTACGTATCCCGTTACCATGTGAAGGACTCTGCCCGCCACGTGATCCTGGGCACGCAGCAGTTCAAGCCAAATGAGTTTGCCAGCCAGATTAACCTGAGCATAGAGAACGCCTGGGGCATCCTGCGATGCGTCATTGACATCTGCATGAAGCTGGATGAGGGGAAGTACCTCATCCTCAAGGATCCCAACAAGCAGGTGATCCGGATCTACAGCTTGCCTGATGGCACCTTCAGCTCTGATGAAGATGAGGAGGATGAGGAGGAAGAAGAGGAAGAGGAAGGTTCGTAGTGTACTTGGTGATTTATGCTTTTCAGTGATCTACTGGTCTGGATGACAAGGGGTGACCTGTGATAAAGACCAGGTCTAAAGGGTGAGATCTGACTAGTGCAGTGACAAGAGAGGAGCAGGGCCGGAGCATGTGTGGTCCCAAGGATGGGACTTGGTGGTGGGAAAGGTGAGAGTGACACGGGGAGTACTCAGTTAGGAGCAAAAAGAGCTGAGAGTTGGGAATGCAGATGGTGTGCCTCTCTATGGAAACTGAGTGAGGACTGATTTTAGCAGAGGTGGGGAGAGGACTTGGGTCCAGAGCACCGAGTGGTGAGCCCTTTGTTCAGTGGCCCCCACGATCTGGGGGGTGGGGTGGGTGCTGGTTCCTCTTGGTACTTGGGATGGTTTTGTACTACAGTTTTAGAAATGGGAATGACTACAAGATGACACATCTAAAAAGGGTGGTGTCCTGCCCTGGTAGACTCTGTGAAGTTGAGCGATTGCCAGCGGGTTGGTCTGGGAGTTCCAGAAAACCGGTGGTGCCGCAGTGGCAGCTGCCACGTCCCTTCCCTGCCCAAAACCCCATCTGATCCCCCACGCGTGGTGTGCGCGTGCTCTGCTGGCTGCGGGAGACCATTTGACCTGGAACGCTTGCTTCTGTGATATGAAGAATGCCTTTTTGAGGCGGGGGGGGGGGCGGCCCTGTAAACTTAGTCTGGCTGCTCTGGCTTTTATTATGGAAGTTTTAGGTCACTGCCTGATTTGCTCAGGAATGTAAATTGTATAATTCCAACTGGCTGGGAGGGGTGGGAGGGATGGCCCTGACACCTGGAGCTTTGTTTTGCTTGCTCTCCGTGGCGTGCCCTTTGACACAGCGGCGGTTTTGGGGGGAGGCGGGGTGGGCTGGTTTTCTTTCCCCAGCTGCATTCGCCTCATTCCCGTTTCTCTTCCAGAGGAGGAGAGCTGAGCCCCGCGGGGCGGCGCCACCTACACGCCCGGCCCTGCTGCGGATACGTCATAAGGGGGTGGAGAAAGCGGAATAAAGTGACTTGTTCAGTGACGCTG
>VFFE01005063.1:289935-322214 GCA_008921705.1 Burhinus oedicnemus
CGGGGGCGGGGGAGGTGGCGAAGCCCGTGTGAGAGCAGTGAGGGGCGGCCCCTTTAAGGGTCCCGCCCCGCCCCTCGGACACGTGGTGCGCGCGCGGCGGCGCCATGGTGCCGGCGGCGGGAAGCAGCGGCGGCGGCATCACGTGACACGGGGTGGCGGCGGCGGGGCGCGGGACGCGCGCATCCCCCTCACCCACTCCCCCCAACGGCGGGCGGCCGCGCTGCCCCGCCCCTTCCCTCCCCCTCCCACCGGCGCGGGAGGAGCGGAGCGGCGCGAGCTCTATGGTGCAGGTGCGGCCGTTGGCGGGACGAGTCCGGTCGGCTGGCGACGGCCCCGCGCGTCACGTGCGGCGCCTCGCGGGTGGCGGCCACGCCCCGCATGCCATTGGGCGGGGGCGGGGGTGCATCGGGGCCAAGACCGGTCGCTATTGGTGGGGGAGCGAGGGCAGCGCGGGGCACCCCATCTCCCATTGGCTGATGGGCTTGCACCTCCCTTTCCCATTGGCTGTTGGGGTGCGGCAGCACGTGGCCATTAGCCCACAGGTGCTGCCCCACCTTCCTGCCCGCTGGCCCCACACTGTGTGCTATTGGTTGGGGGCCCTGTGTGCCCATTGGCTGGAGGACCTGTGACTCCTTTCACCATTGGCTGGCAGGGGGAGAGGCCCCGCCCCAACTCCCTCACCCCAGCTTGGGGCCCTGAGGGGTGGTGGTGGCATCGTAGGGGTAGGGGTAGGGGTAGGGGTCTTTTTCAGAGACGCCCCTGGGTGACACCTCTCTGGTCCTCTCCCCCGCAGGAGTGGCTGTCCTGGCCCCGCCATGGCCCCAGCGGTCTGCAGGACACTCCTGGGGCTGGCCTTGTACGCCAGTAGCCTGTGTGCGGCAAGCAGTGCTGCTTTCGTCTACCACGACTACTGTGTCATCGGGGCCGGCCCCTCGGGCTTGCAGGCGGCCTATTTCCTCCAGCAAGCCGGCCGGGATTACGTTGTCTTCGAGCGGAGCCATGCTCCCGGCAGCTTTTTTGCCCTCTACCCTCGCCACCGCAAGCTCATCAGTATCAACAAGCAGTACACGGGCAAATCCAACAGTGAGTTCAACCTCCGCCACGACTGGAACTCGCTCCTCAGCCATGACCGCCGGCTGCTTTTCCGACGCTATTCGCGTGACTTCTTTCCTGACGCCGATGTCATGGTGCGTTATCTGGAGGACTTTGCTTCCCTGCTGAAGCTGCGGGTACAGTACAACACGGCCATTGTTCACGTGACACTGGAGAGGGACGAGCAGGCCTGGAACGGCCACTACTTCATTCTGACAGACCAAGACAGGCAGAACTACAAGTGCAGGTAATGGGCAAACCCGGTGCTAGCCACACCGCTCTCCACGGGCTTATTTAAAGTCACAAAATTGCGGAATAAATTAGGTTGGAAGAGATGCGTAAAGGTCATTTTGTTTAAGCCCCTGCCCAAAGCAGGGCCAGCGACGTCTGGTTGGTCAGAGCCTTGCTCTGTTGAGGCATGACGATCTTCAGAGATGGAAATTTCACAGTCTGTTAGAGCCTTAACCACTGTCATGGGCAAAAAACATTTTGCAGGGATCGGCGGAGTGGGTGGGTGGAATAACTGTTCCTGGGAAGGTGTTGCCTTTCACAAGCAGTGCTATGCCTTGGACAGCTGAGGAGCTGGCAGGGCAGACACAAACTAGCTGCAATTGCCATTACTTCAGGTTCCATCCTTGATAGGTAAGCTTGAAACCGCTTTTTGTTTTATCACTAGATGATTGCTCTCTGTGAAAAAATAACTCAGTTGTACTTGTTGTAGCCGCTGTTGCCTTTATTACAAACTCAGGTGAGTCAGTGCAGCGTCACCTCACCTCTGGTAACCTACATGTGCTTAGAAGAACCAGTATTTAAAAGTATGTCCCAGCAAACTGAAGCCCTGGGTTAGCACAGAACTGCCAGGGGGGAACCAGAGAAAAGTGCAGCTGTTTCAGCAGAGAGAGCTGACTGCGAGAAGTACCCCTCAAGACTGCTAGTCCCTGAATTCCCCTTCCCCTTGTCATACTTACGCATGTGTATCCATACCGCCACTGAACTACATTCCTGAAAACCATCTAGAAGTTACTCGTGTGAACATATGCAGTGTATTTCTCACCTCTCCTGAGAACCTCAGCTCTACGACAGCAGGTCATGCTGGCTGTCACTTGGAGGTGCACTGGCTGGCAAGCTTGGAGGGGACAGAAGGCAATCCCAGACACCCACGCATTGCGAGTGAATTGCTCTTGGGAACTGCGTGAGCAAGCCTGGGATGGCAGACAGTGCTGCTAGCCTCAGCTGCCTGGTGTTTCCGTCTAAGTCACAAAAATTTCCCTAAGATTCAAGTAAAAGTTCTTACGGAGACATATAAAAAGATTACTGTACTTAATTTTAGTGTTAACAATTAGTGTTGCAGGTAACATGTTTTTATGCCTAGGAGTTACATTTTAAAATCTTGAAATGATTTTCTGTTCCTCTTAAAAATAACTTCTGTTCTTCTGTATTAAAAGGCAACATAAAATTTAAGTCACAGTCATTTTTTATGCAGGATATAATCAACCTGGGAAACACTTTGGTATTATAATATATGTCATCAGTGAGTACATATGAGCAGCAGTTGCACACTCGTGAGCAACTGAGGGAGGCTTATGAAACAGGTGGAGCTTCTATGTACAGCACCCACACTGACTTTTGCTCTATATAATGACGTTCCTGTTCATCTTTGTTGGCCTGAGGATAGGGAAGATGGAAGCAGGCCATTAGGTGAAGTGGGAGAGAGGTTCTTCTCAAAACCACGATCTGTGCAGCTGATCCAGCGTGGCTGGAGGGGCACATCACAGCCATCTTCCACAGCAGGAGGAGGGAGGAGTGATGAGATGGAGCGATGGCCCCATTCCTGTAATTCCTGCATTCCCCTAGTGCTATCCCTGTCTTTGCAGCTCTTTGTTGGTCGCCACTGGGACATGGGTCCCCAACGTGGTAAACTTCCCTGGCTCAGAATACGTTGAGGGTTATGAGACCGTGTCCATCAATCCGGAGGATTTTGCTGGCCAAACTGTGTTGATCTTGGGCCGAGGGAACTCGGCTTTTGAGACGGCAGAGAACATTCTGGGCGTCACAAATTTCATCCACATGGTGAGCCGGTCCCGTGTGCGCCTCTCGTGGGCCACCCACTACGTCGGGGATCTGAGGTAGGAAACCACTCCATTTCCTCTTTCTAACACAGCTGGGGTACGAACAAGAAGCGCTTCTTGCCCAGGTGGCCAATTGGGCTAGCACAGGATGTGCCGTGGTCCTGAGGGTCGCAGAGGAAACATGGGACCTTCTATCTTTAGGCCCTTGGTTTAAAGCAGTCCAAGTTGCAGTTGCTGAACACAGAAGCCTGATGAGAGCTCTTCAGGGCCTCTGGGAAATAGGAAAGTGTCCCCTTGGACACTGTGTCATTAAAAAGTGCTGGCTCCCAAGTTGTTCCCTTGCTTGCAGTCACAGAGGAGAGCTGAGAGGTTGACTACATCCTGCAAGGGCAGCGAGACTGTACTACCTGTGCTGTTCCCATGAGCCCTGAGGCTCTGGGGATAACCTTTGCACTGAAGGGGAGCGTCGGATGCCTGGTAAAGGTGTCCTATTTTCAGCAGCTGAGACAGAACTGTGGATCCCACCTCTGCTCCCTTCTTTTAGCCCTTCTTACATTCTCCTTTTTTTTGTAGAGCAATTAACAATGGCCTACTGGACACCTACCAGCTGAAATCTCTGGATGGGCTTCTGGAGGGCGACCTGGAAGATCTGGCTATTGTCAAGGACAAGAAAGGGAAGCTGCACATCACGCTCCGGTTCTACCTGGAGAACAGGAACACCAGCATAGGTATCGACTCCATCACCCTCCCGCAGGATGAACTGGATAATTTTGCGACCCGTGCACCTTACGACCGTGTCATCCGCTGCCTGGGCTGGAAGTTTGACTTCTCTATCTACAACAGGTGAGGGATCTATAGTGAAGCAGGTATTTAGAGCAAGAGACTACACAGGGTCTGACTAGGGAGGAAAGGGAAGGGCAGGTCCTCTCCTGGCAGCATTGCCTGGACCTCCACGTGCTCTGAGCTACCTGGTGCTGCACAGTCCATTCTCTACCCTGCAGCTATGGCCATGTCCCAGTGGGAACATGTGTGCCACTGTCCTCTGACCGACAGGCTACAGGCCTGAGCAAATGGCAGTGTTGGGACCTGGGTGATGCAGAAGAACTTGTGCCTTTAGAACTTAACATCCTGACCTGCCAGATCACATGCAGAAGGCTAGCAGTGTTTTGTGGTTTTTTTGGAAAGAGGATGGTACAGGTATAGATCACTACAGAAAGGTTTTGTCTGCTTTTTTCCCGGAGGATGCAACCTTCACTCCACCTTGGTTTGTCTCCTAGTACATCCTGCAGTTGAAAACAATACTGCTAACTTCACCATCTTCCAAAATTCCCTGCCAGTGGCTCACAATGGAATTTGTTCTTGTCCAGAGCTATGTTGAGATGACCACCCTTGTCTTCTGGAAGATCCTCATTGTAGTAGTAAATCCCACTGAAGGCAGTGGGGGCATGAAGCAGTGTCTTGCAGTGGCTGCAATATAACGTGTGCCTTATCAGAAATACTTCTTATTTTTCCACCCCTGCCCTTCCTGACAGCCTACTCTTCTCTTTTGCACATCAGATCCCTTAGAATGATGCCAGGAAAAGGGAATAAAAAGAAGTATCCTCAGATCAAACCTAGTTATGAGTCCAGAGGCACCCGGGGGCTTTTTGTTCTCGGCACTGCTAGCCATTCTGTTGACTTCAGGAAATCTGCTGGGGGCTTTATCCATGGATTCCGGTATACAAGTGAGTACTGGGCTCTACAGAAAGGGCAGAGGTGGGAACTGTCCCTCCCTTCAAAGGAACAATTCATAGCTTACTGCTGGAAAGAGATCACCCTTAGTCTTTTGCTGGCAGTAAGGACAAAACACAGCCAAGCTGCAGCTGTGTTGTCTGAAATAGAGGAGAAGTGACTTGGGGTCATATCCGAAGTTTTTAGTTGTCTGTCTTTGTTTTGTCTTGTGTCTCTCTTGCCCGTTGTCTCTTATTTATGTAACACAATAGATTTCTGCCTGCCAGATGCTCTGCCTCGTGACAGGCTGTGGGTGAGAGGTCTGTGCTGTGGAGTTAAAACCCAGTGGCTTTGGGCAGTAGAGAGAATTTCCATCTTTATGTGTGTGTGCCCATCCTTATAATTAAAGGACTGCTCAGAAGTAATGAAATATGCCCGAGGACCCCCCACCCCCTCACCAACCACTTAGCATCACATCAGCTTTCAGAGGGCATCTCCACTGCTGTTACCAGTGATTGGGGTGGGAGATCCTGAGCACGGATGAGCTGTAAAGCTTATTTATTGTGTCCTGCCACAATCTGTGTGTGTTGCAGCACAGCGATCGGATTTCTTAAAAGCCTAAGCTTGGATTTTTAAATAAGCTGTCTTTGTTTCTCTCAATGTCTTAGCTCGTGCAGTCCACCGCCTATTGGAAAACCGTCACCACGGTGTCCCCTGGCCATCCACAGTCTACCCTATTACACAGCTGACCAATTCCATCATCAAGCGGGTGAATGAGGCCTCAGGCCTCTACCAGATGTTCAGTGTCCTGGCTGACATCATACTGCTGAGAGAGTGAGTGAGTAATTATTCCCAGCACAGCACTCCATCGTTTCATTCCTTTTTCTTTAACATTGCTTCCTGTGGTGCCACCACACAGATTATTCCATTGCTGCCTAAGGACGTTACCGTCACATAGGCAGCCACCTCAAAACCTGTAGCACTGCCATGACTGGTGCTACTACGCCAAATTCTGCCAATTTCTTCTCTCTTAAAGGGCTGAAATGGTCCAGACCTTTCTGCTAGGTGTAGTATCCTTTCGCTGTCCCCAGGGAAAAGCTTTCCTTGAGCAGTGCTAATGTAGAGAGGAATCCCATAGTCTGGGAAAATAATTGAGTCTTGTAACAGTATCTGCAGCCTTCATAAGCTCTGTGTCAAGTCCACCCCAGATCTATAACGACTAAAAAAAGATTCCTATCTGATGGCTCTTTGGCCTTAGCCTCGATCATCTGAGGGGTGTTGGCTTTTCTCTGGTGGAAAAGTCTGATGGTTGTGGTTGCAATTCGTAGGAATGCCACAGAATTTGAATACCTGGAAGAATACCCAGTTGGAGTCCTGGCTGAGCTGGAAATGCAGACGGGGAGAAAGGCTCCCAACGGGTTGTTTGTCATCATCATGGAGTATGGGAGGAATTTCTCTGGAGCTGACAAGGATGTCTTCTACTACAACCGAGCTGTTGGAGAGGCACAGCATGCCTGGCAGTCCAACTTTTTGCACCCTGTTATTTATTATTATAAACGCCTCCCAACTGGTAAGTTTTCCTGCCTCTCTCTGCTAATTATCCAATATGAGCGAAATGGAGATACTTCATATCCAAGGCCAGGGGAACCTGAAAGCACTGCACACTCTTCTCCACTTCCTTCATGTCCATCCTCTGGGTACCTGCCACCACTGTGTAAGCTGAAGAAAAAGCTGGGAGTTGGCAGGAAGTTTCCATCGGTCAGACAGATACAGGGGATGGTGTGAGGGGGTTGTACCAGAGACCTCACACTTGGGAACAGGAACAAACAGGTGTGCTGGGAACCTCCCCATTCTGAAAAAGAGGAACACTTTTTCCCTTTGGCTGGCACACTGCATGTATTTTGCAGAGCCCTGGCAGACGAGGCTGGGCTGTTCAGTGTTAACTGCCAAAAGAAAACTGCTCTCTGTGGCCTGCCCAGGTCTGAGAGGTCCCACAGTGATAGAGGCAGCCAAAGGCAAGGATTTGAATTGGAGTGTTACATCCAGCAAACAGACACACTCAGAATAGATTTCCTTGGGAAATGTGTGCTGAATCTTCATCTCCAGAAACCTAGGGTCAAGGTCCAGCCTGCCTTGCATGGAAAGAAGTGTGATGGGTAGCAGCATTAAAGCTTGAATGCAGCTCAGCCTGTCTGGCAGTCCCTGCCCAGGGGGAACGGGAGTGAAATGACAGGAAATACTGCGAACAGGGACAAGGGGCAGCTGTGCAGTGGCAGGGCTGTTGAGGACAGAGCTAGCAGAGGGATTGCAAATGAAAGTAAGGTAGGGATTAAAAAGGTCAGGACAAAAGCTGAAACAGCTGTCATAGCTGCTTTCCACTCCCCAAGCTCTTTTTAATGCCATTTTGATTCTGAGAGATTCCCTTAATGTTCTCGGCAGAGCGTGAGATGAGACTTCGGCCCCCGGACTGGTCTCTCCCCCGCCCAGATGCTGTGCATCACATTGTGGAGGACTTTCTGACAGACTGGACGGCCCCAAACGCTCACATCCTGCCTCTGAGGCGGTTTTTGGAAAACTGCCTCAGCACTGACCTGCGCAACTTCTTTGCAGGTAATTTGAGCACAGAGTTGAGGTGGCAGGAGGAGGAGAAGGGATGCGAGGGACACGTGGCAGGAGCGATCTCTTCTGCAAATAGCTGAGATCTCCCTGTGGTGAGCTGGTGATCTCACTGTCAGTCACACCTCTTTGATGCACCCCCCAGGTGGTAAAAAGTGCCGGTGCTGCGTGTATGTTGCCAAATAGCCTTTACTCTTGCTCACCACCAGAGACAGCCCTACGCACACACGGATTTGGGGAAAGGTGTATGAGGTTTGGTTCAATCCCGTTTCTACCTGCAGCTTTCCTTCCTCATCCATTACCTGCATGTTCCTTTGTGCCATTGGGTACCAGATCTCTTTTCATGTACTGATGATGGGATTGCTTTCCCATGGGAAATGGGAATGCTGGGATGTGAGAGCTGGTCTGAAGACTGGTCTGGGAACCTCCTGCAGGAACCCCATGTGGCACACAGAGGGAAGCAATCCTGTGGTACAAAGAAGATGCCAGAGGAGTGCAAGCTCAAATCCAGCTCCTTTTCCTCTGAGTGCACACTGGAGGTGCCACCCTGCATCTCCTGAGCTTTGCAGTATTGAGTCAGTTACTCTGCTGCCATCTGGGGCAGGGTGCTGGCTGGGAAACTCCAGCCATCTTCCCTCATCCTCTCTGCCTTTTGTTCTGAATGAGTCCTCAAAAGTTCACGGGAGTTACTCTCTGCTGAGTCTGTTTTTTGATCCTTTTCCCTGCAGACTCCTGTTTCCTGTTTGCCTTCACCCGTCAGAAGCTGCCTCCCTTCTGTCAGCAGGGGTACGTCAGAATGCAAGGGCTCATGGGGAGCGAGGGGCTCAGGCGCCATGCGGTAGAAGCTGGCCTGCTGGAGGATTACACTCTCACAGACTTTTTGGGCAACAGAGCCCCTGACAGCCACAAAAGGTCACGGGACCAGCTGCTGAGAGATCACGCGATACCGGTTCGTCCACTGCAGCATCTTGTTAATGCCAAGGATGAACTTTAACCTTTCTCACTCCACACTGAAACCCATAGGTGCTGTTGTGACAATATTCTAATGGAGATCCACAGCAGGATTCTGCCCTTTCTCCTGCACCTTTTCCATCCCCATGCCTTCCACTGATCATGAGTTACCAAAGACCTGCTCAGATCTTGCTGTTACAAAGAGGACCAATGTGCTCTGAAGGACATGTGAGGGGCCAAAATCCACTGATGCTGAGGCTCCTGCGTTGTCCTTGCAGAGTTCAGAGTTGCCTGAAGATGGTGTTTATCTCACAGACCAATATCTGCAGCGACGTCTAGGGGTCAAAGAAGAGAGCGTGCAGGAACGCCTGGGTAATTTAAAATGTCACGTCCCTCTTCTGAGGTGACCTGCTTATACCCTGTGGCAGGCAGTGCAGGCTCTCTGGTCTCTGGATGCTGTACGCTGTGAATACTTGAAGATCTGTTTGTGCACCGAATCCTGATGCGGTACTCCAGGCAAACTTCCCGGTAGTTCTCCTGCATCTGAGTTAGGGCAGTTGCGCAGCTTGAGGGGAGAGGGGTGGTCTCTCCGACCATGTAGGTTGGATAATTTGTCATTTCCCAGAGAGCACTACAAGAGACCCTTCCCTCTACAGAGGATGAGTAGCTTGCCTGGAATGCCTGGGACAGAGACTTACACTGAGTTCGGCTCTGCTGTCCTCACATTTTTCTTCTCCTGCACCAAGCAGCCTGAAACGTTAGCTCCTGTCTTTTATAAAGCATGACCAATATTTCTCCTATTTGCACTATGTCCCATCAAGAAAGTTTTGGCTGGACTTTGATGTTGTTAAAATGCTTGTCTTCTATTTCTTTTATTCCCCTCCAGTCACCGTGAGATCTTGCTGGCATTGACTGGGAGGGTGCCTGCACTTTACGGCTCCCTCTGTCAGCTGCCTGCCTTTGTCTGTCACCTCCCTGTGGGCTCCTTCCACAGCCCTAGACTGGCAAAGCAAAAGTGGTTTTGAGCTCGACCTTACGATGTCCCTGTGATTTCTAGGAAGTAGAAGAGGGGCAAGGGGGAACTGGTTTTCACCTCCACATGCGTTTTCCAACCCCTTAGCGTCTAGAAGAATGTGCACTTATGCTGCCTGATACTTCAGACCTGGGCGGGGGGGCAGGGGCTGTACCTACAGGTACCTGAGACTCCCCCAATCCTTTGCATTCAGCTGCTGTTTCCATAAAGTCCCAGTTGCTGCCCTGCCTCTGCGTCATGGGGGGGAGGCTGGGGAGTAGAGGTGAAGGAAATGACAAAATGAGTTCTTGCTCCTCTTTGGGAACACTGGGAGATGCTAGGGATGCTGCTGCTGGAAGATCTTGGCATATTCTGATGCAGCTGGGAAGGGGGAACAGTCGCCTTCTGAGTTGGCGAGGACCAGCATCCTTCTGTGGGCTTTACTTCCCATTGGCCCAGCTCCAAAGCCGGTCCAGGAATGGTGCCTGTGGCCTGTAGTTGTCCAGGTGGTGCCGCTACTTGCTGTGTCTTTGCCACCATGGGCTTTTTATTTGCGGATTGTCCAGGGGAAGAAAAGGGTCTGTGACGGAATCGGGTTGACTGGCTGTCACTAAGAGCCTGTTTTGTTCATTCCCTGTACGTGCTGACATCGAGTGCAGCCCTGTTGTACCTACACCCATGTGTGTTCTCCGGCTGTTTCCTCTTCCATCCTCAAATTCCCACAAGAAATCCGCAGACTGGTCGTGCACGGTATGCGTGCTGCCTTAAAGCGTGAGTCTCCTGGATTCTCACCCACCGACTCTTTTAGTGTGTTCCACACGTGTCTCCCAGGGCTGGATCCGGCGACTTTAACCCCGGAGGTTTTCCTGCCGTTCGCCTCCCATGGATCCCAGAGCATGGGGATCCGAGTCCCCACCCTCCCTGCGCCGCTGAGCCAGCGTTGTCTTTCCAGCCTCGCTACTGCTGGGCCTGACGGGGAGGAAGCCCTGGCTCCAAGCCGTTTTCAGCCGGACATTACGATGACAGCCGCCCCGGGGGAGGGGGGTCGATGCGCCACGCCATTTTGTAGTCACCCGTGGGAGCTGGGCCTGCGGGGCTGACCCCGGTGGCCTGGCCCGTGGTGAGGGCGCAGGGCCGGGAGCTGGCAGGGCTCTGTCCTTCCAGCGAAGCTTGAAGAAGCGCGCAGAGCAGCGCTGCCCGTGGCCCAGCCGCCGGCGAGCGGGACGGGACGGGGCCCACGCCACGTGCGGAAGGCGCGCCACGCCCCGGGCCGCGCTCGGCGGCCGCCAATCAGCACCCAGAGCTCGCCCCGCGTGACGCACCCCGCCGACGTCTACAGGGTGGTGGGAAGTGGCTTGAAGGACGGCCGCGGCGACCAGTCAGAGATCGGCACTTTGGGGTGGCGGCCAATCGGCTGGGAGGGTGGCCGTGCCGTTGTTCGCAGCCTTCCTGCGGAGACGGCCAATCAGCGCGCGGGTGGGCGGGGCAGTAAGCGGAAGTGTGGTTCGGTGTGGGTCACCTCCGGGCCCAGGAAGGTGCGGGGCGGGGGCTGCGGCTCAGGGGGAGGGGGTTCCTCCGTGGGTTTGGGGCTGTCCCGTGGCTGAGGGGGGATTTTCCCTATGGTGCCGAGGAAGTGGGACCCCCCTGGCTAGGGGGACTTGCCCTCTGGGGCTGGAGGGAGGAGTCGGGCCTCAATGGCTGGCGGGGGATGTCCTTCTCCGACAGTTTGGGGGGCTGACGGGGGAGCGCTATGGCTGAGGGCCCTTGTCCTACTCATGGGAGCTGCTGGGACCCTGTGGCTGAAGGAGTACTAGGGGAGTGGGGATCCCGCGGCTGGGGACCCTGCCCTGTGGGGTGGGAAGGAACAGGCCGAGGGGAGAGGGCCCAGCGCTGTAGGGCAGGGGGAAACGGTGACCCCGTTCCTGGGGGGGGAGACCCTGCCCCATGGAAATGGGGAGGAAGCTGGGGTCTGTACTTGGGGAGCTCTGTGATGGGTGGGACCCCACAGCCTGGAGCTGCAGTGGGGTGTTAGGGGCTGGGCATAGGGGCAGTAAGTGCTCCAGTGCAGTGCCCCGTATGTTTCTGTCTTGGGCACCTCCTGACTTAGAGGCTGCCCTGCTGAGGGGCCTCTTGAGTGGGGCACTGCAGCAGTGGGACCAGCTGTGGGCTGCATCCACCCTGCGTACCTCTTCCCCACCCCACAGATGGCCCAGAGGCTTGCACTCCAGAGGCTGCTGTCCCTCACCCCCAGGACGCTGCCCCTGCAGGGGCAGCGGATGCTCCCTGGCCCCCTGGCACCGTGTGGCCCCCTGGTGCCCCATGGCAGAGCCTTTGGCACCTCGGCAGGCTGCAGGAGCACCTTCAACGTGCAGGATGGCAGCGACTTCCAGGACCGGGTAGTAAACAACCCCAAACCTGTCGTAGTGGACTTCCATGCACAGTAAGTCTCCCCCATGGCTCTTGTGCCCCTCACTGCTGTCACGCATGCAGGTGTGTCCCTGCTGCTTTCCTGACATGGTGGCACTGTGAGTGCCCCGGGGACATGGGTATGCCTGAGGGCTTGCAGAGCTGCCAACTGCCCTGCACGCCTGCCGGGCATCTGGTGTTAAAAGGTGCCTCTGCCCCTATGGTGCAGTCCATTGGAATTTCACCGCTGTGGGTGTAGCTACACCCTGCAGGAGCGTAAAACAAAAGTGCTGGGAACTTCCCCTGGGCAGCGTAGCTGCACCTCCCAAGTGCTTGGGTGTCACCCTGGCCCTGGTGTTGCATCATCCTGCAAAAGACACATCAAGAAAAAGCTCAGGTATCTCCTTTTTTCAGCTTCATGGATTAAATATCTTCTTACAAACATTAAATGATATTAACAGCCATGGAAGAACACTGCACTTGGTATACCCCTGTCATGTTGTGTCTTTCCAGTTTTCTTACACTGCATGCTTTTGAGGATGGGCTCTTGATGGCTGATGCCTTTTTATGTATTAATAACAGCCATGTGATACCAATCACATCATTTGTCATTGATAAAAATGTTGTCATCCTCTTGCAGTAAAAATATTCCTAGATGTTATCTGCTGGATTAACAACATGGTTATCTTTGTTTTCTCAGGTATTTTCATAGCCCCGCAGTGCTGTCACGTGAGCCTGTTGTGGCTGATTCTGGGCAGAGTACGAAACAGCCCGAAAATTTCTGCTCTAAATAGATCAAACTGACAAACCCAAATTAATGTTAATTGGGATCATCCAGGGAGGAGAGTACAGATAACTGGTAGCCTGAATCCTGATATGGAGGGAGGCTGAGGAGAAACGAAGTTTACTAGAGCTTCAAATTTAAAAGAAAAAGGCACATAGAGCTTTAACACCTGTTTTCCTTGAACTGAGTAAGTTCATGCCATCCTAACTGGTGTAGTTAGAGGATGCAGCGAGTGTTTTCTGTGTACAGGGCCTTGCAAACTCTGCTGTTGCTGCACCTGTGTTTGGAATTGGTGGTCTGTCTTTGAACAGGTGTGATGCCTCTGTGAGTTTTGCAGCTAAAGGGGAGTTTCTGTAAACCCTGAAATGAGTGCAGAGGGGAAGTCTATGGTCTGATGATTGGCATAAACCGATTTGAGCGTGGGCTGTAACTCCCACACCCGGCAGTGACAGTTGCTCTAGGGCAACTTTGTGGTCAGTCTGGCACAGCTCTGCACGAACCCACCAGTGAGGCTGCAAAGCAGGGCAGGGATGAATGGCTGAGAAGAGGGGGCAGGAGGACCACCAAGGCTGGCAGAGTAGACTGTGGTGTGATCGAAATGACATCAAAAGCACTGTGAATGCTGAATGGTGACTACTTCTTCCACTCAGCCCCCACCACCACATACACGCATAGAGGAAAAAAATCCCTTGACAGCTCCTTTGTGAGAGAAATTTTCTAAGCTGTGGTTCAGGAATGGTGTTTCCAGGCTGGCTCTCAAACGGAATGGTGATGGTGGTAAAGGCACTGGCATACCGGCAAGCCTTCCATGGCTGCTGCTGCACTTGCCTCCTCTAATGTCCCCCCTCGTTGATCTCTTCAAGAAACTGTTTGGAGAAATCCCATGGGTTAGGACTCTAGAGGGTAGGGGGGCTCAAGAGAGCTGGTTAATATTCAAGTATCACTTCCTCCAAGCTCAGGATTGGTGCATCCCTAAGAGCAAGAAATCAGGCAAGGGAAGCAGGAGACCTGCATGGTTGATCAGGGAGCTTCTGAAAAAGCTCAAGTGGAAGAAGGAATTTTACAGTAAGTGGAAGAAGGGACTGACCACTTGGGAAGATTACAAGAATGCTGCCAGAGTATGCAGGGATGAGACAAGGAAAGCCAAGGCCTCCTTGGAATTAAATCTGGCAAGGGATATCAAGGTCAACAGGAAGGGTTTCTTCAAGTACATCGGAGACAAAAGGAAAGCAAGAAAACGTGGGCCTGCTATTGAATGAGACAGGGGCCATGGTGACAGATGATGCAGAGAAGGCGGAATTACTGAATGCTGCCTTTGCTTCAGTCTTTACTGCTCAGGCCAGTTCTCAGGAGTCCCAGACTTTACAGGTAACAGAGGAAGTCCGGAGGAAGGAGGACTTTCCCTTGGTGAGGAGGATCAAGTTAGAGATCAGTTAAGTAAACTGGATATCCACAAGTCCATGGGTCCTGATGGGATGCACCCGTGAGTGCTGAGGGAGCTGGCAGAAGTCATTGCTGGGCCACTGTCCATCATCTTTGAAAGGTCCTGGAGAACAGGTGAGGTGCCGGAGGACTGGAGGAAAGCCAGTGTCACAGCCAGTCTTCAAAAAGGGCAAGAAGGAAGACCCAGGGAACTACAGGCCAGTCAGCCTCACCTCCATCCCTGGAAGGAACAGCTAATTCTGAGTGTCATCTCAAAGCATCTGGAGGAAAAGAAGGTTGTCAGAAGTAGCCAACATGGATTCACCAAGGGGAAGTCATGCCAGACTAATCTGATAGCCTTCTGCGATGGTGTGACTGGACGAACAGATGAGGGGAGGGCGGTGGATGTTGTCTACCTTGATTTCAGCAAGGCTTTCGACACTGTCTCCCACAGCATCCTCATAGGCAAGCTTAGGAAGTGTGGGTTAGATGAATGGACAGTGGGGTGGATTGAAACCTGGCTGGCAGACAGAGCTCAGAGGGTTGTGATTAGTGGCACAGAGTCTAGTTGGAGGTCTGTCACAAGTGGTGTTCCCCAGGGGTCAGTACTGGGCACAGTCCTGTTCAACATATTCATCAATGACCTGGATGAAGGGATGGAGTGTACCATCAGCAAGTTTGCTGGTGACACAAAACTGGGAGGAGTGGCTGACACACCAGAAGACTGTGCCACCACACAGTGAGACCTGGACAGGCTAGAGTGTTGGGCAATGAGGAACCTAATGAAGTTCAAGAAGGGCAAGTGTAGGGTCCCGCACCTAGGGAGGAATAACCCCATACACCAGTACAGGTTAGGGGTTGACCTGCTGGAAAGCTGCTCTGCAGAGAAGGACCTGGGAGTCCTGGTGGACAACAGGATGACCATGAGCCAGCAATGTGCCCTTGTGGCCAAGAAGGCCAGTGGCATCCTGGGGTGCATCCAGAGGTGTGTGGCAAGCAGGTCACGGGAGGTTATCCTCCCCCTCTACTCTGCCCTGGTGCTGGCTGCACCTACAGTACTGTGTCCAGTTCTGGGCTCCCCGGTTCAAGAAGGACAGGGCCTGCTGGAGAGGGTACAGCAGAGGGCTACGAAGATGACTAGGGGACTGGAACATCTTTCTTATGAGGAAAGGCTGAGGGACTTGGGTCTTTTTAGTCTGGAGAAGAGAAGGCTCAGAGGGGATCTCATCAATGCTTATAAATATCTAAAGGGAGGGTGCCGGGAGGATGGCACTGGTCTTTTTGCAGTGGTGCCCAGTGATGGGACAAGGGGTAATGGGCACAAACTTGAACTTAGGAAGTTCCATCTAAACATGAGGAGGAACTTCTTTCCTTTGAGGGTGGCAGAGCACTGGAACAGGCTGCCCAGAGACGTGGTGGAGTCTCCAACTCTGGAGACATTCAAAACCCACCTGGACGCCATCCTGTACAACCTGCTCTAGGTGAACGTGCTCTGGCAGGGGGGTTGGACTAGATGATCTCCAGAGGTCCCTTCCAACACCTGTGATTCTGTGATTCTCTCCTCTTTCTCCATCAGGTGGTGTGGCCCCTGCAAGATCCTAGGCCCCAGGTTAGAGAAGATGGTGGCCAAGCAGGAGGGGAAGGTGCTGATGGCAAAAGTGGACATTGACGATCACACAGACCTTGCTATTGAGTATGAGGTAGGAACCAGAAGAGCATGGGCTTTCCTTTGCTGGCAGTGTGAAGAAGGTCCCTCTCTGGGGGCAGGTGTGACGTTGGTATGGAGGGGAAGCCCAGTGCCTACAGGTTCCTAATCCCTCGGGTCACTCATTAGTAGGTGGATTTCACTGCTTGGTTCTTCTCCAGCTCTTCTGCTTGTGTTCAGCATCCCCACCTCTAATTCTGCAGAAACGTATCCTCTAAGCCTTGCAGGCATTTGTCAATGTAAATGCTTGCCTGCCCTTGAGGAGCCTGCAGCATATACGGTGTTTTACTGCGTGCATGGGCTGCTCAGGTGCAGGGCAGGAACGTGAAGTAACAAGCCCCAGTCTGTTCTGCTCTTGAACATGGTTCTTCGTGCAGCCAGCCTGTCCTCTTTCCCTTCCTTGTTCAGGATTTCTTGCTGGGGTGGTAATGTCCTGTCCTTAAGCCACAGCACAAAGACACCATGAGTTTTATTTGGACAGGTGGAAGCCAGGTCGGAGAACATATATAGGCAACAGGAGCGTGCATCCTGCTCTTGGCAAGCACAGACCTTGGTGTTTAGAGCAGTGTTTTACTCACGTGTTGTGTGTGTTCCCTGTGCTGCCTTGCTCCCAGGAAGAAGCAGAGTCACTGGAGAAGGCCACAGCCTTGGTTTATATGATTTATTTATCTTTTCCCTGGGTCAGTGATTAGGTAGTTTAAGAAACGCAAAAATCCCTCTGACCACTGTGCTCCCCCCCATTGTCCCTCCTTGTAAACAACAATGCGGTCTATGGAGTCAGGGCATCCTGCTGCTGTGTTTTACCGGGAAGAAAGTGCTTAATTTTCACTTGTGTATCACGCAGATGGAGTTGCTCCCCCTCTGCAGATGAAGTCCTGCTCCCGGGGTGGAGGCTAGCACAGGAAGCTCCTCAAGTTGCCTAGCAAAGTGTGATCCATCTCCTGAGCAAGCTGTCATTTTGTTGAGCCTGGAGGAGACACTCTGTGCCGTTCCCACACCCTGCTGAGCTGAAGGGAGAAGGAAGTGGAAACAGCTTGTTCCCTCCCACACTTTCCCAAGGAGACCTTTCTGCCTGTGCTGTGGTGGCATGTCCACCCAGCTGGCGCCCACAAATGTGACTTGCAGCTTCCACAAGCTGAGCATGAGAGCCTCCAGTACTTTCCTCGGTGGTGGCATGCTGGCAGGTATGCCCCAGGCCAATGAGGGTGGCTGCTGGCTCGTAAGCAGGGCTGTGTGTTGCAAGCCCGAAGGCTCTGTAGCTTGAGGGTGCTGGTGAGAAGTTAAAGAGGGTGAGGTTGTTTCTGTGGCAGTCAGAAAGTGTGTAAATCCTAAGAGATGCAGGGAAGGCTCTGGTAGCACCCACCTTAAGAAGAAGAGAATAGAGTTTATTTTTGAGCAGCCTGGTCTAGTGGAAGGTGTCCCTCCCCATGGCAGAGGGGTTGGAACTAGATGATCTTTAAGGTCATGTTGTATTGTGCCAAGCCTTCCAGTAGATTGAATTAGCTGGGATTACAAAAGGATAATCTCAAATGACTGGAAAATGACAAACAGTGTGTGCACGTGAAGGAAGGTCTTTATAAAGAGGCTGAAAGTTCCTGAGTTGTGCAGGTTTGATGACACGCTGCGTGTGCTCTCCTACCGGATGGTGAATGTGCAGCTGCACAGCCTGCTGCATACACACATTTGTCTGCAGGGTCTGCCTGTCTTGCAGCCCTGGTGGCATGGGTGCAGGCTGGATTGAGGCTGCAGGCAAGGCCCAGCTGCCAGCAGTTCGTTCTGGAGCCTTCTATACAGACATGATGAAGTTTTTGTTTCGCAGGGGGGCCTGGGGATCGTTGCTGTATCCTCTGTGCTCAGAGTGATGCGTCTGTCTGGTCTTGACTGTTATCCCCATGGCTAAAACCCCATCCCTACACAGTGTCTGTGAGTAGGATAGCTGCAAATGGATAGGGATAAAGGAGAAAATTTTGCTTTGATCTTCATCATTTGGGGCGTCCTTTTCAAGTCAGAAGTTTGGTTCATGTGCTGAGCATGTGCGTGGCTTTGCTTCGTCTTCTGGGAAGTTGCCACTTAAGGAGATGTGAGTGTAAGGGCTGATGGCAAGACACCAAGTCAAGATCAAAGAGGGACCAAAGGTAGTGTTTGGGAGAGACCAGGAAAACCAAAGGTAGTATTTGAAGGGATCAGGAAAGATTTATTTTTTTAAAGCCATTCCACCAGGGATCAGATGGGTGCAGGCTGAGAAAGTTTTTGTTTCAGGGGTTTTTGGCATCCATGCCACCTCTCGCAACTCCTCTGCTAGATGCCAGGAAGTCTCCTTCTATCCATGTTTATTCTCCTGCCCACGCATGCTTGCTGCTGGATTGCACAACATCCTCTTCAGCAGCCTCCTTGGCGCAGGGGGAGGGAGGGCAAGAGGGAGAGACCCCCCTGGAAGAGCCAAGGAATGCCGGCGCATTCCTTCGCACACGCTGCCGTCTGCTCTTGGCTCCTGGCCCTCCCAGCTTAGCACGAAGTGGGGATGCGTTTCCTGCAACTGGAAATGTCCCCAGCGCCCTTCCCTGTCCAGTTATGCCCAGCACAAAAGTTCTTTCTTTGGGGATTCCTTCTTTTATCTAACACCTTTCATCTCTGGTTGTGGCCTTTTGCTGCTGCTCCAGCCCGCTCCTGACCTCTCGCCCTGAGAGCAGAAAGGGAGAAGGAATACTTTTGTTTAATCTGCTGTCTTTTAAAATTCTTTAGATTCATCTCTTGCCTTGGCCCGTTGTCCGTGCATGTGGTCACTGGGAAAGGGCAGCCCCTTCTCCAGCCGCTGCGGGTGGGCAGCCCTGGAGAGCTGCTGGATACAGGGATGGTCATTCATCAGCTAGAGCTCGGTCCTGTGTTACGCCTCATTCCGAAGCCTGGGTGAAGTCCTTCTCCCTGCTCTGTTGCATGGCAGCCAAGCTTGTGTAAAAGCCCCAGTTTCAGATGGGAGAGAACTTCCTCGGTCCGGGTGCTGCCAGGAATAGCCTGGATGGCCACGTTTATTTATTTATCTGTGTGATCAAAAGCAGCTTGACTTTTTCTCTAGAAATGCTTTTGAGGGAGGAGGAGGGTTGGTTTAGGTTCAGTGCATATGGGACCCAAAAAAAAGAGAAGAAAAAAAAAAAAAGGGAAAAAAAACCCCAGACACTCAACTTTGCCTTCTAGAAATTGTCATTGCTTCTCAAGCAGCAAACTAAAGTACGTGCTCCGTTAATGGGCTGCCCTTGGTGGAGCTAGCAGGAAGGAAGCTGTCAAAAGCATCGTGTTTTCTGGGCAGAGGCAAGTTGCTCAGTGCCCCTGGTTCCCAACCAGCTCTGCAGTGCCAGCCCTAGACCTGCCACCCATTCTCAGGGTTTGCCCGCCACTGTGCAAAGGGGAGGAAACGGAGGGATTGAGGCTGCATGAAGCTTGTGGGTGTGCTGGGGAGCATGTAGAGCTGTGTAACTTGGTTTTATCTGTTTCTCTGTAGTGCTTTGAAGAGTCACCCTTTTCTCACCTGGCCCATAATGGCCTGATGCTTGCTGTTGCTGGTTGGGCTCGCTTTTTTTTGGATGGAGCTGGGGTAACTCTGCTCGTTATTAACCTGCTCTGTAAACCAGAGGGAGGCTCAGCAGAGCTTTGCCCTTCTCGAGGAGGGAGAGATGAGTTGAGTGCAGTGCTGGTACTATCCTTTCTTGTCCCTAAAATCACAAGGGAGCGTGTTGGTGGCACCATCACCAGTGCTGGGGCGCGAGCCCTCCAGACCTGCTCCCACCAGTCACTAGGAGGAGCTGAAGATCGTGCGTTGCAGCAGCCCTGGTGCTCCCATCCGTTCAGATGAGACTGCACAAGCCCTGGAGGACAGACAGACTGTGGGGAGCCATGCTGGACTGGCCAGCTGGGACATGGTGGGAAGGGAAGCACAAACTGTCCCTTTCATCTCAGGCTCCCGATGGGAGAAAAGCCAGCCCTCTGGCGGGTTTCCCAAGGAAGGATTTGCAGATCCTTACTGGCAGCACATGTGGGATGGCCCCGCAGGCTGGTGGGGAGGCAGCAGGCAAGGTAAGGACAGGACATGTTTCAGGGGGCAGGCTTTGCAGAGATAAGGGCACTGAAGCTGTGGGGTCAGAAACATCACTAGATCTCTCCCCCTCCACAGCTCTCTGAGCTCTGGTTGCTCCTTCTCTCGATCATGTCCCCAGGGTCTCTTCTGTCCCGAGTCAGCCAGCAAATCCCTGGAGAGCATTGTCATTTCCACTGCTGTTTTCTTGGATAATTCCCAGAAAACTTTGTTCTGGGCTAAAAAAACAGCACCCAGAGAGCAGCACAGCTCCCTGCTGGCTCTGGTCAGAGGGACTTTTGCACTTCTTACCTAATCATCAGGGATCTGCAATGGACAGCCACTGGTGTGCGACTAGCTAAACTACTGAAAACAGGAGCAGAAAAGAACAGATGGGTTGGAGGGGGTTGTCCTTACTGTGGTAGGGTGGAGCAGGAAATCTGCCTGTGTAGTGATGAGGGGGGGGGCCCTCCTCCAGCTCCAGTCCCGTCTGGAGAAGAACACGGGTTCAGTCTTATACCACCCTGGCCATAAAATGTCCAAAGGTTGTCATGTCTGAGAGGTGTCCTGGTAAAAGACTGGGTTTGTTTGCTTATGATAGGACAAAAAGGGAAGGAGAAGAGGAATTTGTGCTGCAGAGGAGGGGAAAAGCTTTACCTGATTGTTTTTATATTAGCTTTGGGTTTGTCTTTAAAATTTTGGGTCTTAATTAAACTGGAAAAGCTGCTGCGCCTTGACTTAAGCAGTGCAATGTAAGTCAGTGCAGAAATGAGGCCACCAGGAACAGAGGAACATGGAGCTTGGCTGGCTTGTGTTTTGTGAGTGGATGTGCTATCCTTGAGCAGTGTACACTCAGCCTCCCTGTAGCCACTTCTTCTGTAGAGCTCCATTTCTCCATTTGGGGCCTGGGTGCAGCTGGGCTCCCCACAGCCTCTGCTCACCTCTGTATCCCTGTTTCTCTTGCCCCCAGGTGTCAGCAGTGCCAACTGTGCTGGCTATGAAGAACGGAGATGTCGTGGATAAGTTTGTGGGCATAAAGGACGAGGATCAGCTGGAGGCATTCCTCAAGAAACTCATCGGAGCCTGAAGTAAAAGAGTGACTGTACCTCTGCCTCTGGACACATCCACGTTGTGCATTCCTTGCCTGGGAGAGCTGAGGGGCACGTGAACTGCCTGCCTTGTATGACCTGGCGTTTTTTTCCAGTTTGGGGTTTTTTTGAGATGGACAGTGTTGTAACCCTTCCCTCCCACTCCCCCTTCTCTCAAGCAGCAGTAGTTGTAAAGGGTGCTGAGGAATGGGGCTGCTTATTCTCAAAATGGGGAATGCGGCTGGAATTAGGAGCCTGGGTTTATCAGCAAAGAGCTGACGTGCGGTGCTGCTGCTGCTGAGTTAAGAGGAGGAATGTTTTTCTCTTTGCCTACCATCAGATAGCACAGAGCAGAGGGCAGCTGCTCCCTGCAAGATGTGGGTACATACCTGCCCTGGGTGGGTTTGTTTAAAGCTGAGAATGCCTCTGCCTTGTCTGTGAAACCTGTCTGTTTGTCCCTCTGTCCTCGTGTCGCCGAGACAGGTACAACTCCTCCACAAATCCATGGGCTCCCATTATAATTTTATAAGAGAAAATAGAGAGATGTATTTTATGGATCTCCTTTTGTAGGTCTGTAATAAAGAGAACTTTATCGGTCACTGCTGTCTAGCTGGAGAATAAAACTTGATTCTCAAAAATCACAGGGAAGTCCCTTGTCTGTCCAGAGAGGTGAGAGGGAGTATTGCAGCACAGTGGCTGGTTTCTAATGATGGGTTGAGACAGCACAGGTTACGGCTTGATCCCTACTGAAAGGCAATGTGTCGAAAAACAAACAAGTGGTTTACTTTCACAGGGCTTTCAGTGCTGCTTCTAAGACCCCCTGCTTTGGGTGCTGCTGGATGCAGGATACTGGAAGAAGGACTCGCCTCCTGTGCGCAGAAGAACAGGAGCTCATTGCGCACAGAGAACCTCAGCTGTGCTCGCTCCCCGCATGCTTTTCTCCTTTCCTGCCCGAGGAGCCCGAGAGCCTCCCTCTCCCTTGCATGAATGATTAAATCTGCTCACGCAGGTGAGCCCTGCCAAAAGGCAGTCTTTTGACTTTAATTGCCCTGACCTTTAGACTAAGGGAGGCAGTTCTGTGCTCGTATCACGAGCAGCCTTCAGTCCTTCCCATCTCTTCCTCCTCCTCCCTATATACACCTGTTTCCAGTTAACCTGGCTTCTAAGCACTCCCAGTCTCCTCATGCGCTTGTAGGCAGAGTACAGCACCAGGGCTGATGCCTACTGTAATGCTTAATTATCTAAGCTGCATGAGAACATTGTAAGTGCTTAATAACCATGTACAAGCTGCTTTTTTCTTTTTTTTTTTCTCCTTTCCAGCTTCTGTTTCCTTCAATCACTCTTAACTCTGCTTTGGATCTGCTCCATTTCACCTTCCTGGCATAGGTTGTTATGAGCAGCAAGGCAGGTGGGGTTTTTTTTCTGCACCTTTGCAATAACAATTTATGACCTTTGAAGGAGCAGGGGAGTGGTGATGCAGGTCCTGTGTGTCCTGCTGCAACTGCAGTGCTGCGGGCATCACGGCTCACGCCTGCTTCGGATCACCCCGAGCCCTGGGCAACAGTATAAGGTGGTGCTGGTTCCCTGAGATGGGTACCTTCCCATCCAGGCTGGGCTGATCTCACCACCGACAAGCTGCTAGAGGTGATGTCACTTGGATGTAATTTGGTAAAGAACTGTTGGTCAGTTACAATCTGTAAAAAACATAATTTTATTTTATTTGGGAGACCACAGAAGCTATGCTGCTCATGTCCTGCTCATGTTTCAGGCTGGGCAATTTGCCCGGCAGTTTTGGTGTTCCTGCTCTGTAAACACTTCTAGTAAAGACTATCTTCATTTTCCTGCATGAGCAGGAAAAGTAGGGGAACCGCGTCACGTACGCGACAATAGTCAACTTTCATGCTTCACCATCCTACAGAACAGGAAAAAACACAGTGGCTTTGCATTGTATAATTAAGGGGCAGTATAAATTAGCTATTTTATCGCTTCCTTCTAAGGAAAAGTGGAGCTAAGGTGCCATTCAGCTATTAAAGCGCCAGCATGCTTTAAGGTGCATTATGTGAAAGCCACAGCTGTTTCTTTGAGATAAATGTTGAAGACCCACATACACGTTGCCCTGTGGAAATCCTTCAGAAACAGCATAATGGGTGGAGAGAGGGAGAGGTTTGGGGGCACC
This sequence comes from Burhinus oedicnemus, assembly GCA_008921705.1. Lineage (NCBI taxonomy): Eukaryota > Metazoa > Chordata > Aves > Charadriiformes > Burhinidae > Burhinus > Burhinus oedicnemus. The sequence goes on from VFFE01005063.1 coordinate 313,033, forward strand.
TTGAGATTCCCCAAGCACTTTGCACAGTTTTCACCACAGGGTAGGACTTAAAGCACAAGGATATCTTCTGTGGCAAGATCTTAACTCAGCTCCCTGTTTGCTAACTGCCAGGAGAGGCTTCAGGGATTCCCACAGCTGCTGTTAATAACAGAGGAGGTGCAAGTGGGAAGCGCTACCAGCAGTGTATTTATGTAGCGGTTAAAAGGGGTTGCACAGCAATTTTTATGCCACCTTAATGTGATGTTGGTCTTTTCTGAGAGAAGATAGCTGAAGCAATAGGTAATTCTTCAGTAGTAGCTGCTTTTTCCATCTTAGCTGGGAAAATGTTTCCTCTCTGCTCGCTCCAGCAAGGATGCAGTTGGGCTTCCCATTCAGAGTTAAATACATCAAATGCTCCTCTGATCTGTTAAGCATTTGCTCTCTCCCACCCAAGCCTGCCTGCACTACAGCAACTTTCTCAGCTTCTAATGTTCCTGCTTGCTATTTTAAGAAGACACAGCAGTTAGCGCCTTCCCAAGGGGAGCAAAGCTGAGCTAAACCCACTTCTCCCTCCCCAGATATATTCTGGACCCAATGTTGAGATCCCCCCACAAAAGGCAGGCACGCTGCTCTGTCTTCATGGTTTTGTCCAAGGCACCTGATCCCAGGCAAGTGGAGGTTTTCCATTCGTTTCTGTTGGCTTTACACTCGCATCAAGCCCTAACATAGCTGTTCCTTTCCCCAAGATGTTTGTGTCTGCCTGCTAAACTCTGTCTTAACTTCCACCTGCTCCGGGCCATGGCAAATGCCTGCAAGGAGGGAGAGCTGCGCTACCTTCTCTGCTAGGGGTGCAGCTTCAAGTGCTGGTAGAGGATGGAAATTTCGGGTTGCCTGGTTTGCAGCACACAGGGCATTGTGTATATGTGGTCCCCTGCAGCTCTGAAGGGAGAGTTTTGGCCAGATTTGACTCCAATCAGGTCTGGCCTCAGTAGCCCAGCCGCCCAGCACTGACAGTAAATCCTTTGTTTTATCAACATATTATATGATTCCTCCTGTCCAAAGAACAAAACAAAGACTAGCTCCATGTCAACAGGGAAATGGATGCCACTAATGCTGCCCTAGGCAGGGCCCTTTGCCCTAACAGTTTGTTCATCACTTTGAGCTTCCCCCCTCTCCCGCAGTTGTTTTCAACTAAATAATTATAGGATTCAAACAGAATCTGCAATTAAATTCTCCAACCCTGCAAGCCTGTTAGCAGCAATGTTAAGCTCAGCGTTGTTGCAAAGCGTTGCTGAATTGCGTTAAGTGCTCGCTGTGAGTTTCTGCTTCCTGCAAGTTAAAGAACAGCTTGCACAGCTGCAATATCCTAAGCAATAAAAAGATAAGATAAAACTACCATAGGCTTGGCTTCCAGAGCAAAACAAAACTAGATCACCTGTTACACAGTCCTGTCCTTGTTACCTGCTCCTGCAACCCACCCAGGCTCAAGTCCATCACCACACACGGGTGCCTTCCTGCCGCTCTTCTCAAGAACATGGGATGCACTTGTGAGCTTTGTGGTTTCTCTGTCTCTGCAGCTTTGTAACTTCAGCAACACTTTCCCTCTTAAAACCTTTCTCAGGCAAAAACCAGAGGCTGCAACTCATGGCAAGAGTGGTAGCTGCAGGCTGGGCTGCTGTGCTGAGCCATGCCTGGTTGCTTTTTTCCTCAATGTGCATTCTACCATCCAGGAAAGGATGGAGGCAGGAGCAGCAGGGGAACCCCCAAATTTCTTACACCCAGAGGAGCCAAATGGGTGGAAACTGGAGACCTCCAGGGAGAGTTTGAAAATGTGGCACCCCACATCCCAGTGGGGCTAGAGCAAAGAGAAACCCTGTGGCTGCCTTCCTGGTGGCAAGAGGTCCCTGCTGGGCAGTGAGACAGGGAGAGTCCTGCAAGGAGGGGCCAGAGGAGTACACTGGAGCCACTCATGCCCTGTGGGCGGAGGAGAGCTGGAAGCTGCGGGCAACAGGGCAGCACCCAACCTCCTGCCTACCCGGACTGAGTTCCTAGGCATTCAGAATTCAAATAGTCGCAATAAAAATGCATTAAAATTGACTGGATTTTCTTCACGGCCTGCAGCTTCTGTGAAGTAATGTCCCTGCACGTATATGTGTTTATCCACTCACATACTCTTGTTGTCTGTTGTGGAGAGTGCCAGGAGCTTCTGGGGCTCACAGGTGTCCCCAGCAGCTGTAGCTGCTGACAGAAAAGGACAGAAGCCAGCCTGCTTGCTCTCCCACTCAGGGGATGGCCGAGCTCCCTGTACCCTTCTTGGCACATGCTACTCATCCCTCTGCTGCTGAAGGCACCCTGGCTTCATCGCTCCTATGAGTGGAGGAGTGGTTGAGTAATACTGAAAACCAGGAAATTTTTGCAGTGACAGTCCTCAGAAACATCCGCTTCTAGTTGTCCAGAGGGTACAAAATGCACCAGAGATTTCGGTGCTTTCCAGAGATGGTGGTGACCTCTGGCCACCCGCGTGGCTGCAACTCCTCCATGCTGGTCCCACGCAGCTGGCAGCGAGCGGGTGTTTGTCCCGGCCGGATCTGCACGAGTAGCTTCACGACCTCAGGGACAGAGAGGAGCTGCATCCCCTGAGGCTGCTTTCTTGCTCCATTATGAGGCAATAAAGCTTCCCCGTGGGGCCCGTAGCTGTGGGTGCAGGGACTGCATGGCTCCTTTCCTTGCAGGTGGCTTTAACCACAGGGCCGTGCCACACCGCAGCCAGCAGGCAACGAACGCCCTGGGTCTGGCTAGCACAGCGGCTGTGATGGAGATGGAGCACCGTAGTGCATGCAAGCACAGCAGCTGTGATGGAGATGGAGCACCGTACTGCATGCAAGCTCCAGCACGCCCGCTGGTATTTATATAATGTCCTTTTGCTTTAATCTGGCTTTTTAAGTAAATTGTCAAAGCCATTTCTGTTTACTAGGAACCTTTTTCTTTTTTTTTTTTTTTTTGACTGCAAGTTTCATGTTTCAAAGCTTGGCTAGTTTTGAGTGATGCTGAAAAACCCCATTTGCAATGGCTTTTTGTTCCGTGCTGGTATTGTTCAGGCAAAAGTGGTTGTTTTCTTTTTGTCCTGGCATAGCTCAGGAGTGACTGCATAGTCTGAGCTCAAACTTTCTAAAAATACTCACCCTTGAGGAGAGATCCAGCATGGCAGTGTTCAGACCCAGAGATTAACGCCTTGGAAAGGCGTGGTGGTATGAAAAAGAAGCCAGTGGCAGCATCATGCCAACTCTTTGGGCACTGTAAGCCCTGGAGGTGCAACGCGTGGCAGGCAGAGAGGACCTGCAGAGCGCTGTGGGTCTCTCTGGGCCACCCGGACTCAGGTACGGGGGAAGTCCACGCAGCGCCTGCAGAACCAGCCTAGGGGAACTACAGTCTGTGGAGAGGCTATTGGGTGACTCAGAAGTCGTAAAGAAAAGCACTTCATGCTGCTTGGAGAAGCAAGGCTGAACGATGAGCCTGCTCCTCACCAGAAGCTGGTCTTCGTAACCACATCCTCTTGTTGGAGCGTGAGACAGGCAGCTCTGGGGGAAGGGAGGATGGCAGGGACTGAGCAGAGCAAAGATCAGGCATATGACAAATTGCAGGAAGGCATGTGGGAGCTCTTTTTTGTCCTTCCACTGGCTGATTGCAGGAAGCTCCCCAGGTGACGGCTTTAGCAGCTGCTGGGACAGGAGACCTTATTGTTCTGCGCTCGTGTTTACAGCTGTGCCAGTTTTTGGCAGGAAGCTACAAGACAAAACCCTCGCATTCTTCTTTCTTGCTCGCCGGGTTTGCTCTCAAGGGTCTGATACTTCAGCTTAGCTCTTTCAGCTTAGCTTGTCACCTGAGGAGCTCCAGCTTCCCCTTCCCAGCCAGGCTAGGTCCCATGGGCTTTGCCCTAAGATCCTGGCAGGAGCACGGAGACTTTTCATAGAGCTTGAGCAATATTAAAGGTTGCTGCTAAACTATGCGGTTGCCCAGCACACCAACCCCTTTGTACCCGTCTGGGCCCTGTTTAGTTCCCATTCCCCTTTCCCTGGCCTTGGGCTCAAGTTCTGTTCTCAGTTTGGGTTTTCTTGGTGACACTCAGAGGAAGCACGTTTGGGGTCTTCTTAATCTGTCTGGTATTGCCAGAAGACAGAAGCTGGCAGCACCCTTGAGATGAAAGGATGTGGGAACATGTGGGACCCGTCGCTGCTGGTCTCACTGGAGCCTGCCGCACAGAAACTGGCAACATGTGGCTGTGTCCACAAGCAAACTCTTCAGGTTGCTGTCATCTCCCTGTTCTGCTGCTCCTTGTGATGCTGTACCTCCCCATGACACCATGCCCAGCCCGTGGCAGCTGGTGGCCCGTGGCTGAGCCAAGGGCATGGTTTCCAGCCTTGTCCTCTTCAGCCTGCAGCCAGGGGCACAGCGGCTAGGCTCTGCCAGTGTTAAAACCCAAAGTCTTGTTCCCCCTGCCTCCTTTTTCTTCACTCCATGGGGTTTTATACTGAGGCCAGGAATGAAGGTCACGTCCCCTCCGAGGAATCAACAGGCTGTGGCATTTCCGGTGAGGGCGGCCGCACGTCGGAGGCTGCTGGCAGCAAATCCCCCCTGCCACAGGGCTGATGGGGCAGGCAGGTTGGTGTGTCACCAGCTCTGCTAAGGGGTGTCAGCCAGGGTTTCACATGGAGCAGATGTGCCCGGTGTTGTAATCTCACCTGGAGAGCACCTGGCCGTGGTTCAGCCCCTGCCACGTTTGCCTGCACCCATGATCTCATGGGGTTTTGCAAGCGCTGGCTGGGCACAGCCAGCCCATGGTGGGGGAGCTGCAAGGAAGGCACAGAGCCCAGGGTGATTCAGCCAGGGAGCCTCTCTCCCAGCTGAGTCAGGCTTTATTCCAGCGTCTCTGTGCCCTGCTGCAGGGGGGAATATATCTACAAATTGCCAGAGTCCCCACAGACTGAGTCTCCCCAGCACTGCTGCCCCTTTGCCCCCCCCCAGCCCGGCATCCCGGCCAAAACGGGCTCCTGCCATGGCTGCTTCCTCTTTGCGGTGCTGCTGTGCACAAACAGCTGCATCGTGTCAGCCCGGCGGGCTGCGCCACCCTGATAAATGACCCGATTTCCGAGAGCTGGGATGGAGCTGCCCATGTACAGCTCCCTAGACTGAGGGGAGGGCAGTGGATGGCCCAGCCGTGCCTGGGGGGACACCACTGTGCATCTCATCTGTGTCTCCCACCAACATCATGTCTCCTGGTGCCTTCTCTTGCCACACATACAGCAGTACGGGTAGCGCCCAGGGTGTTTAAGTCTATAACCTTTGTGTTGCAGAAAGGGTGAGCAGGTTCTCCCCAGGCAATAGGCTCCGGGGTTGACTGGCAGGGCTGCTGACAGTTTGGAAAGCCGTGGCTGAACGCATGGAAAAAGGGGCCATGGAGGCTGGGCTCCTGCAAATGGCTGTCACCCATGCGTGCCTCTCAGCAGCCCCTCGAGCTTGGTCTGGGGGCACTAGGAAACAAAGTGCCACCTAATGGGGCTGTTCTGCCCGGTTTCTGCCCTGGCCTCATCTGGCTCTGCCCTCTCCTACGCCAGCACAGGGGGATGGGACAGGAAGGCCCTCGTTATTCAGGGCTTGCTAATTAGACGGGAATGTTATCTCCAGCCCAGATGTCAGCTCTGACCTCCCTCTAACCTTCTTCTGGAAATCAAAACAGACGCAGATCTGTTTGTTTTAAAATAATAAAAATAAGCATTTGGGGTGAAGCAGGAAAACCTGGCCCTGGGGGTACAGCTGGGGAGGGAGGAGGGCACGCGACCAGATAAGCCTGGTGAGATACACCAGGCTGCAGAGCTGGGAGGGATGGGCCACCCTGGGCACAGAACAAAGTCCCATGGCTTATGGTGGTTGCACACGTATTTTGAGCCCTCTAACCTATATCCAGCAGTAGTGGTGGCGCAGACATGGCTTCCCATCACATCCCAGTTGGGCCCCATTAGTCCAGAGATGGAACTGATGTGGAAGGTGAGCTGAGTTTGTATTTTACCTCCCTGCTTTGCTTTGGGATTGACCAAAGGGACTCAAAAGGAGATGTTGATCCCTGGAACGAGCTCTGTGTTTCAAACTTGACCTGAATGGCTTTAGCTCGTGCCACCTAATGCAGTCCCCAAATTGTTTCAGACTAAAGGGAGCTGGGTGACATGAACAGCTGGTGATTCCTGTCCTTGGTTTGTAGTAAAAAATTGTTTTATTTCATTTCTGTAATAATTTTCTATAGCTGGGGAGCAAACTTTGCCCAGCTCTGAACTAGGCCAGGCCTTTGAGTGCCTCACCCTACATTAACCCAGGTTTACATCTCTGTTCCCCATAGCAGACTGCATTGCGTCGCTTCCTCTTATTTGTAAGCCCACAGCTCCAGCCTGGAGCTGAACACTGAAGAGGTCTTCACCTAGCATCCCTTTTCCCGTGTCAGACATCCATGCGCCCTGGGCTGCAGCACCAAAGCCCCTTATGACAGAGGCTCAATGACATTTCTTGCTACAAAGTGAGGACTGGATGTGACCAGCCGAGAGCCGTCACTCTCAGGCTTTCCCATTCTGCTGCAGCCTCTGCAGCTTGGTGCAGCTGCTGGTCCAGCCTTGGCCCTACCCTGCCCAGTCCATCTACGCTGCAGCAACTGGAGTGTGGCCTGCACTGAACTGCCCCAAGCCCTCTCTCCAGGGACTCCTTCTGATGGGGCTTTCAGCTGTGCAAGGTGGACTGGAGGGAGCTGAGCTGCACACTCAGCTGGCAGTGCAGAGATGCCCTGTCCCTGCCTTCTGCCTCCCTCCCTGCCTGCAGATCATGTTCATGACCTATTTGTCAACCTCATACCTGACATCTCATATCCTGTGGTGCATTTCTCCCATCAACAGCCTGGAGCCCAACTCAGCTTTCCCTATTTCCCACCTTTTATGAAGACTTCAGAGGGATTGCTCATCACGCCACAATCCCGATATTGCAAAAGGCACTGCTGATTTGCAGTTACACATCACTTTGCTTACCATTATCCCCAAGACAGCAAACAGGTAAAAGTTTTGAGGTCTTCCTTCTCACTTGCCTTCTTTCCTATCACCTCCTGGCCCACTGAGTAATGGGTGTTCTTTCTTACGCTCTGAAGGCTGTGCCTCACAGTTATGACATCATGGCAGTGATGCACTGCCCTCAGGCAACATCACCAGAGCAGAACATGATTTCTGTTGTCTTCCAGTCCTAGCTACTACCTGGTACACCCTGTCTCCTCGAGCTTCAGGGTTACTGAAGCAGAGTAATAACTGAGAGGTGAGTAATCGAGAAGCTACCTGACCAGATTTAGACCTGACTGTCAACATCTTCTCCGATAACAATGGGAAGGAGGATCTGTGCCTTCAAAGGTGCAGAGCCACTGAAGGAGAAGGACGGTGCACAGATGTCCCTGGGTACACATACGGACAGCATTCACACAGTGTATCTGCATTACAGCTCCGCTCACAAAAACCAGTGCACCTCCCCAGACTTGAGTGAATTGGCACCCATTTTTATGACCTAAACTTCTGAGCCAATATTTACATGATAGGTGGATGCACCAGCTCCCTCTGTGACACTGTGTACATGCACTAACACAGGCTGGTACTGTGCATGCACACCCCAACAAACGCATTCACAAAGACTCGTCCTTTTTCAAGTAGACAGAGACACTTGCTCTCTTCCAGGAGGTGAAAAGGACAAGGGGCTGGAGCATCTGACACATGAGCAGGGTCTGAGGGAGCTGAGTTGGTTTGCAAAGAGAGGAGATGGGTTGTGAGTGGGGTTATCTAACCACTGTCTTCAACTACCCAAATGGAGGTTATGCAGAAGGTAGACTCAGATTGTCAGAGGTGCTCAGTGAAAGGACAAGAGGTAAGACCAGAGACCGTGGATTTGCCATCCTCAGAGGTTTTTGAAACCCAGCTGCCTATGGCCCTGAGCACCCTGATCTAACCTTAAGGCTGGTCCTGCTCTGAGCAGGTGGTTGAACTGGAGACCTCCAAAGTTACCTCCTACATTACATGATGCTGTGATTTTGGTAATCCTACACGTTTGGCAATTCCTTCCAAATTAAGGAATTTGTTCCTTAATTCAGATACTGATCGCAACCACTTGCACATGGGATGCTATAACAACCCCTGTGACCAGCCATGCAGCTGGAGTAAATTCATTCACGGTATCACTGGGAAGGAGGCTTTCTGGCCTCTCCTGGGCTGCAATTCCCTCAGTTTCTGACAAGCTTATGTCTGGCTGCCCACGACCGTGCATTTCCAGCACCTCTCTAGCACCCAGGTAGTCAAACGGACCAAGAAAGTGACCGAGCTGGAAATATCTCTCCTTTGCTTCAAGTTTGTTTTCAGCTGGATCAGCTGACTCTGTCATCTGGGACTGGCAGTGGGAGGGTGAAGATCAGAGGAGGGAGGGGAACAGGGCTTCTTCCTTCAGGGGCTGCTCAGACTTGAGTTGGCTTTGAGCAGTTGTCGAGTCCCAACCCCGACCCTTGTGAGGCTGAGGAGGAACATGATGTTCCACCCTTGTAGGTTAACCTAACCCATGTCACTCATCCTGTGCACAGCTTCTCTTTCTTGAGCCACAGACAGCCTGCAAGGAGTTAAAGGGTGGCTGCTGTGGTAAGCTCAGAAGAGGGGAGGGATCACCTGAAATCACTCCCACAGCTCCTGCCCTCCTTGGCTCTTAAAATATGTGGCTTGAGAACTATAAAAACTCAGTATGTGGTAGGGAAGGTCATTATATCTGGGCACTCTGTGCAAACCTGGGTGTCTGAGAACTGGTAAGTCTGTGTGGTAGCATCTAGCCCACTCAACCCTGCATTTCTGTGACTTCAACATAGCCACGACTACAAGAAGTGTATTATAGAGGAAGCTCTTGGTGCCTGTTTCCTCTCTTATAAAACAGAGATAACTGCCTCCTGGAGTGCTAAATATGACTGGTTTTGGTAAAGATTGCCAAGGGCTGGTGGTCAGCGTGTGCTTTGTCCTTTGGAAGACCAGCCTTCCACAGCTCGCAAGCGGCATGGCTAATCCCTGCGTGCTGCTCCTTCCTGAAACACGCCAGTGTTCACAGAAGGAGGTGGGTGCTGTGTCATCTTTTTTTTTTTTTTTTTTTTCTCCCTTTGGGTT
>VFFE01005072.1:0-68865 GCA_008921705.1 Burhinus oedicnemus
ATTCTTTTTTTTTCTTTTTCTTTCTTTTTTTTTTTTTTTTTTTTTTTCTTTTTCTTTTTCTTTTTCTTTTTCTTTTTCTTTTTCTTTTTCTTTTTCTTTTTCTTTTTCTTTTTCTTTTTCTTTTTCTTTTTCTTTTTCTTTTTCTTTTTCTTTTTCTTTTTCTTTTTCTTTTTCTTTCTTTCTGACTTTTTCTTTCACCCCCTCTTTCAGTGCTTCTCTTCTTCTGTATCTGGGTTGCTGCAGCTCCGTAGTTCACTTGCTTCAGTATTGTAGGGAATGCACATGTCTGCGCTTCTGGGTCTATTGTGTCCTGGGATTGTTCATTTTTTTTAAAGCTCATTTCCCTCTTCCTTTTCCCTATTGTCAATTTGCTTTCCATTCTCTTTGTTAACCTCTTCAGTGCCTTCCCTGTTGGGAAAATGACTTGAAAGAAAACTTAATCAACCTTCTTGCACCCGTTCTATTTCCATTTTAATATTCTGCATGTGTGAATATGGGTGTATTTTCCATATAAATATACACATACATTCCAATATACAATGGGTGTCAATTTGCTCTTCTCAGTTACATCACTGTAGATAGATTTGTATGGGTACAATTGAGGACAGCATTTGTCCCCAGATATATACATATATATGTATTTGTATATAAATGAATTAGATCTTGCCCAAATTTGCACTCCAGGCCGAAATTCAAATGGAGTGTCACTCAAACACATGAAAAAGAACTTACTGTAATGCTTCTTTCCACTTCTCTATCAATGTGTAGCAGAACAGCTTTTTCTTTCTATTCTAACTATGTTTTAATTTTAACTTTTCTCAAAATTGCCTTGCATTGCCTGCCCAGCATTTGCAATGTTGATGTAACCGGAAGCATGGCTAGTTGCACTGAGCAGTAAACTGTGAAATCTACTGGGCATATATTAAATTTGGCTTTTCTGTTGGTCACTGTCTTGTGGAGAATGGATTTTCCTCACCCAGCCAGAGGTAACTCTGGCAGCTTGGGAGCCTGTTATTGAAAATGGAGAGAATAAGAGAGAGAAAGAGACAGGAAAAAAAGCACTGCATCTGACTTGAAAATAATTTGGCTTAATAACACACCAGATTGGTTTTTTTTAATTTCTAATCTAATCTTTGTTAATGTGAAAAGGTGGTGACACTTTCCTGAGTTTGCTTACCTGCACCCCTGAAAATTTAGTAACCTGACTATTCTTTTTGATTTTGAATGCTTTGGTTAGTGGTGAAAAAGTAAGGATACTGAAGTTTTTGATTGTCGCTAGGCTTCAAAGTCATCATGCCAGAGATTCATTCTGCTTTTAGAGCTGCTGTTTCAGACTCTTTTCAGCACAGCATTGATTTATTCTCCATTCACATTTGAAAGATTTTCTTTGCAACCTTTAAGACCCAGAAAATGAATTTATTTTAAATGAAAAATGAGATCCTGGAGCACAAGATGGTATCCACAGAGATAAGTGCCGGGTTGCTGAGCTGGTATGTTCTAGCTGATCTGAATTCCTGACTATAAGACCATCATGACTAATAAGCCAGTAACAAAGCAGATTCACAGCTTGAGCTACAATCTTGTACCCTGGGCTCCCAAGCTGGCTCAGAAATGCATGCTTTAATAACCAATACGTTTCACAGTTCATTCGTGGCAAAAAAAGTACTTCTTACCAGGCCAGCTTGGGGGACAGAGGGACACTACACTGAGCAAACTGGGGACAAAAAGAAAAATTTCCTGGATAACACTGTGATTTAACTGTGCCTTATGTAAGACGCAGAAAAGAAATGCAGCATGAAGTATGAACCCCATTGCTCTGCTGACTGCTTTAAATGGGATTTGGCTGGGAATTTTTTTTTACAACCTTAGTATGTCCCTCTCCATATTCCCCAGTGCCAAAGTTGGATGTGTCTGCAATATTGTGAACAGGACAAAAATTATTTTCTGGTAAATGAAACTGTCCCCCTAGTGTTCCTGGTCTCTGAAGATGTAGGCACCGGTGGCAATAATTACGACCGTTCAGTTCTCCGAACAGTATTTCACTCTGCTTTTCCTACTCTTCTCTCCACCTGCCTCCACATCCCTCTCTCCCTTTCTCTCTCTCCCTCTGTCTTCATTTTTCCTTTCCGAGGATGGCGAGTGCTGATCCATTGGGGTAAGCTCTAGTTTTGGATTATTCCTGTTGCGGGACCTGTTGTATCTTGTAGAGAAACTTTTAATTTGCACTTTACAAATACAATACAGGCTGATATACTTCAGTGAATGAGGCTTTACAGCAGGGAGAGAGAGATGTGGGAAGAAGCATTTTTGGTGCTTTTGTGTGTGTTTGTGTGCTTTTATGTTGGAGTCACACTCCATATAATTTACTTTTGGGTTCTTTTTTGTTCTTTTGTTTGTCTCTGTTTCAATGTCTGTGGGCACAGAAAACTATCCTCAGACACTGTGCAGGTACCAGGACACCTTCTGAGAATGAAACCCCCTTCTCTGTTTAGCACTTTTTGTATCTGTTTGGTACACCTCCAGTTAATTTTGATCCTAATTTATCCTTTTTTCTTCTTTTTTTTTAAGATAAAGCTGAATCCCATTCATGTTATTAAAAAAATGCTGGGTATTCCCTCTCTTTTTAGTGTATATTTTCTTAAGAGGTGAACAGATGGCCCTAGAGAGAGAGATACCTTCAAAGCTCTTTATTTTAAATAAAGAGGGTATAGGTATAACTAGGAATGCAGTCACACTTCAAACTGAAGTTCCATTTGTAAATACTTAACAGAAGGAGAATATTTTGTTAATAAATGATTTAATAAAAACATTGTAATAGATCACTACAGACTACAGCAAAAGCTTATCGAGAGGGTATGTATTGAGAAAGCTAATTAGCACCAGTAACATTTGCTTCTCATGTTTGTTGCATGCTTTACTATTTAGTAATTCTTTCTAAACCGTGTATAAATGGAACTTCAGTATAACTGGCCAATTAGGGAAGGTGGTGCTGTTTAACATCACCCTCTGTGTGTGCTGAAAGGAAGAAGAGGTGTGTTACCAACACCTGCGGTCCTTTCTCTGTACTCCTTGTAAGGCTTCATCTTACAAGCAGTTATTACCATAAGTAGACCTTCTGACTTAAGCATAAGTATTGCCAGTAAGAGGTGTTATAGTTAGTGTTATTTGCATGGTTGGGACTGTATGACAACGGAGCATCAAAGGTATTCTATTCATATTCCCTAGATCAGGGAGCAAGGAAGCACAGTTTGTATGTTTTGGACACCCAAGAGTAATAGTGATGAAATGTTGTAACACACAATGCCTGACTGCTCACCTATTGCATATTAATTCAGGTCATTCTCAGGGGTCTCATACCCTGAAACACAGGTTAGAATTTTTTGGTTTTATTTGAGTGAGCAAGCAAAGAGGAGTATCAAATTCCACCCAATTTATGATTGAAGCAAATAAGAGGTTGGCTGGATATTTGGGGAAGGACTTTCAAAACTGCACATGGAATCAAACCAATTCAAAATTTCTAAGGCATTTCACCCATGGATACAAGTCTAATGCATTACTGCACGCTGCATGCATGCTGCAGGCTCCCCTTCTTGGAAGCATGGCTCCAGCTTCACCAGCTAAGAGGCTGTATTCAGCACCCTGGTAAAACTGTGCTATGAAAGCAAGTTCTGCTGGGATTGCAACAAAGTACCAAACTCCCCTTTGACTGTAAGAAAAATTTCTGTGAGATGGTTATTCAAAGAAGAAACAAATGCTGAATCTGACCCAAATGTTTAATGCTGCTGTGAAGCCTTTACACTCTACTGGTGTGTGCTAGCAGATGCACTGTTTAAAGCACCTGAAAATTAATCTGATTGAAGGGCTATATAGAGGTGCTCCGTACATGTGCTATATGTGTAGTATGGTTACCAGGTCAGCTGTGCTTTTCCTTCTTGTATTTCTCTCTGCCTACACCTCAGCAGTGTGAGGCTTTGGCCCTTTACCTCTTAGCTCTCAAGAAATTCTGCAGTTCTCTGAAACCAGATGGAAACTGATTCCAGCTCCTCAATTTCACCAGTAAGAGACCACTGGTCTAACATGAATTTGGCCTTGCATTGCTTCCCCTTTGACAGCAGCTGGCTAAAATGAGTAAAAACTTACTTTAAAACAAGGGAGCTTTTAACTTTGATACTTTGAAGTATCAAATAGATTTAATAAGGTATAAAATCATCACATCTACAGACTACAGCCCACACATGCACATTTCATTTCAGTCCTTGGCCTCTCTCTTTCATAGCTCAGATGTTTCCAGATTATTGTCGATCTATGAGATGGGAAGAATAGCCTGCGGTGGTCTCAGTGCCCATCTTATGTTTAGAGTGCCCTCTACATCTTCCCCCTCCTAAACCTTGGGTCTAGCTCCCTTATGTTTTTTTTTTTTAATTCCTCCCTCCAGCCTTGGCAAAACAATTATGTCACTTTAGAAGGGACTAAAGAATCTTTTCTTGTGTCTAAATCTGGTAATTGTGTTTGAGGGAATGCTCTTTATCTGAGCAACTGCATTAACTTTTCTGCTTGTATTTTCAACAACTTTTTGATGGCTTCCAATGAGTTAGTGCCCAAGCATACAGCAATGCAAAACACAGAGCAAAATGAGTCACACGCAATGTTTGCAGTTTCCTAGATTGTTGCATTTAGTATTAAGTTATTGGAATAATTATAGATCTAATACTTCCAATGACATTTAATGCCTGTAGAGACTCTTAGGAGGTTACTCACTAACAGATATTTCCCACTAAATAAACTTAGTTCATACCCATAGAAATAAGATGATGTCATATTTTTCTCCTCTTCCCACACACAAGATCATCCGGGGTCTGCCATACTAATGTGCTGCCTGTAGGGCCCCATACTTTCATTTTGTGGTGAGAGGGATGAAAATTTAAATTCTCTCTCTTCTTTCATTACAGCATTTCAGCATAATGCAATGTTTTCATTACTTTCTTTTGGCTCTGTCTCAGTTCTGTCCACCTGACCCTGAGATACAGGAGCAGTGCATGTGTTGGTTTTTTTTTTAAAAACTGAATTCTAGCATTTCCCAGCTAAGATGATCCTGATGGGAGGGGCAAATCTGTCATTTTTGCTTGTTAGCGTTTTTGTACTGGAGTATAGAACCTGCCACTGTACTGAGTTTTTATAGCCAACTTGAGAACTATGTCCCATTTGTAAAGGTAAATTATGGGAGATGTATTAAACTGAAGAAGATGCAAGGAAGATCTCCTCAGTCTGGGTGTCATATCCCCTACCAGCACTCTCTTGTAAAGGGGGAAAGTTTTGAAAAAGTACAGCTCTCTTTTCACCCCAACACTTAAAATTAACCCAGGATTCTTTAAACTCTTTCTACTGCTCCTCTATACAACGTCCAGTGTGGACAAACTAAAACTTGCTAGAGGGCCTACTTTACTTCTTACATATTTTGCATGTAAATCAGCAGCAGAAATAAAGCTTGTTCAATAGCAATCATGTGGATACTGAATGCATTTCCAGGAGGATTTCACACTAACTCTCTCTTCTGTCCCCTACCTCAGGCTCCTAGGCTGGATGAAAACACAGTACACAACAAATCTTTTCCAAATATTGCTTCCAATAAGGAACTGGGAGTTGGGAGGTGGGGCCTGCCGTATTTTGCCCTCCGTATGTGTAACCATTTTTGTAAAAATATAGGAGACAATGGGGTTGGGAGGGGAGAATTCAGGACTGTTGAAAACACCTGATTGCAAAGAGGACATAGCAGATTGGAACTTGATCAAGTATCCTAGAATTCAGGTGAGTGTCAGAGAGGACTTTCCCTCCACAATTAAGAATTGGTGGGAACAGCTCCTAGTGGGAGTTTAACTCCTAAGTAGGTGTTTAACTGCATCTCTGGGCACCTAAATGCCTTCCACATTTGTCCAAGATAATCTGTAGGCTCCTCTTGTAATTTATGGTTCGGAAGAAGCTTTTCCTGATGACTCATACAAGGAAGATTTTAACTAAATGGTCTTCGCATATGCATGACGTGTGTTGCACTCAGCTACTTCAGTTATAGGAGAGGCACATAAAATAGCGTTTCAAAAGCGGAGCAGACGGTTTTCCCCTTAAAATTACTTTGCAAAAACTTTTATGAGTGCCCCAGATCTTGATGGTACAAATTTAGGTTTCATCTAGTGCAAAAGAATGCCAAGACTGAGCTTTTAGTTTTTGACTGCTGTACTATGATGGGCAGACTGCAGCAGGGTACAAGGAAAAATGTAAGTGGGGACTTTCTGCATAGAACAAGTGACCCAGATTTTCACGGTGCAAATTTGGATTTAATCTGGCAAAAAAGCATGCTGAGACTGGGGTTCTGTGTTTCACCTACTTACTGTGATGGACAAACTGCAATGAGATACAAAGAAAACCATCAGTGAGTAGTTTCTGCAGAAGATACAAATAGAGAGAGCAGGACCTGCCATTGTGTTCAGTTGTAGCTTATTCTTTCCTTGGAATTATTTCCTCTTTTGCAGTTCACTTATTTTTTAATAATTCTACTCAAATTTATTTAATAATGTGTCTGCGAGACCATTTTAGAAACTGATTTTTTTGTTTTATTCTATAGCAGTAGAAGGGAGTAAACTAAGGCAGTTTATGGTGTAAATTTGTTTTATGTTCTTAAATATAAGCTGACCTTATCTGACCTATATCAATTTTAAATATATGCATGTGTACACACACAGACATGTATGTATGCACATACACACATGTACTCTGTTTTCCGGGCATCTGCAGGGTTCCACCTTTTCATGTTTGTTACCTGAAGGCAAGTACTTGCTTTCATGGCTCTTACTACAGGTGAAACATTAGTAGGTTTGCTATATTGACATGTTGCATGGTGGTTGTTGAACAGCTAGGTTCTTAGCCAAGTCTTCTCCTATAAGATGTTTCAGTCTTCAAGACAACTTTCTTTCTATATAAAAAGGATATAAAGCAGCTGCCTCTGGGGCTTACTCATTTACAGTCACACAGAGGGTTTTTTTTTTCCTGCTGGGCAGCCCTCCTCCTGGAAATTTCTGCTGCTGAAATGTTTGTGCATTTGGCCTGTCTGTCCTTTCAGCACATTTAGCATAGCACATTTGTATGTTTTATTGTCTACAGCTGACATTTTTCATAGGTGGCCTTTGCTGGAGAGCAAGAGCATTACAGTATAGGTGACCTTGTCAGCAAATAGAAGGACAGTTTATTCTGCCTTGACTGGCCTTGTTTTGAGGGCACCTGGGCTGTTATCTTGATACTAGTAAAGTCATCAGCAGAACTTTTTATCCATAGAGAAGACCTGGGTTGTTTAACAGCAGGAAATCTTACTGGGGTGCAGAAATGTGAAATCCATCAGTGAGAAGCTGGAAAGGGTTAAGCCAATGTGAGCTTTGATTTCAGTGGGAAGTCACCCCATAGGAAACGATTGTGTGCCTGGGTCATGGAGACTTGGTTTTTTTCTTAATATCTGGAAGAATCCCCTACCTTTGTGCCTCGTACACACAGTGCTTTCCCATGTTGCTCGTGACAGAGAACGTCTCATTCTGTGTCCACCACCACTGTGCAGAAAAGAATTCTCAGCAGCAACATGAATGTCTTGACAGTCTTTTTTGAATTCAGCAGTTCAGCTTGCACAGCTCAGAGACAGTAGCTTCTATGTGCTTGATGACCAAAAAGAAGGTAGCAACTCCCTCAATGAAAAGAGATTATAGTATTCTCCCTGAGCAACAGCATTTCTTTGTTTTGAGGGTGGGACAACTGAAAAATGTGACAGCAATGAAAGGAAAGAGTCACGTGCTTTTCCAGTGACAGCCTCCCTCCTCCTCCCACTTCATGCCTGTGCCTGTGGTGGCTGGTGTTCAGGGTTATTATGTATCCAAGTTTTCTGAGGACCGTTTTCCTTACTGTGTCCATTCAGGTCTCGGTCAATCAGCGGAGCATCGTCTGGGCTCTCCACCAGTCCTCTCAGCAGTCCAAGGGTAAGTGGTGCCGCTTCGAGATCTGTTGGTCCAATTCACTCACACATGCTTGATGCTTTTCAACATCTGTTGCTGCAGAGCTGTGGCTCTTAGCTGGGATGTTTTGTTTTTCCTTGGCAGCTTGTAAATTTTCATGGGCGGTGAGGGAAATGTTACTTACAAATGCAAGCAGAGAATTTCTCATACTTGTTCTCTGCAGTGTTAGCAGGGATCTCACTGTGCCCCTCCCTTTTTCAGTCTCATAAGCACGCAGAATAACGTTGCTATGACTCAACAATTCCATATCCAGCTGGAATCTGTCTACGGCATGGTTTCAGACCAAATATCAGGAACCATTTCACAGCTTCCTTCAATCAGCTCAGAGTAGAGCACCAAACCATGCCAGTTACAACCAGCTTGATTCTGTTTGCCTTGGAATAGCTTGTATTAGAAAGTCAGACAAAATAAATTATACAAATCTGAGGGCTTGCAAATTTAAAAGGAAAGTAAGAAGTTGACTAATTAAGACAAGAAAAGAAGACTCAAACCCCTATAAATAAGGTACGATCACGTGCTCTTATTCAATATACAGTCAACTAAATACGGATACCCTACTGATAGTAGGGTAGTACAAAAAATGCTTGATAGTACATCTGTTGCAAAGTTATTACAGTTTCTAAGTGCAATGACAGAGGCCTCCCTCTCCTTGGTAACTTCTTTAGGGATAAGAGTGAGTATTCCTAGTGCCTGACAAGGTCAGCTTAGTCACTTCAAAACTGCAGTCCTTGCAAAAGTCTAGACTTCATCAAATTTGTAGGACTGTGGCAATTCATGTTACCTAATTGTCTGGCCCAGAGTCTTTGGAGGATTTCTGTGCACTTTTCATGACTTCATAAGAAGATGCCATCCCCCATTGGAAATGGATATATTCCCTGCATTAGGGTATGGATACACTTACGGATCTACTCTTAGGTATATGAAGATAACATCAGTATTCAAAGTATTTAAAATTGTAATTCCCCAGTAACATTGCGTGTAATTCTTATGCATAAAGACACAGTGTCGGGGGTAAGTTTATAGGCTAGTAAAGTTTCCAATTCTTTGTTTGATTGAACTATTTTCTAAAACGTATTCTGGATTCCTATCAGTGGTTACCCTGTTTTGCAACTGGCATAATTGGGTTTGTGATCTCCTCTGCATCTTTAACGTGCCAGGAACCAGTGAAGATCTATTTCCTTGTTTCTGCACTGGGACTCCTGGATGTCGGTGGAACGAAGCAGAGGTCTGAGAACTCTTATGCCGCTGTGAAATGTACTGAAAAACAGCATAGAAACAGTTTTGTGCACAAAATAAGCATCCAGTGCAGCAAACCTAAATCTTGAGCTCATTAACTGATCTCTTGGGATCAATTTCTGACATCTCAGTAGGACTACATCAAAGAATGACAAGATCTGTTTCCATAGTTGCTGTATCTTACCATTATTACTTAATAGGCAGTTGATTAAATAGTCTTCAAAGGGATTTAGCAACCAGATGGCATTTTCAGCAGATCATAAAAATATTAAGGCAGGTCAAATTTGAGGCTTAAAAGGAAATGTTGGAATAAAAATAATATATTTTTAAACGTCCTTACTTATGCTTCTAATAGCACCTTAGAATATTGAAAGAGAACATACTTTAAAAAAGAAATACACATTTCACTATATGCGCTGCTTAGGTTCAGTTCTATGAGGAACTCAATTCAACAGCAACTAAGAGTTCTTAAATCTCACAAGATCTTGCTAAGGGTGTTCCCCATTGCACCAGCTGAAATATAGACCTAATGTTCTTCTTTATTTCATTATTAAAAATATGGTAATTAAGGGTGCCCCTTCAGATTCTTAATGGCTTATGTGGGAGTTGAATTTTACTTTATTTCTTTCAAATTTATTTCTCAAACCATCATACACATAAGATACAAAAATTGCAAGGAAACATTTGCAATCAACAGTCATTGACTTTTAGCCATTGGTGTAATTTGCAAATGGTTAATAGTCAGATGCTGATAGTGACTTCATAAATTAACCATTTTCCTCATCTTTTCCCCTTCCTTTCTCATTGGTGATCAGAATTTACCAACATGGCAGACTTTAGTTTAACTTTACTATCCTAATAGTAATACGAATCTTTTGATGTAGTGATTTTCTTTTAATTTTGGTGGCCTAACCCTGACTTCTTTAAAGTAATTACAAAACTTTGATGCAAACAATTTTAGGAATTAAGTCTTAAATATATTTCTGCATTTTTAAAATACAGCAACATTGTGCTAATCCGTCAAACCCAGAAAGTAAACTCACTAGTGAGTGTGCTTACCTGGGAATGAGATTTGAGGCATGGTTACACGTACATGGTATGTCTGGACAGTGCTTGATTACAGCTTTTAGGTGTTAAGAATGAATGATAATAATAACGATGGTAAATAATTTATAATAGGCAATAATTTATAGAAATCATAATCTGAATGCAGACCAAAGCTAAAGATCTTGAGTAGTGATTTCTATTTTTACAATTCTGCCATTACTTGTAATCTAAGGTTTTAACAGCAATGTTGTGTAAGGACATTTGTTTTGTTTTAAATGTGATTTTTAGCTTGCTGATATCCCTTTAAAAGGCTTCTATCCTCCCAAGTCTGTATATTGCTGTTTGCTGTCAACATATGAATGGTTTCCCAAAATGCCTCTAACATGTGTAAATGTTCTTGTTTGGGGAAAAAAGAATTCATAATCCCATTTTGATAACTCAGTGATGGTTTATGAACTTTGTCGTCTTTTCTTGTTAAACTGTGTCTTACAAAACAATGGCTCACCCCTACCCCCTCTGTAGAATTGGGACTTAATAGCAAATATTGCTGTGACTTTATGACAGAAATTCCGATTATCAAGCTGTCCTTTGATGCGATGAGGGATGTTGCAGGAGAAGCATAAAGTCTGATGGGAAGTATCCTCTCTTCCCAGATAAACAAATTTGCCAGGCCTCTCTGAAGTTTTTGCTGTGGCTGTTTACAAATCAAACACCAACCTGAGTTCATATTTTTCTCATGGTGGTGTGTGCTCTGAAGCCTCCAAGTGAATGCTGAGTGGTTTAACCTTCCAGGCCAGGGGAGGAGAGTGGATGCCCACGTGGCATCGCTCTCCCTTTCCCCCTCTTTCTGCAATGGCTGGCTGCAACCGGGGTGTGCGTTAGCCAGAGTCAGGGGTAAAGAGGAAGGAAAGAGGTTCTGACTGGTGTGTGCAGTAACCTGTGTGTATCGCCCACCACTCCGTATGTATCACACACCTGTTTTGAGTTTCATCTCTCAGCTGGGTTTGCGTGTGGGCACTTGGAGCTGAAAGAGGTAGTCCCATTCTTGACACATCTCAATTTGTCTGTGGCTTGAGTGGTTCTTCTTCCCCTTCCTCACCTCCCTACAGCATCGTGCTTCTCTCACTGCAGGGCAATCAGAACAATCCCAGAGAGATGGCATTTCTCTCTTCTTTCTTCTTGGTTACTTTCTTTCATTTTGTTTTTTGTTTTTTTTTTTTTACTTTTCCTTTGTTTTACTTTTCTTTCTGTTGTTTTCCTTTGCTGACACGTGGTTGGTTAATATGATGAAGCCTGTTATGACACTGTTGTTCTTGCTGCTGCCACTGCTGCTGTTGTTGATTATGCTGTGTTCCCAGCTAACTGCATGTCTTTTTTTTGTTTTTTGTTTGTTTGTTCGTTTTTGTTTCTTTGCAAAATCCCTCCCCCACACTACCCCTTCACCTCCATCTCTTGTGTCTCCTTGTGACATGGTGCATCTTTGTGACTCGGATGGATTTTATTCTGACTTTCCTTTCTCTGCTCGCCCGCTCTGTGCGTATTTCACTGTTTTTGATGTGCATGGACACTCTGCATCTGTCTCGTAGCCTATCAGAAAGTTCTTCATCCCCCCTCAGACCTCCGACCTCCCTTTCTCTCCCCGACCCCAAGTCTCCTTGGACCCTGATGCTTGTAGGAACGCCTCCAGGCCTGGACATGTACTCCAACCAAAGCCAGCACTTCAGCCCAACCCAAAGACGCAGACTTTGCCATCCAAGAGCAAATTGGCCGAAAAACCACTCCAGTCTACTAAATCCAACCCACTCCCTACCAGCAATACCAGCGCCCCTTCTTCCCAGAACACCCCTGCGCAGAATGCTCAGGGCCGCTCACCTGCTGCCGGCTTTAATCCACAGCTGGCTGTTCCTAAAGTGCAGACCAACCCTATGTCTCCTGTTAGATTGCTCCCTTCTAGTACTGACCCAAGCACCAAATCTATCCCCATCATACAGGTCACCCCTCACCCCTCTCCAAGGGGAAGTCCCCTCCCTACCCCCAAGGGGACACCTGTCCATACGCCAAAGGAGAGCCCAGCAGGCACACCCAACCCTACACCACCATCCAGTCCCAGCATTGGAGGAATGCCATGGAGGACACGGCTCAACTCAATCAAGAATAGTTTCCTGGGGTCTCCTCGCTTCCATCGCCGGAAATTGCAAGGTGAGTATGCACCCAAACATACAAGGTGGTTCTGATCTGGGCAGACATTCAGCAGTAAGATGATACCTCTCTGTAGCTCTGCAGATTTCATGTACTAAGGACTGAATATTGGTACTGAAAATGAGAGTGATAGTGTCAGCCAGCCCTAACTCAAGGCACGTAACAGCAGGCTCTGTCATGCCAATGCACCTGCTCCAACAGCATCTCCTGAGCCCTCTTTGCACTCTAGCCGTACAGCTTTTACTATCCCTGTTGTGGCTATTAGAACACAAGAAAATTTTATCTTCAGCTTCTCCACTTGTTTTGTCAGAGAACCTAGAGCTCTGCCTTTTCCCCTATGGCTGTGCTCCGCTGCCTCTCCATAGCCACAGGCTGAGCCTTCTACTGACAAAAGATAGCCAGTGGCAATAGGCTGAAATTGTCCTTCCGAAGCACAGCTTGTTTGATCTTGGTTAATGCTTTTTTGACCTCCTTTGGTAATTGGTGTAAAAATCTCCTTAATACAATCAGTGGTTTCATATCTGCTGGCCTGTTTCAGTTTTCAGAGTCTCTGGAGTGTTGAGATGTGCAAAATTTTCTTCTTCAAACTCCAGGTGGCTTTTTGCATTCAGGCAAAGGGCACCCAAAGTCACATGCATTATCCTCAGATGTCACCAGCAGCTATCCCAACATCCTGTGGTTTTGCAGGGTACTGGGATGTGATCCCATGGGAAAGGAGGATTACAGCCATGGAAGAGTTAGATTTTGAGCTGTCATGGTCAGGGACATTGTCTCTGAGATGGTCAGAGAACTGCGGAGAATTGCAGCAGTCACTGAGCTGCATCCAACTGGGCTTTGAAGGAATTGCAAAGCAATCAAATTGGCCTGCTGTTTGGGTCTGAACCAGAAACAATCGGAGCCAGTGCAAGATTACATCATGATTTAAGGAAGGGTAGGGTGAGCCTTGAAATGCAGCACTTGATTAGATACAGTGATCTAGTGACATATAACCAACATTCAAATGTCAGAAGTAGTCTGCAGAGGCAGTGGGGAAATGCAAGAGCGTGTAATGCCAAAATTGTTTCATTGGTATACAAGCAGAAAATGGAAGATGTACTGAATCATTGATTTCTTTTCTCCCTCCCTCTCTTTGGCTGTGCGTGCATGGGCAGTACCTACACCAGAGGAGATGTCTAATTTAACCCCAGAATCATCCCCAGAGTAAGTAATTTGCCAGTACGCTACTTTTTTTCCACCACATACCAATGTCATTTTCTTTGCTGAATGTCATAGGGTGACATATTCCTGTTATCAATCAGTATCTGACTGTAACTTGTTATCCTGTGAGTGGGACAGAGATGTGAAATGGTTCTTCTGCTAAGGACCCTGGATAAAATCTGTACCTCCGTAATGGCAGTGGGCTCAGCAGGGGATGAAACAGTCTCCCAGTAACCACCTCATTTTAGAATCACAATCATAGAATAGTTTGGGTTGGAAGAGACGTTTAAAGGTCATCTAGTCCAACCCCCTGCAATGAGCAGGGACATCTTCAACCAGATCAGGTTGCTCAGAGCCCCATCTAATCTGACCTTGAATATTTCCAGGGATGGGGCACCTACCACCTCTCTGGGCAACCTCTTCCTTCATTGTAAAAAATTTCTTCCCTATATCTAGTCTAAATCTGCCCTCTTTTAGTTTAAAACCACTACCCCTTGTCCTATTGCAACAGGCTCTGCTAAAAAGTTTGTCCTCATCTTTCTTATAGGCCTGCTTCAACTACCGAAAGGCCACAATAAGGTCTCACTGGAGCCTTCTCTTCTCCAGGCTGAACAACTCCAACTCTCTCAGCCTGTCCTCATAGGAGAGGTGCTCTATCCCTCTGACCATTTTTGTGGCCCTCCTCTGGACCTGCTCCAACAGGTCCATGTCTTTTCTGTACTGAGGGCTCCAGAGCTGGACACAATACTCCAGGTGGGGTCTCAGGAGAGCAGAGTAGAGGGGCAGAATCACCTCCTTTGACCTGCTTGCCATGCTTCTTTTGATGCAGCCCGGGATACGGTTAGCCTTCTGGGCTGTGAGTGCACATTGCTGTGTCCTGTCCAGCTTTTCATCCATCAGTACCCGCAAGTCCTTCTCAACAGGGCTGCTCTCAATCCCTTCATCTCCCAGCCTGTATTGATACCAGGGGTTGCCCCAACACAAGTGCAGGACCCTGTACTTGGCCATGTTGAACCTCATGAGGTTCACATGGGCCTACCTCTCGATTTTCTCATGGCTGGCTAAATTTACTAGGTTTGTAACATGTTCCTTCTCTCTTCTTTCATTTGGTTGTCAAGCAGATCTCTCTTGGGGAGTGGAGAGGATAATCAATGGCTTATACTGGCACTAACTATGCAGTAAAAGGTCTTCCTTTTAGTACAGGAGAGTTTGCATCCTCAGGATAACATGCAGAAGCCTCTGCTAAGATAATTCAGAGGAAACTGGCTGCGATAGTAAATGCAGTGTTAATTCTGGGCAGCAGCTCTGGGACATGCAGAAGCTGTTTCATATTCACCAGACTCATTCCTAAAAGTCAGTATACGTTTCAACTGTTTCACTGCACAAATGTGCTTCACTGCATGGCGGGTTTGGAAGTCCCTGCCAGACAGTGCTGCTCCAAATGCTTCCTAATATATGCAACAAATGCCAAATTATTCCTTTTTATTTTCACAGCTTGTGTTTGTGCACCCAATGCCCATAGACTTACCCTGCCAACTAAGGCAATTTGGTCTTTTGTCAAGATACTGGTGTGAAATATTCATGAGTCATAGGTGGAAATTCTGGGCCCAAAGTTTTGTAACAGCTGACAATGGTACTACCTGAACAACTTTCCCCATACCTGGCATTTATCTGGTATAAGATGGGCACTCTATATCTAATGATGCAGAATGGAGAGAGATAAAGACTTGAGGAGAGGGAGAAGCAGGGAATAGTAAAGTTTAGTAAAAGAAATCCAGGAAGAAAAATGGAATAAATTGTGTTTTCAACCCTTTGGAGCATTTACTAATAGAGAAACATGAAAGAATTTCATAAAATGAACGCATCCTTATCAAAGAAATATATGATACTCTCATCTCATGTTTTTAAGGCTGTTAAAGTGGAAAACCTTCAAAATTAAATTTCTTCTCTCATCTTCTCTCTTCTCTTCTCTTCTCTTCTCTTCTCTTCTCTTCTCTTCTCTTCTCTTCTCTTCTCTTCTCTTCTCTTCTCTTCTCTTCTCTTCATGCATGTATGTTGGTGGAAGTTTTTCTGTTAAGTTATTGCCTTCTCTGCTTCCCACTCACTCTTTAAAAGCTGGTATAGAGAAATAGAGCCTGTCATTTGAGGCAGTTTGGATGCAAGTCAGAGCCTAAGGCCCTTTTTTCTTTTTCTGTATAATTGCCAAATTAATGAGTTCAATTGGGCTGCACCCTGCAGTAAACATAATAAAAGTCATAAAAAATAATGAACTGGATTATATGTTAACGATAGATATCTTGTTGCTCAGTGCCCACTTCCACATGTCTTATTTTTTCTAGTATTTTCTTCCTTTCTGTAAGAAACAAGATATTCTTATCATGAGTTTCATTGACCTCATAGGTTGAATGATAAAAATACATGTCCTTGCTCTGGTACAGCATTCTTTAATGACTGTCATTCATTTAACAAACCTGATGATTAGGTAATACGCTTTGACATGTCTGGGTAATGCTGTTCTTTCTCGTATAAAAAAGTCCTACAAAATGTGTTAGGGATGACATTTAAAGAGACAGCTCCAGCCGCTTTAAACCTACAAAGCTCCATTTGCTTGAGTAGCAATGCTGTTATTTATGCCAAGCAGGTAAACCTCTGGAGGTTACAGATCCATGCGCTGAGGGACAGATAGGGAAGACTGTGAGGCTCTCCAGAAAGTGATGAAGTCAGACTCTCCAAAAGTAGGAAAAGGAACAACATTATAGCAGTTAGAAATTCAGTGTGAAGTAATAAAGCACCAGCCTCCATTTTCATGCTAATCTATTTGCTTTTTCATCAACTGGACACCTGATTAGTTTCCCTAGAGTAATCTACATATACAGCCTCCCACGCCTATCCTCTGTCTCCCTCTGCCTTAGGAGGTTTGCCATGACAAGAGAAGATTGTTAATTTTAAGCACATTTTTTACTGATTACATCCTGATCTTGTGAGATGCTAGAGCATCTCATTCAGGGTGCTGAGGATCCTTGATTCAAACCCATTTTAACCCAAGTTAGTAGCACTTGACACTCTCTAAGAGGAGGGAGACATTTACTGTGTCATTTTACTCCAAAGCTGGCCTCTCTTCTTCAGTGGGCCTGTTCGCTGGGTGTATAAGCACAGCTAGTTCTGCTGATTTCAGGGAGAAAAGCCGATGCATATGTGCTATGTCTTGATTCTGTTCATTCCAGAAACAGGAGAGGCCACTGGCATCTATTCCATCTTATGAGACACCAGCAAAATTATTTAGTGAATTCCAGTGATTTACAAGCTGGAGTGTAGCCCAGGCTATCAGTAAATCTTCCAGAGTCAGTATTACTGGTGATAACCTTTCTGAAGAAAAGAGCCCAGCTGGACTCTGGAGACTCCAGACCAAGTTTCCAAGCTGAACAGGAGAAAACCTCCCTATGTTTTGGGACCCTTTTAAGCTGTGCTTGTTAAGAGATCTGTAAAGCAAGGGCCAAAAATACATTAATGAAAATACAAAAATGAAAAGCAGTATTTTAACATGGCAGACCTGCAATTAAATATGCACACTTTTTCCAGGCCCAGCTTCCATATGTGACATACACTGGGCCCCTGGAGTCCATATAGCCAACCCCAGTTCAGATTATGATACATACAAGCCTCAGACAACCAGCCGTTTTAGATGGATAACCAGGTGCTAATTTACTAATGAGCATAGACCCTTTACATGCAGGGAGCTATTGCCCCAGCTCTCCAGGGGCTTGCAGAGTTGTTATGGTGTGTGCAAGACACATGAGCTAATTAGTATGTAATTTCCTTTCACACTCTAACCCTGGTTCCTTAACGACCCATTTAAATGAGAGGCCCTTTCTCTTTACTGCTCCCTATGCTAATCTCTGGCTCACTGGCTTAGTTACAGCTGCCTATGAATATTTTAGAGAGTGACGGTTTTCCAGCCCACTTTAATTGAGTGTGGGGCACTGGTTTACCAAATTACAAGTGAATCTTTCTGTACTCTTATTTTTGGTTGCCTGATTATTTGCACAGCTGAGCTGTCTTCCAGTTGTGGTCTTTCTACTGTGTGCATTAAATGGGCAGTGAGACGACAGTTGTGTGATTCATGGGGCGCTCTGGAATGGGGAATGAGTGCAAATTGCTGGATGCTGCTGAGGTCAAGCTTTGTTCTTCATCCTGAAGGTCTAAACTTCAAATTAGTTTCCTAGTTTGCTCCTCTCTCTCCTAGTCTCTGCCCTTCCTGGTTCTGCCTTAGTCTGAGTCTTTGCCATGGAAAGTGAATCTACTAATAACTCTCTCCAGTGTTTATTGCTTTGCTGGAAAGCTGATGTGTAGTAATCCTTTTTGCAGATGGCTCTCCTTGCCTGGAGAGGTTGTCTTCTTCCACTGAGTGGTGAATGTCCACCAAAACAAGTGAAAGCCTATTGCTGCCATACTGCAAGCTGGACTTGTCATGGCAGTACCAAGTATCCTGTGGAGGAAAAAAACTGCAGTCTCTTAGTGGCAGGTCTTTTCATTTCTGACATTTTCATGCTAAATTCTTCCCTACTAGAATATGACTGATTTCAGTGGAATTTTCCCTGGGTTTAGGTTGGTCCAGCAATTCTTTGGCTGTATCTGATGGCTGATAGCATCTTCTCTCCCCTCAAAACAACATGTGTCAGAGGTGCTACCTTCAAGTTTTGGGTGGTGTCCCCCAATAACATTCATGTCTCTGCATTTTTCCTGTAGCCTGTTTAACTTAAAACTTTAGCCTGTTTAACTATGTCAACAAAGTGCATTGAGATAGTGAAACAATAAGCAAAATCAACCATTTGCTGATATGATCAGTGTGAATAAACAGAGCAATTTCATTTTATGATGAAACCACCATCTGATGCTGAAAGGAACTGAAAGTTGGACTGCTGTCAGTGGAAAGCCTGAACTGTGTTTTGCATAGTGTTGATGTCTTCTCTCTTAGTACTGAAAATTCATTCCTTTGTAGGATGGCCAGAGTTTGCTCATTATATAGACACCCTGAATGGGACTAACGAATGGGACGGTCTTTGTCTTGGCTCTCTGCATGGGAGTGGATTACAGTCACTGACAGACTGGAGGTCCAGCAAAACCTACAGCTTGCTTTCAAAAGCAAGATCCTGTGATTGTACTGTCAGCCCAACAGGACACCTTCAGAAAAGGAACTTTCCAAGTCTTAGAACACCAAAGGGGTTGAAATTGCGTGGGAAGGAACTTAAATCCCTGTGTTACCAGCATCCTCATGTTGTCACAAGAAATTGAGAGATCCCTGGAGACAAACCAGAAATGTGTCCCCTGGCTTATATGCACTTCATATATCCAGTATTAATTGGTATATTAGCTCAGTCAAAAGAGTTACCATTGCTCCTTATTTTTCATCGTTGGTTGCGCATGCTGCCATCATTTTAACGGTTTTCACTAAGTGAAATGTTGTTCTGGATGTTCTCTGACACTGTTTTCCACTTACTAATAGTATCACACCTGGAGTGTTATCAAAACTTCCTGGTGTGTTTTTTACTATTTTTTCTAGCTGGGGTATGTAAGAAATAGTGCTTAATATTCTAAACCATCTCTTTCTTTTCATCACTTCAGGCTTGCCAAAAAATCCTGGTTCGGTAACTTCATCAACCTGGAGAAAGAAGAACAGATTTTTGTGGTCATTAAGGACAAACCACTAAGCTCCATTAAGGCTGATATTGTCCACGCTTTCCTCTCGGTAAGTCACCCCAGCTGGCTCTTGGAGACATTATTCACTGGTCAGTTCCAGGACTCCTTGTGCCATATGTTACTGGGCAGGGTCTCTGCTCCTTCAAATGCATCCTCTGTGAACTTAGTTTACACGGTCAGTTGATTCAGGCCTCCACTGGACTCTCTCTGAATTTCTAACTGAAGATAATACTCTCTAAGGTGAGAAGAGATTTCAGCCTTCTTGGCAGGGTCTCCACATTGCCAGTACTTGGAATATGACTGCAGTTAGAGCACACTGCTGGTGCGGTATCAAGACAGGGATTTGCTGCTTTGTAAAAGTAACCTTACAGTCACCATCTGGGCATCAGATTGAGTCTCCCTCCACCGCTTTAGTCAGACAAAAATCCTGTCTCATATCTGCATTTGTTACTTTAAATCTCCTTTTCAATGCCTTATGGCAGAAAGAAGGGTAATTTCCTCTGGTGACCAGAGTATCTGTTGTTGCAGATACGGTTTATTTACAATCTAGGAAAGCAGAGGGAAATTGTCTTTTTTTCCTATAGGAAGTCCTTAATCTCACTATCTAGAAGTACCAATGAAGAAAAAGTCAGCACAGTAAGGTTAATTTGAGAGATTTTTCTATTCAAGGTAGTCAACAACATAATTAGACTTTTTTTCAATAGAATTAAGAGAAGGAGACTTAATTTCTTATATCATTTATTGAATTGATATTGTTTCCCACAAAATACCGCACTCCTTTTTAGTCTTTATGATGCCGCAATGAATTTCTTCCAGAAAACCAGCCTTTTAACTGTACTGGCATACAAGGAGCACATGCAGTATAGTAGCACACATCAGACACTGGTATCCATCTCAGATTGGTTTGAAGCAGCCATGTTAGTATATCAGTTTCATGCATTTAGCTGTGCTTGTGGGTTTATATTGTGACATGTTGTGCACTGCTGTCTATATTGGTGATCCTGTGCATACCCCACATGTGTGGGCTGAGGTGGGATGTAGTGATCTGTGTGCAAACCCTATAAATTGTTTCTTATAGTCAACTTCAAACTTAAATGCATTGTCACAGTCCGCTAAGTCAGTCCTTAAGTCAGCTGCTCAAAGAACTCATTTTTCCTCCTAAATTAGAGGCCAGATTTCCAAGTGATTTGTTTGTGGTTTGGGTTTTTTTTCAGTCTGGTCCTTAATGAAGCAATATGTAGAATGTTAGTATGTGAAATTTCAGCAGGAACTGTGAACTGCTTGAAAATTAGGCAGTTATGAAATTCTA
Source organism: Burhinus oedicnemus (assembly GCA_008921705.1). Lineage (NCBI taxonomy): Eukaryota > Metazoa > Chordata > Aves > Charadriiformes > Burhinidae > Burhinus > Burhinus oedicnemus. The sequence continues at coordinate 20,731 of VFFE01005072.1, forward strand.
CCAAGGGTCTGAAGATACAGATACCAGATACCAAGGGTGATACCAGAAAGCTTCTCAGAGTTCTTTTACATAGTGATAGGAGTTCTGGATTTGCTAAGTTATTTGCAGGCATGCTTTCCCTGTGGATATCCTAGGCACTAGTCAAAGTGTCTGCTCCATGTCCTGATGTCTATTTGATATCGTAGAATCACCAAACAGCTGAGGTTGGAAAGGACTTCAGGAGGTCTCCTGCTTAAAACAGGATCAGCTATGAGATCAGACAAGGTTACTCAGGTGGTTTTTTGTATCCAGTCTTATATCCCACTGTCTTTTCTGCCCCCTCCCTTAATATCAGTTTTCACTCAGCAAAAGGCATTTTCCAAAACTGTTAGATGAGTAGGAAAAGAAAGACTGAGCATATGAAGTTGTGCTACATGTGTAAATTTAGAAGCATGCTGGGTATTCCACCAATATTCAACCTTTAAATTTAGGTCAGTCCTGTAAGGAGCAGTGCATTCCTGCAGTGCCAAGCAACCTACAGTCTTACTGATTTCACAAGAACACTTTGTACATTACAAAATCAAGTCCAGAACCTGGCAAATCTTATCCACTTTGGAAGTGTGTATTGTTCTAAATTGAATTTTGCAATTTTGTTCCCTTTATGCTCTGGTTCTACTGTCTCCTTCTACCAACCTGTTTCAGATTCCAAGTCTCAGTCACAGTGTCATCTCACAGACAAGTTTCCGTGCAGAATATAAGTCCACAGGAGGTCCTGCTGTCTTCCAGAAGCCAGTGAAGTTCCAGGTGGACATAACATATACAGAAGGGGGAGAGGCACAGAAAGAGAACGGGATCTATTCTGTCACTTTCACACTCTTATCAGGTAACCGTGGCAAAGCTGTAAAATGGGTGCAAGCTGGCTTTGTCCTTGCTGATATAGAGGCCTGCAAAGAGAGCTCTGCCAGGGGAAAGAATATAACTGTCTTGACCTCAGGGGAAAATTCAGAGAGGGGCAAGGAGGACATTGGGAACAAAAATGGTGTTGGTAGTGATGGAAATGCTGGGAGGGAAAGAGATTCCCAAAGAGGTGAAGTTGCCACCACCATGATTAGTGCTAAAATGGCTGCTCTGTGCATCAGGTTTGAAGTATCTCCCTGTACTGTCTCCTTGTTTCACTCAAAGGTCCCAGTGTCTCAGCTGGGTACTGTGAGGCCACTGGTTTCTTCCTTGTGACAGAAACACGCAACCACCCTTTTCTTCTGGGTGGCCACATGCCCCCCACAGGGGTTAAAACAAACAAAAAAACAAATGAAAAAACCCCACCTCTTCTGTCTTTACAAAAGGAGCCCAGAAGCCATCCTTCCTCCTGTTAAGTCCAGCACACTACAGTCCCTATTAACGTAGGGACTGCATAATAGTTCCCCAAAGCCATGCCTTTGGCTGAAGGACAGATACACTGTTACTGCACTCTTGGGGACAAGACTGAAGGGAAGATGCTTGTGATCTCTTCCCTCCAGCCTGGGTTGTATGAGGATTCAGCTCCTGCTCCTCCCACAGCCATTTGTGCCTCTTCTCTCCTCACAGGTCCAAGCCGTCGTTTTAAGAGGGTAGTAGAAACCATTCAGGCACAGTTGTTAAGCACACATGACCAGCCTTCAGTGCAGCAGTTATCAGGTAAGTAGTTTCTACCGTTGAGCACCTTGCTTCAGCAGGGACAGGAAAGTGAAGTGCCTCTCAGTACCAGGAGGCTGAGGGAGGCCATCCCTCTGATTACAGCAAGAAACGAGCTCCGTTCAGACAGAGCAGTAACTCCCCACACCCACCCTACTCCTCCCTCTCTCATTCCCACTCCAGTGCTCCCAGCGCATTCCGCAGTTGAACAGCTTCTGCCCTCCTCCCTCCCAAAGAGCCATTTGCCCACTTCTCCATCAAAAGCTGCATCATCAATAGATCTTCCAGATTCTCTCCAGCTCCACGATCTCCCAGAATAGGGACATGCTCTAGAAGATACCTGATTTTCAAACCCTTCAGGCATGTTTTAGAAACATCCAACTTCAGAGGGTCCCAGAACAAAGTTGAGAGCTACTTTTAACTTAGCCATTAATTAACAGCAGCATTTTCAGATGGTCAGAAGGTGGCTAATAGTTTCCAGTAGGGTGGTCAAATTCTTGGCCCAGTACTGTGGCAGCACAAATCATATACTAAGGTTCTGCAGAAGCTATATTTATCTATTTTTGAAGTAAATTTAAATTCCTCATGGTGGTAAAGAAGGCCTTATGCATGTGACCCTGTGCAATGACATCAATCTGAATCTGCAGGCAGCCTGAATTGATAATACAGAAACTGGCCTCATCTCACCATTATGTAGCAAATGTTCACTCTAAACACTAGTGGTGACACACACACCAAAAAAAATCATCAGTCTTCACTGTTCTGTCCTTTAAAAGAGCAAAACAATGAAAAAAGGTGAAAATTGAAAACTTAAGGAAGCTTAGCTATTGGGAGTGCTTCAAGAAAAGAAAAATGGGAAGAACCAGAAAGAATGTACAGATACAGGGAAGAAATAGGAGCAAGGCAGAAAGCAGAGGCTGCAGGAAGAAGAAAAGGGGCAGGAGGAGTGGGAAGAATTTTCCCATTGTATGATGATGAAAAGGTAGTAACTACATATTATACATAAGAGCCAAATTCTATGCTTGACCTTTGTGTGAACTGGCCAAGACAAAAGTGGAGGAATGAATTTGGCATTTCATCCTGCAGTTAAATCCCAGATGTCCGTGGCTCATTGCACATATGGGTTACATCCTTCTGGTCTAACAGTGTAGCTTTAACAGCTGAAGATAAAATACCTGCATCTAGAAGAGTGTATGCTCACTACATGACAGAGAAGTATGCTCAGTTCAGAAAATATTGTTTTCCACTTTGCTTCTGCCCTCCAGCACTGCCTGACCTTCTGCACACTGGATTGCAAGGGTGCCCAGCACATGGGTTATTCTGTTGGGAAACAGGAAAGAGGATACTAGAACCGGGGTTGATTCAGGTTTTTGCTGTCTGGACTTCTGAAATTAAATCAAACTCAAGGAAGCAGCCAGAATTTTCTGCCAGCCCTTCCTCTGGGGAAATGCTGGGGCCAAGTGGGAGTGAGGGGAGTTAGACAGAAAAGCATCCTTTGACTCTAGTTCATATTACCCCTGCTGCATGAACAATGTTCAAGCATTCCTTCTTAGGGATTTTCCTTAGGGAAAGAAGTGTACGCTTACTTTCTGGTGAGGAAAAAACTTTAAAAAGTAAATAACATGGTGATTTCTCTTAACTTCTTCACCCTAGTATGTGCTAGCTACTGAGGCTCTCTAGAAAGACTTGGACCCTGTTACACACTTGCACATGAAGTGGGATATCTCCTAAGAAAGTCATAGTATAGAAGGAATAAAAACCATTCATCTGACTAAGGCTCAGGGAGATGTTAAGGGCAAACTGTGCTGTGAGAAATGTATCTGACTTACAGTTTTGCTCTGCTTCTGGAATGGAGAAATCATATTACAGACACAGAATCTCTTTCTACTGTCTAAAGCTACATGAGAGCATGTCATTCTAGCAGGGAAAACCCAGCGTGATCTTTAAAGCCAGAGTGGAATGGATAACTCAGTATGGAGCAAAACCAAAATGAATGGTCTCTTGAAACTTAAAAATGAGAATTCCCTCAGCCAAGGAGTTATCCAGGCAAGACAGCTCATGAGAGACAGGGTGCCAAGCTATCCTGTATCGTATCACCTGACCTGATCAGGAATATGCAAGTCTTGAAAAAAAGTAATTCAACCTGAAAGTTTTAGGTTGGAGCAGAGTACAAGGAAAAGAGAAAAGGAAGGGGGAAAAAAATGATTGTTACCAAGAAGAAACAACCTGTGCATCAAAGCAGGGAGGCCCTGTGGTTCACATCCCTAGCCAGTGAGAGAGTAAGAGGAAATAAAGACAGCAAGGGAAATAAGGGACAGTAACTGTTCACAATCAGCACCTTGCTTAGCTGGGTGGCTGTGGTTGGGAAGATGTGTGCAAGAGCTTCCTAGAAATTGCTCAGCATTTCTTACTAGAAATGAGGCAAATTCTTCTGTGTTTCTCTTCTTCTCCCATATTCCCAGCCCTGAACACCTCACAGGAATTGTGGTAGTTGAACTCCGATTCAGGTTCATGGTTTGAGGATACTCTGTAGGCAGTCCACTGCTGCAACAGAACGAGCTCACAGTTCGCTTTAAATCTCCTCCTCCATGGCTCTGAGGACACTGCTGCCTCTGACCAGCAATACTGGCCCAGCACTAGAGATTTTCCTAGCTCATTGTGCGCAGACATATCCTCTGTGTGGTTGTCTCCCCTGCCTTTTAGTTCAGATGCCATTACAGGTGGGATGATGAAAACCATCTGTGAAAGGTGCATGCATGTAAAGTGAGACCTGCAGAAGAGGAAGATTCAATGAACACGGTATAAAGCAGAACAGCAAGACCTAATAAGCCTATGGCATTGATAGTCTTTCTCTCTCCTGCCCCTCTTTGATCTGTTATGCAGCATGCCAGCCCACTAAGCCGGCTTGCCTGGGTTTCAGAACGCACTTTCCTCTTTCTCCTTTCCTCCAGTTCACAACTGTGTTTGTAGATGTTGTGTTGCCCATGCATCTGTGTGTGTGTGTGTGTGTGTGTATGAGCCTGATATGTACCTGATTTAGGCAGATGTGTTTCTGTGTCACACTTGAGCACCTTATAATTTTCCTTCCCCCTGGATATCCCTCCGTTCACTTCCATTTTTCCTTCCTAAGACTCGCTGTGCTTATTTCTTCTGACATACTCTGAAGCAGGAAAATAGCTTCCCTTCCTTACCTGAATAAGTGTGTAAATAAATGAAATCTATCCCAAAAGCTAATGTAATACTTCTAAAATCCACTGTCCAGTTGGCCAAATTTAGTGCAACATATCAGCCTTCTACCTTGATGTTCAGGACATTAAACCCTCTGTGGTATAACTGCTGAGACAATACCAGGTCTACAGACTCATGACTGGCATAGAACAAGTAGCTAGGGATTGATTGTTCATTTTTTCTTCCCAGTGAAAGAACTAGAGGCCATCATATGAAACTAGTGGAAGCCATGTACCAAAAAATATTGGAAGGTGTGTCTTCATGAAATGTAAGACCTGTGGAACTCCTCATTGAAGCAGGTTCTGAATGTGAGGAGCTTGCAGATGCTCATCTTCCCCTGAGTAATTCTTACTCACAGGGAGGCTGGACAACTCCCTGGAAGAGAAATCTTCATGAGGATTGCTAAACAGAAATAACAGTAGGCTCAGGAAATCTCTGATGTGAAAGTGGTGAGAGTGCGAAGCAGTGTTAGGAGGAAGTGTTCTGTATGCTTGGCCTGCTGTTACGCTCCTGCATATCTATGTGTGGCTGCTGGTGGAGGCAGAGCACTGGACAGTTTTGGCCATCCAGTTTTTGACAGTCCCTTTTGGATCAAGAGTGAGTATTGCTGTCAATGAAAGCAGCTGGCCATGTCTCTCATCCATGTATGGCTCCGTCCAGGAGCCTTATACTCAGAATCTCTATATAGGTAATCCCTGGGCAGGAGTGCCCTTTGGTGGGATAAAAGGATCTCTCTCCACGGAAGAAAATATATTTGTGCCTTTGTTTCAGCCCAATACTCTTTCCATTAAATCATAATCTGTTTTCCTCCAATGCCTTTGCACAGAAGAGTAATAGAAACAGCTAGTGGATAGGGACATGCAAAAGCCATCTGTGATCATTCACAGGGTATCAATTTTTATTTCCCTAATATTTTCTTGCCTCTTTGGGCTTTGTTTTTAAGTGTGAGGTGCTGCATATTCTCATTTTTTCCCATTTTCCCATGTTCTGGGCAATTGGCAATACTGAAATAGCCTTTATAACTTCTTTGTAATAGGTTTTCTGTTTCTGTATTGGCTTCATGTCAGATTTTAACCATTGGCATCTCAAAGTTCAGAGTGTCTCAGTGTTACTGCTGGAAATGCCTTTCATCAGCATAAACAAGTGTTTAGAGACCATAGGGCAAAATAGGGCAGTGCAAATTCTTGCTCATTGTGTGTAGCTTCTGTATACGCACCCAAGCTCTCTTATTGTGTTGGTGTACATCTGAAAAAGCAAATCATGTTCATGTAACTCAAAAAACTTTGCTAGAGTATTGATCTGTGAATTCTGGGTGTTCATCTTTATGGCTCGCAAGAGCTGTAGGTTAGCTAATTTGCTACAAAAAATTAGTAAGAAACTTATGGTTTCCAAATGTGTGAAGGATTTTATCATCAAGACAGAAAAGGGAGTAAGGAGCAAATAAAGTGCTTTGCAAGGTAAACTTCTAGCTGCAGACTCAAAACAGCTATGCAAATGCCACTTTGGAATTGGACTGCAAGTCAGTTTTATCTGGGGCTCATCCAGGTCCCAGGTTTATCTTTTTTCCTGCATTTTTTGTGCGATCCTTTATGTCTTACCGCTCTTGTAGTGTCTGGGGCAATCACTTCATCTTGCTGTCATGGTTCCTGCCTACAAAAGGTGCCATGTAACACTTGGTTGGATTGGCAGAGCACTATTTTAGTATTTTTAGTATTATTTTTAGTATTATTTGTAGTATTATTACTGAACAGACCTCATTAAAATTAGCTGCATAGTCCTGAAGTAAAGCATGTAGAAAAAAGTTCAAGCTCTCCAGAGTTTTGATAGGAGAACAGTGCATTTCAAATAAGCACCCAAACACTGGGGAATTCCAGTCTAAATGATAACTGTCTTGGACCAGAGGAACTGGTGGCTCTGTTGACATCATATCCCTTAATGGAAATGTTTACTGGGGACTATGAGCATCTGGCAGGAGATGCTCAGTGCTTTCTGAGATCTAGCCGTGGATGTGGAGATCTCAGAGGAGGTAAGATTGCCCGGGCTGGGACAGGTCTCAGTCTCAGAGATATCAGAAGCATCATAAACCAGGAAGTTTGATTGTGAAATTTATGTAGGACAGAAACACAGAAATTAAAGAAAAAATCAGGAAAGAGAATTCAGCAGAACACTAGCATTTTTAAATGGATTCAGAGTTTGGCCTTTTGAAGGAAGGTCTTATTTTAACCAAAGCATTTGCCATCTGTTAATGAACTGAACTGGATGTCATTTATGAAAGACAAATTTGGTCAAATCCAAAGTATGGGTGACTGCCAGCATTCTCTATGAAATAAGGAATTGCCTTATCATCAGATGGATTGAGATCTGACACTGCCACTATGCTTAAATTAAAAAAATTAAATGGCACACATTAAAAATGCAGTTACATGACCCATCAACGCTTCTCAGACAGCTAAAGGCCTTTGGACCCTGGCTTTACTTACCTCGCATAACACCTAGATCCCACAGTCACTGGGTTATGGATTATTATCCATGAGCAGAAGCAGACTGCCAAGAATCTAAGACTTTCTAATTAGAATGAAAATTCTACTTTTAAATGATGAAATATTTTATCATATAGTTACTAAAGCAGATGTTACAATATGATGGAAATGAAAGAAATACTAAAGTAATTATAACAGAGAAGCTGAAGGCATATTAACTCTGTTAGTCTTTCAAGAGATGCGGTATGAGCTGCTGTTTCTGGTGTGCTCATCTTTGCTGTGCCTTAGGAATCAGCGAAAAACAACCTGATCATGTCTTGGAAAGACGTTAAAAATAAAAATAAATTTCTGTGCGGTTCCTGGGACTGGCCATGGCAATATAGAGAATGCAAATTACAGTTGAAAGACAAATTGGAGGTTTTATTAGTGTTCCTTTGATATTTTTCCATGGTCTTATATTTCAAAAAAGGGGTTGCGTTTTTCCTTATCAAAACCAATTCTATAACCTGCAAATTTAGTTTTTTAGGAACAAAATGAGACAAAGCCCAAGATGTTACTCTGTCAAAAAACCTATGTTACAAACCTTTTTACCTGTTGTAGATCTGTCAGTTTATATTCTAATCACATGATTAATGTATGTAGACCTGTTACACAATTAACTTTAAATGAAATACTGAAAAGGGCTATGCCAACTGCAACTGACTTAGAAAAAATACAGTGTTCCGAAATACTAACTTAAGGAGACATGTTTATTTTTAATTTGTTAAAATTAACAAGGAAACAGAAATACCAATTTCAGGAGAATCTTAGTAAACCAGCCACAATGTTCACCTACTCTCTTACCTACTCTGACATTAACCAAATACTACCTTTTTTTTTGTTTCCAGACTGCTAGTTACTGTGTGGCCAGTCAGTCTGGCTACACTTGAGGGGAAAATTCCAGGTGTTGGAGGTGGGAGTCAGAAACAATCTTTCAGTTATATCTGAGACTTTCCTTGCCTTTAAGTGTGTTTTCAAAGCATAAGTTCTGCTAACGATTGGGTGAATGCTCTGAGCTCTACCACTATAGATCTGTATTACACTACATTACAACAAGGTGTAGTTGACTCAGGGAGGGCTCAACAGAAACCACTAAAAGGCATGAGACAACAAACTTCTCCAAGTTATGAAAGAAAAAAAACTATACAAACTTCTGACTGTGACTTCTGGTCATTGGCTCAATCAGCAGCTGTAGGCACTTCTTAAACCTGTTAGGCATCGTCAGGGAGAAATGTATTTTGGGAGCTTAATCTGCCTTCACTCAGCCAGACGAGCCAAAGAATTTCAAAGGCAGGTAAACTCCTGGACTTTCTGACACCTCTGATACATAGTTCCAGTTCTTGAATCCTCTTTCTCCTTCACCTCCGTCCTTTTTCCCCTTTCTCTGTCTTGTGCCTTTCTGAGAGACCTTCCATGGGTATCATCTCACATTGACCTCTGCCAGCCCTCCTCTAACCTTGGGGATGGAGAACATATAATTGCTGCTTAGATGCTTTGAGCAGTGTCACTGGACCAAGCGCCTGCCCTCTCTACTCCATGCTTTCCCAGCTGATCTATACAGCACAGGCCTGGCTGCATCAGAAACCATACATATCCATGCTATTCTAGTGTGGGTTCAGCTTACCCAAGCATATCCAGCACCCCTCCCTCCTTTTTTGAAATTACTTTTCTTGGTATTTAAGGGGAGGAATGCCCAGAAATTATCCTTCCCTCTCTCCGGCAGACTTTTCAGCAGATAAGGAGTAGTTAAGAGCTTCCTAGCGGTTAGGGATTTTCAGCATACGTGTGTATGTTTCCAAGAAGCCTATTTCTTGAATACCTGAGTGTTCATCAAGAGAGCAGGCAAGAGGAGATATGAGTGCTTTACCTGTTAGCCACTTGCTCAGCAGCGAGTGGGTGCTCCACATTGCCCAGCATTCATGGATGCAATGATTTAGATCCCAAATGCAAGGGAATCCTCGCTGACAGCAGCAGATCTGGCTTGCCAGCAGGTTCCACGTGGAAGTGTCCAGCAGGGCTGGTCCTTTCTGCTTTAAAGCTGACATGTAAAGCTCCTTCTGCTTATCACACCTGAGTAAGAAGCACTCAGGAGCTGTGGCAATGGGAGCTATACACAAAGGGGACAGCAATGTCTTAGGGCCAGATTCTGCCACCCTTTGTAGGAGTAATTCTATTGCCTGCGAATAGTGACATTGATAGCAACAGGAGTAAGAGACTACATGTAAATGAGAGAGGCAGAGTTATGTTGAGGACTTAGACGTTATCCTTTGAGGTCTAAAAGATGTTTTAGAGCTGTGTAAGTAGCCTTCTCATTCTATGTCCAATAACACAGGGCTGCATTTCCTCCATTTTTGATGTACATAGATCAGCTGGCTGGTGATTTCCTGGCTGTTGCAGGTTAACTTGCAGAGCTGGCCAGGTGAAACAATGTATTCAAGGGTTTTAATTTGCTAATGTGGTGGCAGAGTATTTCCCACATCTCATAAATACCTATAGCTATAGGTATGATAAAGAGGTGAGTGGAAGCAGCAGGACTGAATTGGCATCCACTCTGAGTCACAGGGCCAGGTTTGCACTGGCATATGATGGGTGGCAGAATTTGGCCTGGGTTGTGTAAAGACCAAGATATGTATATGTTTCCTGCTTCAGGTAATAATGTGCTAAGTTACTACTTTATGCACAGAGGTACGGAAACCTTTTTTTATGTTTTTCCCTCCCTCCCTCCTCTTTCCGTTCTATGATCCAGACACCACTAACTGTATGGAGTTGATGACTGGCAGACTTTCCAAATGTGGTAAGAACTTCCTTCCCTTCTGCCTTTTCTCCTTCCCCAGCCCCTGCTGAGCAACATAATAACGCGCCGTCCTGTCCCTTCCACCTGTTCCCCCTCCCTATCCCTGCTCTCCCACGCTCTTTTCAAGGCTACCCACCCCATAACAGCCCACTATGTCTTTCACTTACCTGGTGGACACAAGCACATACCCCTAATTCTGTTCCTCCCCATCCATGCACAGATGCACAGGCTCCACCACGGCTTTCCCCTTCATAGCACAAGTGTGTGGTGTTGCACTTGAGATTCCCTCCCTCACTGTAACCCAGGCCAGTGATTTTCTTTTTCTTTCCTGTTTTATTTTTCCTCTTTTGTTTACTTGCTGCCTTTGATTCATGATTCTTCAGTCCTTTTTCTGCAGTGAAGCTGAATGCTGCCCTGTTAGCTGCTGTCTCCCTTGGTTTCCTGCTATTTACTGAGACAGGATTGCTATGTTATTTAATTCCCTTTTGCATCCACTCCCTTCTTCCCCAGATATCCTTGGGGTAAGAACCTTTTAAATCTTACATAAGACACACTGCATATTATCTGTCAGACACTTAACTAGTGGAAATTGTCATAGTTCAGTCTCATCTTGGAGAAGGATGTTGTGTCTCTAGCTGGAGGAGTAGTGAACCTACTGGAGATTCAAAATTTTGCTAGGAATGAGAAAAAAAAGTTTCCTGCAAAACTTGCAACTCAACTTGCTTGGGGTTCCATGAATTTTGGTTAACTTGTCCCTTGTCTTCCCTCCCCTCTATGCACACATGGACTGTATACTTTCTTTCATTACCTGTGCCCCTACTGACTCCTCCAAATACAATAGTGGAAATACCCAAATACTATGAGAGGCTTTTGTCTTACTACTTACATCTTGTACAGAAAGGTTCTGTACAAGAGGACTCTGTTCTCTTTAGATTTCCATTCTGGTATCTAGGTTGAATTCAGATATCTCTGTGGAAGGGAACACAAGCTGTTGAGGAAGTGATCACTGAGCTAGTACCCCTCTCCAGCTGGACCTTTGATTTTGACATCATCTCTTCATAAACTGAGGAAAGTTTTTCTGGAGTTGTTGTGGAGTCTGTAACAACAAAGGAAAATTGTCACGGTGGAGATAATAGGTTTATGTGTGTGTGACTGAGGCAGAATTTGGCATGTTTCCTGTATTTCAAATGATCTCTTTCCCTTAAGTTGCAGCTTTGCTGGTGGGAATTTTTCCTTTGCTCTGAAAGGAGCTCGTTTGATTTCTTGTTTGAGTTTTCTGGGTTATACCATTTCTGATCTCTTTGTGAAGACTCATTTAATCTGCAGGCAGAACTCCAGCTTCTTCTTGAAGTCATCAGACAGCAAATCTCTCTTCTTCCTCAAGCGTTTGTTTCTTGCCTGGATCTGGCATTCACATCATACAAAAATACTGAAATGCTGATTCTACTGATTGCTTGCAAGTTAACTGAGCTATACAGATAGCCAGTGCTCTGCACTCTCTAGATAGAAAGCATTACTGCTCACTCCCAGTTCAGGCAGGCCCTCCAGCTGTCACAGTGTCAGCATCAATCCAACAAGGGACAAAGAGGACAAGGTGAATGATAAGAGGAGGAAAAGGTTAGTAAATATAACTAGTGCAGCTCCAGTCAAATCATGCTATTGGGTTAGGCACTGGACAAACATACATTCCTGCAAAGTCTCAGACCATAACCCTGTGACAACAGGCTGGCCAGAAGACCTTGTGTTTATTCTTAAACATCCTGTGGTGTTGCTTACAGTTTGAAACCTTGATTCCTCGCACCAGAGTTAAACAAAAAGTTTTACAGATCCTTGTGTGTACCAGTGGCTATCACCAAAATGATCTGATCAAAGCAGAAGCACAGCAAATCCAGTTGCCTTTCATATCTTTCCAATGCATCTCACTCAAATCTCTTGCTTCCAGTGTTTAGGATTTGACGTAGCTTCCTATTCAGAGCCATCTGACCTTGTCCCCTATGGCCAATCATCCTCTGTGCACACAGCAATTGCCCTGCAGTAAAAGCTTCTCTTCATAGCTCCTTGCAATCACAGTTTGATTCATAGAGATACAAGCCCATGTCAATAGCATCCCAAGCTACTTGAGAAATTAGGAGACGTTTTGTAGTTTAAAATTGGTTACATCATGTTTGTGTTGCAATTGCAGCATGTAGCTTTGTGAGTGCTAATTTAGAGACTGTTGACGTTACTAGCAGCAGCAAATATCTGGATTTACTGCTCTTGGAAGTGATTCTGATCCATATTGGCATTAATTAGAGTAATCCTGCTAATCACAAAGTAGCTATTTGATGGAAGAGGAGGTTAGTGATTTGCATTCATAAAGTCGTAACTGATGGCACTGATGCTGAAACCTGCAGAAAAAAATGTATGTTGCCCTCTCAGCTGAAAGGCTCTTCTCACCACTGTTACACTGTGAGGTAGTCAGAACAATATGGTTTTTTATTAGCATTTCTGAAAAATGTGCTGGCTACTGGTCTTTCTGAGCATGGCTGATTCTTCTGTCTAAATTGTGACCCAAATGAGAGATAAAAGGAAGAAGACCCACCTGAAAGATCACATATTCATTCATAATGGGTGGATCACGATAAATAAGATAAATCAGGTTTTCCAAAGATTTTAAGCCAGGTTTCCCAGTTATCCTTGCCCATTCTAATAGTATCCTTTGCTGTCCAAATGGATGGCTGACTCCCCCCAGACTGTAGTCCTATCTCTTCATTCTAGTGTTGTGTTGGGGAGACATGTCTTTTCTAATTCATGACTCATGGTTTTGCGCTGTAGAAGAAGGTACCAACAAAAATGGCAACTTGGCACTAAAGATGAATCCAGATGTATTGAACTATTCGGTACATGTCAGATCCTGTTTTGACAGCTATGGATAGATTTTTACTGTCCAATACAAGATCTTTTCCTCTTTCTCTGTAATAATATCTAATACAGAAAACACAGATATCTCTCTCTTAATTCAGGTCACAATACTTTATTTATGGCAGGCAGTGCTTCAGGATACTCCATGTGAATATTTGCTTGCTGTACTAAACTAAATTTGAGATGGCCTCCCCAGAATATTAAATCATTTTTTGAAGGGATTGATTCAGAGGAAATGAGGAAGCAACATTACACCAGCATACACAGTTCTCTTTGCTCCTTAGTAACAGCTCAGAGAACTTAAAACCCATAAGATCATGCTTGAACATCCATCTGGCAGGAAAGGACAAAATCATATTATTAAGTGCCAATATATTTCTGACATTTCTATAGACAAAAAAGTGGACTGAAGCAGCAGAAGTCTCTAAGAGACTGTGTAGCAGCAATACTGTCATCTGCTGTGGCTTTACAAGTGTAGGTCATCAGCTTCCCCTCTCAGCACACACTTGTGCAGGCAGATCTTTGTAAAAGGACAGGCAGATACAAAGAATTCTTGGGCTGAGTCCTTTATCAGCCAATTTACCAGAACAGCATGATTCCACAACAGAATCTGGCACCTCTTCATCCCACCACTATCCTTGCCTGCTCTTTCAGTGCCACCAGCTGTCCAAACGAATGTATGAGTCCCTCCTCTCCATCATCATGTCTCCTTTCTTGAATATTATGTGGTGGCGCTGGATTGGCCAGAGCTATTCATCAGTAATGGACACCTTTGTTTTCTGATTAATTAGTCATGCCTTAGCTCTGCAGAAGGTAGCAGCAAGGAAATATGCTTCATCTATTTGGGTCTTTGCTGCCTGTGTTCCCCATTCTCTAACTCGTTACCCAAGAGCTACCTGTCTCAGTTATATTGTCTGTGATAGGAGAGGCTGAACTGGATCTCAGCTCCTCTGTGTATGCATGAGAGAAAGAAAGAAAATGTGCAAGATAGAGGCAGAATGGCCATCTGGATGCATCTGGCTAGTCACAAATATTAAGACGCTCTCCTGCAGAGGAGACGGGATGTTTTAGGGGAGTAAGAACAAGGATGGGTTATAGAGCATTTAAATGTCAGCTTGGTTGTTCAGATCTGTCCAGGTGTGTAGCGATTGAAAGTTTCCACATTCTGCTGATAGCACAAACACCTGTGCTAACAGTGTGTGATAACCTCAGTAGTTCCTACTGGCAGAGTCTAAGGACTCTGGAAAATAAGCTCTGTTGTTACCTTTGGAAGTCACCTTTCCCAGCTGCAATTCAGGTGTCCTGCTAAGAAACTGGAGTTGTTCTGTGGACTGTTTGTCTCCATTTTCTAGTCCTAAACTGAAATGAAATCAAAACAACTGTCCCATTAGGTAACTAACTGGGGAAAAAAATAAATGGGAAAATTTGTGCTGGTCAGTCTGTTGTGACAGTTTATAAATCCAGTAAAAACCACATCCATGTGTCTTGAAATGCTTTCTTGACTTCCTGTATTTTTAGACAAATACCCGTCTTCAGATTTCTGCAGTTTCTTCAGCTCATTTCAAGTGGCCTAGGATGGGTTCGTAGACTAGGAGGAAGTCCTGTGTGATGGCCTCCAGCAAGACATTGCAACGGCCTTTCTGTCACCCTTCTCCAGTCTAGAGGGAAGCCTCGTACATCCAACCATTAAAGGAAAAAAAATTCTTTCTGTAGCCTTCTTCAGTGGTTGTTGAGCTCATTGAGGCACCTCTCTGATTGTATTCATACAATGCCTAGGTTAGGGGCTCTTTAATCTGGAGGAAGACCCCTATGTGATATTACAACTAAACAAAGAGGAATAGGTCACTTATATCTTTCTGTCATCCCTTTTACTCCATATACTCTTGGAGTGGGTTCTATATTTTAAGCCTTCTGTTTTTGAAGGCAGAAGGGACTCTGCCAACAGAAACCAAGCAAAGACGCAAAAAATGCCTCATCTTAACAAAGAGGACTAGAACTCTGTCAAAGTAGCAAAATGGGTTTGAAAGGGAATGGATTATCACCCATCAAGAGAACGTTTCAATGCTTTATGTGAAAGGAGTTGTATTTTTGTTACATGGTTCACTGAAACCACAGCTGCTATTGAAATACAGAGCAAGCTAGGGATGAAAAAGACAAGGGGAAAAGAGAAAGGAATGATTATAGGAAGAAAACCTCAGTAGCAGAGGCAGGCAGAAGACAATCAGAAAGGATGTGAAAGCAACAAGGGAAGGAATATGGGAAGCCAGGCTGACAAAGGGTGTCTCTGTTTCCAGTGGAGACCTGTCTTTTCCCATTCACTTTCTCCCAAAGCCTAAGCTAAAAACGCAGAAACCCAAAATTTCTCAGGCTATACAGAAAGAAAAGGCAGAGGATAATCCCACACATGGCATATTTGTTTTGTGCAACTTAGTGTTCAGCACCACAAGGATTAGTGCATTAAAAATACATAGACTTCGGAGAGATGGTTTCACAGAAGGAAGTGCCTCAGGGTTTGCTTCCATTAAGTCAATGGGAAAGTTGCTATTTGCTTCATCAAAAAGAGGACCAAGTTCTTATCTGACTGTCTTGAAATGTTACAAAACAGCAGGCTCTAATCAGTGACTGAAGCCTCCAGGCTTGTCCTGAAGCTGCTTGTTGACCACCTCCTGTTATTTTTCATGGAGGACTCTGAGGGTTGGGGCAAGGTCAGGGCAGAATTTTTGCAAGGTCAGAGCAGGGTCTTTGCAAGGTCAGTGCAGGGTTTTTGCAAGGTGCATCCTTTCCTGGTGTCACTTCTGATGCCTGGAGTAAATCACCTCATTTTCTCTTTCCTCTCTTATCTGGGTGCTCCACTTCCACTTTGCTTCTCAAACCTGTGACACCACTGGGGCTAGGTCAATGTCAGACAGACAGACTTCCTAAGAACAACAGATGAAATACTGAGGACTGTGATGGTTGATACAAGCCACCTGCCCAGCTTCCTTTGACATTTTTGTGTCTGTCTCCAGCCCTGTTTCTTCCTTTTAGTGCCTGCTGTATTCAGATGCATTCACAATTTTCACTTCTTTTGTGATATTTGGCTGTGACAGTGCTGCACAGAGGTGCCACAAACCAGTGCCTTCTCCATAAATATATTTCTCTAGCATCCCTTCAATACATGACCCTTTCATAAGCTTCAATGCATGTTTTCAAACCCATTCCCCTTCCCCATCTTGCAGCATACAGCTCCTTGGTCTAACTCAAAAATGCACATATCCATCTCCTCCTAACAGATGTAAACCTAATGCTCTGAACCTCTCCTCCTGCCTCTGATCCTTCTCACAGTTTCTCACCCTGGCTACCCTTCATGCCTTCTTTGCTCTGTGTTGATGAACATTTGCTCTCAAGGGGAAAGAAGACCTTAGTTACAGATGCATGAAACACCAGGGAAGTTTTGAAGAATCAGTGAGCCAAACCTTCATCCCTGTCCGGAGGAAATGGGATGTCATCTCACTTTCTGAAATAAGAGAGGCAGCCTTTTTGAGGGCCCCAGATGGACTTACAGGTGTAAGAGCCTATCACACGTTTTGCACTCAGTGCTAGGAGTGGAACATTGTTGAAAAAGTTATTCGAATCCATCATCACCTGCATTTTCAAGTCTTGTTTTACTGGGTATATAAGCCCAAAGGGAACTGAGAACTAAGAGAGGCAACACCACGCACCATTTTCCTGCTTCCAGCATAGCTGGCTCATGTTTATGTATCTCCAGAGAAAAATGTGAGGACTCTTTGTCTGTCCAAAGACCAGTATCTAGACCAGCCTAAGAGTGGGCTAACAAGCTGTCATGTAGACAGCATCAATGCAGTTATTGTCTGTATGGCTTGGTGTAGAAACAGTTCTTTCTTGACTGCAGGATAGAAGAGCATTACTACCTAGTATTTAGTTACGAGTCCAGATACTACAAAAGGCAAAGGAAGGAAAGGGTTAGTGAAATGGCCTATTTTATTTTTCAGTAGCACTCTTTAAACATCCCTAAGGACTTCTTATCTCCCATAAAAATTTTACCTGAAAATGCTGATGGTAAGAAATCCAGTAGTGATACAGGCAAAGAAAAGCAGACTGTTAAATACTTTTGCTGCAGTAAATCTCCAGGCACTTGAAACCTGGTAGGGCATGGGGAGGAGAAAGGGTGGATGAAACAGGGGCTGCATATTTTAATAGGACGATTAAAAATCCTGTATCAGGCCTTAGCAAATACAAGATATATAAATATAATTTAAAAAATGTTTTATTGCTCCATTCTTGCAAGTTGTACTTTTGTCTACTGTTCCTGTCTACATGCAAACAAAAAACTTTGATTCCTGCAGAGCCCTGCTTACTCTGCCCTCTTCTTTCCCTCTAAGCTTGTTGAATAAACTGCTCAGCTGAATAACTAGAGATATTCCACTCCCCTTTTCTCCCAACCTAGCAGTCTTTCCCTCTCCAGCATTTTTTTCAGTGCTCTTTTTCATTCTCTCTGCTGACTCCATTTGCTTATGAAGATGAGAGGTCCAAAGCCACATAAGAACCAGACCTGCCCACATTCCTGCATTCAAGGCTGAGTGTTTGCTTTCTTTTTTTTTTCCTTTCTTTTCACTGAAAAAGAGTATCCACCTAAAAGAAGTAGAAATGAGTCTGAGCAGATAGAAACAAGTCTGAGCACAGCATGCACCCACAAACCTAAAACAGTTTTAAGGAGGCTTAGGGAAATCTCTGAAATAGAAGTCATAGATGTGGAACAGATATCTCCCTTCCAAAGTGCTGGGATGCATGTGGAAGGAATCAGGTGGAACTCACAGAGGTCTGACCCTGAAACAACTGAGAGTTTGATAGGTCTTCTCTTCTTAGCCAGAAATTGAGGTACGTGGTTTGCCTGGCTGTTTGTTTGGGCCCATCTCTAAGGCTTCAGTCAGTTAAGTGAATGATGCCCTTCCAGAAACTAACAACCATTTGCTTGTGGCATTTGTGTAACCGAATGCACAGACAGAACCAGGGCCAGCAGTAAGTTAACCACAGAGCAGCAAGTAGACAAAGACAAGGAATGAATTAGAATAATAAGATTGAGATTCTTCACTGTATATGCCAGCCATGTGATTTTTCTCAATGCCTGTTAACATGCAGAGGAAAGCAGCAACTACCTGGTTAGCACGGGGCAGGAAAAAAAGAGTAACACATTCAGTTTTGCACGGCACAAATACTATATGTTTCCTCTTTCTTTGTGTAACAGCAGTTGATGTCTGTCTAGCATTTTCCATTAGAGAATAAGAAAGCACTCAACAAGCTCTTCAGACAAGTTACCGTACACAGAAAGTACTTGCCTGCTGTAGTAACTGGTTTGCTTATGTTTGTAATGAAAGTGAAGGAAAATGCAGTATTACCAGCCACCAGCATCCCCCAACTGTGGATAAATGGCAATCTCTGCTATGAAGAAAGCCCTTTGCTCCCGACTGAGTGTTCCCATCACAGGGACAAAAGGTTCCACTCTTCACAGCATACCACAGCATTGGAAGGCAGATACAAGGAGCTCATTTCCTTCTGGGAGCTGGAGAATGAAATTACTTTTGTGGGATATAAATTATTTGAATTTGTTAGAACAATGGAGCCAACAGCCCAATATTGAGAAAAGCATCATGGGGTTTTAATGAGCACGAACAGGCATCACTTCCATGGTGTACGTTAGATAAAAACACCTTCAATGTCCATGTTCAGAGAATTTAGCATGACCCCTTCTATGTCTGATCAGGATTAATCCTGCAATCCAAGAAAATAAAAAGGGACTAGAAATGCCCCAAAAAGGCTACCTTTCCAGTAGTAGCTGGTCCCTTTGCCTTGCTAGCACTCCCAAGCTTTTCCTCAAGTATGGCCTTCCACACATCCTCTGACGTAGGACTAGATTAACAGCATACAACCCTGCTGCCTGGAGGTCCAAATGGCATGAAAGATTGTATTCATGTGCACAGTGCCCAACCCATGTTAATACTGCAACTTGCTCTAGTGGCTGGCTTAATGAGATACCTGTTCTACTAGCATGCAATGCTACACCCCTCTCTGGCACCCAACTCCACTGGAGTGAATGTCAGTGTTATGGAGGCTGTATTGTAGAGAGAACATAAATTCAGGACAGTGAAGAAGGAGTTCTTGACCCTGCTAGGTCCCAGAAATAGCTAGATGCAAAACAGCCTGCTTCCACAATCCATTCAGCATCTTCATTTCCGGATACCTGTTTTAAGAAGGACCTGAAGGTGCTTAGAAGCTTGCAAGTACAAGCCACAAACCACACATGCAGATGGCAATACTCATGTCAGCCATAGCTCATTTTTTCAAATGCTGTATCCCTTGCACTCAGGTGCTTCAGGCTTAGTGACTGAAAGGTGAGCAAGGAAATACTCAGAAAGAAATAAAATGCAAGCAAAGAAAGCCTAATGCCCAGCGTAGCCAGAGAGCTTAGCATGGCTGCAAAGCAAAGCATCAATTGGTGACCACATCCAAATACCCTGTGTTTGTAATAGCAGCAGTAAGATGGGATTTGCCTCTATCCAGCATTACATTCACTGATGTTTCAGTGTGGAGTGGCCAAGTGACTGACTCCAAGTAATAGACTGAACTATTTCAGCCACATGGTACTGTATTCTCCTGCTAGGTGAGACAGCAATGCTCCCCCACTCAGGAGAAAACTAGGACCTCCCCCCTAGGTGCTTTATGCTCCCAGCCTCTTTATTTCTGTAGGTGTCCCATCCTAAACACTCTTCCTCTTCCTGCTCATTGTCTTCATCCCCCACACACCCCCACGCACGTGGCTCTGGATCTCCTCATCATGTTCTTCTCGTTAAAAACCCCATTGTTCATTTGTTTGTTTGTTCTCTCTCTTTCTCTCCTCTTTTTCTCTCTCTTTCCCTCTTGTTTTTTTTTTCTTTCTTTCTTTCTTTCTTTCTTTCTTCCTTTTTTTGTCTCCTCTGTTTTGTGTACCCAGGCAGCCCATTGAGTAACTTCTTTGACGTAATTAAACAACTTTTTTCAGACGAGAAGAACGGGCAGGTGAGCCATCCCCCCGGCACGCCAACCAAGCATAGCGCAAACAGCAAGCGGAGCGATTCCGGTTCTAATGACTATGGGTCTAGAGGAGACAATAAGTACCCTGCTGGCAAAGACAAGGCAAAGATGGTCTCATCAGTCGGCCTACAAGACCAACCTTAAATAAACACATAAAAAATTAAATAACTTAGAAAAAACAAAAACAAAAAAGCAAGAAAGAATGAAAGAATATTCCTTAGCAAGCTAGCCTCTAAACTAGAAGGATGTATATACCTTGCCACAACAGTACAAAACTGTCTATAGACAAATTTTGTATGAAGGAATGACTGTATATATATACATATATATATTTATATATGATATATAATATATATCTCAGAAACAAACACAAAAACAAACGAATGAAAGAATGAAAAGAAAGAAAAGAAAAGGTAGCACAGATGACAAACCCAGTTCACCAGATCTTGGGTTGTGGTTTTTTCGATTGGTTTTTTTTCCTCCCCTTTTTTTGAATGTTTTGCTTTTTTTCTCCTTCCTGATTTTTTGGGTTTTTTATTATTATTATTTTTTGTTTTCTTTTGTTTTGTTTCTTGTTCTGTTCATGCTCTCTCTGTGTTTCTGACGACACCACTTGTTTCCGCTCTGCTACCAGGAATTATCCCGAAAAGTTAACATGTCAGCCACGGCTTCACCTTCTGTGCTCTGCGGACACTTGTTGACGGAAGGCAACCGATGTAGACTGTCCAAGGACCAGTCCTGTTTGAGGTTCCCAGCCTCCCCTCTCCCTTCAGGAAGTGGGTTTCTCCCCCACTTCTCCCCAAACACCTCCCCAATGCACGCCTTTCCCCCCCTCCCCTCCCCTTTTTCTTTTTTGGTGCTCCACAAGAGAGATCTGCTCAGTTATGGAATTGCAGAGTCTGGGCTGAAAGGAGGTTGCAAATTGTTGGAGTGAAACCTTTACCCTTGGCAACTTCTGTCCGCGCAGGTGAACTCAGCCTGGAGGGGGAGGGTGCGGGGAAGGAGATGGGCGTAGCAGGAGCGCAGTGTTTCATGAATCCAGAGAGCGTTCTCATCAGAAACCAGCCAGGAGCAACTCAAAACTAAGCATTGAACCAAGATAATATTGGGGAGCTTCATCACGGGATTTTCTTAACCTTCTTTTTCTCCCCACCACCTTTTCCTTTTCTTTTGCCCCCTTTTTTACATATATATGTATATATGTGTGTATATTTATATATAAATATACATACATACATACATATATATACAAAACAATTGGTTTTTTTGTACTGTATCATTTTGCTTTTTGACCTGCTGGAAGGGGAAAGGAGTAAACTTAGGAGGGAGAGGGGGTTCAATGAATAAACACATACAAACAAAACATTAAAACTTAGGGAAAAGGCAACTTCTGGTTGCAAGGAAGAGGGACAAGACTCTGCCAAGGACTGTCTCTCCTGCCACCAGGCACAGTTGCCGCTGCTGCTACTGCTGCTCCTCCTTCAACACCTTCCTCCCCACCTGTCAACTCCCTGCCACTGTGCCACTGCGCTGGGACCTTCTTCGACCAGCTGGATCCTCCACCACACCCTGCATTTAGAGGCAATTGTTGTGTTGCTAGTGCTGCATTGATATCAGTATTATTATTTCTTTAAGTTACCAGTTTCATTTGTTGGCTTGGGTGATTTTTTTCTTAAAAAAAAAAAAAAAAAAGAAAAAAGAAAAAAAAAAGACGATGAAGAGGAGGAAGAAAAGAGACTTATCTTGGGTTTTATTTCCTGTGTGTGTGTGTGTGCAAATTACTGGCACTTAGTTCATCAGAGCAAGACAAGGTGGAGTCAGGGCAATGGGAGACTTAATCACGAAGCTACTGTAAACTTTAAAAATTACTGCAAGATATTTTTATAAAGTTTTTAGTTTGGTTTGGTTTGGTTTTTTTGAAGGGGAGGAGGGTGGGATTGGGTGGATGGGGACCTTTTTTTTCTTTTGTGTTTCAGTTATTAGGTCTCGGTTATTTATATATACATATATATATATTTAAAAAAATAAGCTGTTAGATATATCTTCTGTTTAATAACTGTGTAGAGGCAACATTGATTCTTATTTATTTTGGGGAGGAGGGGGAAAAAAGACAACGAAACCCCGTAAGTGTTCAGCTTGTGACTTTGAGAAAGAAGAATCGCTGCCTTTTTTCCACCTCCTCAAGAGTTATGTGACCAAGTGTAACTTATTTTGGCCCAAGCTCAAAGGTTAAACAAACAAAAAAAACGTGGTTTTACGCGTGGAAGACAAAACACAGTGAGAAGTACTTCTTGACTGAGATTTTAAGAATGTAGGCTTAGCATTAGTGTTCAGCATTTTTATGACCTTCGATTGCTGCTCGTTGGGTTCCTATGGGTGTATGTTGTATCGCAAGATTTTTTTTTTTAATGATAATGTTGGATGAGTTCTTTTTTGTTGTTGTTGTCGTTGTTGGTTTTTTTAATCATTTTTCCCCTTCTTGGACCAGTTTTACTTGTACATAGGTTTGAAGATTAAAAAGAATTTTTAAAGACACAACTGGGGCAAAGACCTTTGACTTCTGCCCCATTTCCCCATTCCCCCAAATGGGAGGGATTTTTTGTTTTGTTTTGTTTTATTTATTTATTTATTTTCCCTATCCTTAAACTTTTCTCTCTTGTATTGCTGTGTGCATGTCAGACACCAGGGAGTGATGGCTGGGGAGGGGGGGAGGCAAGGGTGCAGGAGAGGGGGGCAGTTTTAATTGCATGACATTGCTGTAAATTAGTCTCTTTTGCTTTCGTTGTCTTTCCTGCCTCCGCCCTCTCTCTACTTCTCCTCCGAGCTCCCCTCCCATCACCCCCATCCTTCTTTTCCCTCTTTTCTCTTCCCCTGTGTATAGATTTTGATGCTTCTGTTACATTGTACCTCTACAAAAGGCTGGGATTTCAATACAAAATAATAATAATACTTTAAAAATACCTATATCAGCAAAACCCATGTGGTACAAGCAGGAAGGGGATTACTTACACAAGATATAAGAATAAATGAAAGCAATACCTCTTGTTATCCTTCCTATTTTGTACTTTGAAGACACACACGCGCGCACACACACATATACAGACACAAACTGACATTATTTAATGGTTTAAAATGGACAAAAAAATCTGATGTATCCCTTGTTAAATAACTGTGAGCAACTTTAGTTCAAAAACCAATAAATTCATTCAGTAAAGATACTAGCTGTTGAGTGTCCTGTTTATGTCCATGAAAATGAACTTCTCACCAGTGCCAGACCTAGTAAGTATCATGTCACGGCTTTCCACACCAAAGAAGCTGAAGATGGCCAGCACGTAAGGCAGCATCCTCCCAGCCATGGAATTCATGCCGTCTCCTCGCAGCACTGGGGTCTGCAGCGCTGCAACCAGTGCGCTCCACCCTCACAGCACAGACACACCACCTACGGGCAAGGACAGCTCAACCCTGTAGGCCTCGTTTTCCACAGTATCGTGTTGAAAAAGATTAATCCGAATTACAAAGCAGTCACACACACCCTAGATCTGATCTGGATGGAAACCACTGCACCAAACACTGTTGCTGCTTGTGATTATTCTCATCTCTAACCTGAGCTTCTCACGTTGCTTCCAGATTTAGCATAGGAAGGATCTCTCCACCCTTCCTGCCTGAAACACCCTCAATCACATATATTTGAAAAAGCTTATCAGGTATGTCCCTGGCTTACATTGGGTTTGGGGTTTTTTTTGCTGGTCGGTCGGTCGGTGCGTGTGGCTGCTGGCCTGTCACACGTCTCTCCCAGCTTTTGGGTGTTCACCTTTACGCTGGATTTGTAACTTCTTCCAGATTACCACCAGAGCCTGGCAGTTCGCCTCTTGGTCTCACAGGTTTGGCTGATGCGTGCCCAGAGACCTGCGTGGGTGCTTCCCTGCACGGCTGGGGTAAACGCGGCAGGCCCAAGCCCGGCAGGCCCAAGCCCACGGCAGGTCTACTCTGCAGCGCCATCCAGGTGGGCGTTCGGGCCCCTGGCCCCGCTCAACGTGTCCCAGCCGCCTCCGGCAGTGACCCCTCCCAGCCCGCGCCCTGGAGGTCCCCGACAGAGCTGCCCCAAAACGGGCCGGGGTCTCCCCGCCACGGGGGCAGCGAGGGGCGGGCGCCGCCCGGGGAGGGAGGAAGGAAGGGGGACTCCGCGCGCGCGGCGGCCGTTGGGCGCGGCCGTTGCCGAGCCCCACTCCGGAGCGTGCGGGGGCCGTTGACGAGTCGCCGTCGGCGGAGGGAGGCGGGCAGCGAGCGCGGCGGCTGCTGTCGGGGGCCGGCCCGGCACCGCCGGGGGGCAGCGGCGGGGAGCAGAGCAGGTAGGGCCCGCGGGAGAGGGCGGGGCGGCGCGGCGCCGTGCCGGACCGGGTGCAGCGCTTGTTGCCGGGCGAGCGGGAAGGGCGTGGCGGCCAGGCGCTGTCTAGAAGGTTCTGTTGTGCCGCCCCGGCCGCGGGGGAGCTGCTGCGAGGCGAGGGCGGCGGGGCTGTGTCTGGGGGGGCCGGTCGGTGCGACCTGTGAAGCTTTCCACCATGACAGGCATGCCCCCGGCGGCTGCCACCCCAGGAGGGCAACGTGTCGTGCCCTTTTGCAGGCCCTGTTAGAATAAGCAAGAGAAATAGTCGCCACCGCCTTGTGGCCACCGTTTGAGGATGTAGCCCATCTCCACGGGGTGCCACTGGAGTTGCTCCCCAAAGGTTTGTTTCCCAGGCCTGCAGGTGGCAATTTGTCCCACTGGGCAGTCTTGTGAAAAGTAGTGTGCAGGGAGGGTGCGTACACTGGTAGGAAAAGGGTGCATCAGAAATGCTGGGAGCATCGCAGTAGCTATCATCTTTCAGGGGTGTCATGGGGATGGTTTTGGCCTGTCGCATCTTCCACAGATGTGTTCATCAGCCTCTGGAGCTCTGTGTTGGAGTAGTGCAGATATTGACAAAGCTCTGAAGCTTTCCAGACGGGTGACAGAGGAGGTGCCTCACAAGGACATTCCTGCTGTGATAAGGTCTTAGCAGGGTGTGAGACTCACAGCTGTGGCAAACTTCCCTGGGAGGTTGTGGTCCTGGCAGGCAGTGTCTCAGGGGGTTGGTGTTAGCACCTGCTGCAGTGGTAGGGTGCGAAGGCTTGCACTGCAGATGGCATCCCCTGTGGATGCCGGAAGGGCACAGGTGTGCTGGAGAGGCAAAGGGGGACAGGAGTGCAATCACTTTAATGTCATGCACGTTATTCATACAAAATACACTCTTATCTAGGAAAAAGCCAGTTTTTTAAGGCCTTTGGGGGATTTACTGGTCTGCTAAAACTGAAGGAGAGGGAGGAGCAGAAGCATGAGGGGAGTGGAGAAGCTGACGATCACAAGATGAGGAGAATCACAAGTGCTGCAGGATTTGGTCTTTGCAACACTGGAAACAGAACTAGGAGCTAGCTGTGTAACATTCGCAGCTCTGAAAGTGAAAGGATGTGCTGGGCTGGAGGGTAAAACAGGGGAATGGGGTTTAATGGTGATGTGGCAGCAGGTGTATGCTGCTTCTGTATCTGTTTCTCCCTCTCTTTATGTTTTCAGGAACGTTCATAAACTTACATGATTTTTTTATGTTTCCAGTAGTATTGACAATTAGGGTCCCCAGTATTGCTAATTATGGTCTCCAAAACCTGTAAGAAGAAAATAAAGGGTTTGCAAAGTGACGGACCTCATGCTTAGGGCCTACCCACATTTCCTCTGCCTTCTTGTTTGGCCATGTTATGACACAGTCTCTAGCTACATGATGTTGTATTATCACCTGTAGTGCATAGGAGGGACCGTGCTTCTGGGTGAATTGAGTTTATATTTAAACTGTTATCTGCAAAACACTCATCCTGTTTTGTAGCTTAAATCCAAAGGCAGGCAATAAATGCAGCACAAGATTTTGGTATGCCTCTGCAGTTGAGGTAGTTGGATTATCTCTGCTGTCATGTAGTGGCTATTGTCCTCATCCAACCCCCCTACCAGGTGATGGCTGTGGAGATGCCTTGAGCTGTGACACCCGTCCTTCATTTGCTGTGGTTCTGAGCTCTGCAGCTCTCTGGTTCTCTTGGAGGGCCCAGCCCCTTGGACTTAGTACCTAAAAACTTACTATGTTTAACGTTCATCTGTCTGATTTTCTCTGGATAAAACAACACACCATAGGACCTTCCAAGTCTAAATTGAAGACAAGGCAAGTGTGTGAGACTCTAGTTTGTTTGCATGTATGTAGATATTAACTTTGTTTAGATACATGCATACATGAAAAACATATTTGTGCACAAGGTGAACTGTTAGTAATTGAGCCAGTACCTAACATGTGCAATACCTAAGCAATAAGTTGTGTGTATGCATCAAATGAGCAGCTGAGCCTGTAGTCATGAAGGCAATTCTTATTGCCACATGTCAGCGTACAGTCTGTTTGGGAGCTGAGAAAGAAGTCAGGTTTTGAGAGCACTAATGCAAATTGTCCAAACCTTGCAAGTGATGCATGAAAATTTCCTCAGGAGTCAGGTTGGCTTTAATGAAAGTGATCTGATACAAATGACTGAGCTTTAATGGTTCACGCTATGCATAGGCCTAGCCTACAAACAAGCGTGTGTAAAGACAGCAAAATTTGCGTAAGGCCTCTAGGTAATTCTGGTGCCTACTTTTACAAGGTATGCCTTTTTTCCAGCTGGTTCGTACAGTGCATTTAACCCAACAGGCTTGGACATTTTCTTAAATACCGCAGCAGAATGCCCCTGGGGATTGTTTTCCCATATGGAAGTCTGCAGGACTGGTCCCCCTACCTTTGCTTCATTTCAGGCGTGTACAACCAATTGTATGTGAGCTCATGATAGAAGGGCAGAGTGTTTTGGTAAGGAAGCAGATTTAGCTCTGAGTTTCTTATTATAGAAAACAACAGGGAGGGGAGAGAGACACTTGTTTAAAAACTGGAAAGTATCTTAGCTCTTTGTTGTACCCTTTAATCTTCTTATTTGATTTAAAACCACTTCAACAGCTGCAGCTCCCGTTTAATTTGGAGAACAAAACCCTAGCAGTTCAACTGTCTGGGGATACTTGAGGCCGCAAGTGGAAGGGAAGCCCACATTGAGGGCAAGTCCTTTCTTCTTCTAAATGCACAACTTATTGTGTGGGTTATTTTTAGTGCTGTAATCTCACTGAGTGCTGCTGAGAGAAACTGTGCCAGGCAGGCTGGCAGGCTTTGAAGGGCTTGAGAAATGGGATTTCCTGTTCCACCAGCTCAGAGCTGACTCTTGCCATTGTCAGGAGCTATTATCGCCTTCTTGCAGCCAAAGCAGATAACACAGCTTCAAGGTCAGGGAAGACACAAGCTTTCATCAACAGCATTAGCAGAAGGAAGAGTTTGCTTGCAGTCAGGGTGAATGTGTCTGTAGCTGGTGTAGTTGGGCACCTCTGGCTGGACAGAGGGGTCTACGTGTGGATCAGAGAACCACACAACAGTTGAAGTTGGAAGGGACCTCTGGAGACCTGCTCAAAACAGGTTGCTCGCTTCTCTGTCCAGTTGGGTTCTCAGTGTCTCCGAGGTGGACACGACACAACCTGTTCCAGAAACAGCTGCTGGGGAGAGGAGAGAAATTTATTTCTCTACTCCTCAGCTTCTTGCTGACCCGCTCTTTGTTGTGGCTTTTGTGCTTCTGCTGAATGTTATCTCTTGTGTAGAGATACCTGGGACTTGAAGGCAGTACTGGTCCAACGCTGGTAGTGTGGCACATTTCTCTGCATGCTGTCCAGAATAGAAGGACAACCTGTTGGTCTAGGGAAGTAGCAAGCCTTGGTATAGGAAGCACTTCCAGGTAGAAGAACTGTCAGAAAAATCAGCTGTGTTTACAGTAAAGTCTCATATACTCTTGAAAAGTATTCAGATTGAGACAGTGGCTTCAAATTGCAGTGTCTGTTCTGGACAGTGTCCTCTGTGGGACATCCTCGTTCTTACAGTAAAATCGTGTTCAGAATGGATGAAACCAAGCTGAAACAAGGTACTCCTGACTCAATAGCAGCGTGTGCACACTGGAGTTACCTGAAATTAGATTCCAATATTATGCTGTTCATGACAGTTGGCTCGGTCAAGTCTTGTTGTTTATATAAATAGTACAGCGGAATAGTGACTTCTCTCCTTTCTGAAGCAAGTTATGTCCATGGTTCTGACACAGTTTATTGAATCATGCTGCTCACAATTAGGTGCAAGAATGCATCAGAGAATGTATTGGAGCTACATATATTAGGGATGCTTTGAGGATATGTGCAAAGCCTTTTTTAGGACTGTTGCAGATGGACTCCTGACTGAGACCTCACATCACTCTATGGAAGTGCTCGTGAGCTCCAATTCATATAGGGTTCCTGATCTATACTCTTGTGCATAAATGCAGTGTAGGAAGTTTCTGTCTGCCCAAGAGCCTTCAGTTTTAGCACTGAGTTGCACAATGAGAGCAGAGATAGACATGGACTAGGTAGAACTTGTGTTTACAGAAAAGCTTAAAAAAAAAAAAAAAAAGCCTTGGGACTAAAGTCTGCTCCCAAAATCTGGACCCTGTCCACTGAGCTTTAGGCCAGTGTTTTCATGGGCTGTGAAACCTTTCTGCAGCAGGGCCTCTGCTTAGGATGGTGGAAAGAGGATTGGGCTGTGACTACAATGTGTCCTGGCTTTGGCTTTTGCCTGCTGTGTGACAGTGGGCAACTCCCCTTGCTTACAATTGCAGAGACAGACAAGCTGAGGAAGGCACCAGCATCTCCTTTGCAAAGAGCTTTGAGGATCACTGCTAAAAGTGTGCTATAAGAAGTAGGTAATTTTGTTAGACTATTCCTGTTTTACTATAGTTGAGGAGCAGAAAATGGGCACTGTTATTGCTAGACCACTCTCCATGATCTTTGGAAGGTCATGGGGAACAGGAGAGGTGCCTGAGGACTGGAAGAAGGCTGACATCGCTCCAATCTTCAAAAAGGGCAAGAAGGAGGACCCAGGGAACTACAGGCCGGTTAGTCTCACCTCTGTGCCTGGGAAGGTAATGGAGTAACTCGTTCTGGATGGCATCTCCAAACACGTTGAAGAACAGGAAGTTAGTGGAAGTGGTCAACACGGATTTACCAAGGGTAAATCATGCTTGACCAGTCTGACAGCCTTCTATGATGTTCTAACTGGTTGGCTGGATGAGGGGAGAGCAGTAGATGTCGTCTACCTCGACTTCAGCAAGGCTTTTGACACTATTTCCCATAACATCCTCATTACGAAGCTGAGGAAGTGTGGGCTAGATGAGGAGACAGCGAGGTGGATTGAGAACTGGCTGAGTGACAGAACTCAGAGGGTTGTGATTAATGGAGCAGTGTCAAGTTGGAGGCCTGTAACCAGTGGTGTCCCCCAGGGGTCAATACTCAGCCCGATCTTGTTCAATATATTCATCAATGACCTGGATGAGGGGACAGAGTGTATCTTCAGCAAGTTCACTGATGATACCAAACTGGGAGGGGTGGCCGACACTCCAGAGGGCTGCACTGCCATCCAGCATGACCTGGACAGGCTGGAGTGCTGGGCAGAGAAGAACCTAATGAGGTTCAACAAGAGCAAGTGTAGGGTCCTGCACCTGGGGAGGAAGAATGCTAGGCACCAATATAGGTTAGGAGTGAACCTGCTGGAAAGCAGTTCTGAGGAGAAGGATCTGGGGGTCCTGGTAAGTTGTCCATGAGCCAGCAATGTGCCCTTGTCGCCAGGGAGGCCAATGGAATCCTGGGCTGCATAGGCAAGAGTGAGGCCAGTAGGTCGAGGGAGGTCCTTCTCCCCCTCTACTCGGCACTGGTGAGGCCACAACTGGAATACTGTGTCCAGTTCTGGGCTCCCCAGCTCAAGCGCGACAGGGAACTACTGGAGAGAGTCCAGCGTAGGGCAACAAAGATGACTGGGGGATTGGAGCACCTCCCTTATGAGGAAAGGCTGAGAGAGCTGGGACTTTTTAGCCTGGAGAAGAGAAGGCTGCGGGGAGACCTTATTCTTGCTTATAAGTATCTGAAGGGTGGGTTGAAGGAGGATGGAGCCAGACTCTTTTCAGTGGTTCCCAGTGACAGGATGAGGGGCAACAGGCACAAGTTGGAACATAGGAAGTTCAATTCAAACATAAGAAAAAACTTCTTTACGGTGAGGGTGACAGAGCACTGGAACAGGCTGCCCTGGGAGGTTGTGGAGTCCCCTTCTCTGGAGATTTTCAAGACCCGCCTGGATGCAGTCCTGAGTGATGTGCTCTAGGCATTCCTGCGTCAGCAGGGGAGTTGGACTAGATGATCTCTAGAGGTCCCTTCCAACTCTGAAAATTCCGTGATTCTGTGACTCCGTGAACAGGCAGCTGACTGTTTGTCTGAAACACAGCAAGTTTGCTGTGAGTCCCTGAAGTTGCTGGCCCCTGATAGACCTCGATGTGAGCTATTCAGATGCTGTTATACTTCCTGTGAGAGGCACCGAGATAGCTCAGAAATGCCTCTGGAGTGACCCTGTGGAGAGGAGACCTGGACCCAGCACATGCGGCACATGGCATGGCTTGGTAGTCTTAAATTTCTGAAGTTTAGTCTCCTATAGGGAATCCAAATGTAGATTCAAATAACAATTAACCTTAACCATTCAGTTTGAAGGTGTTTATTTGCCAGATACTTGGATGGCACAGCGATGGTGGCTTTGTCAGCACTGTACGGGGGGGAGGACTGGAATCTTAATCGGGCTAGGTAAGAGCAGTAAGGAAGGATGCCTCTTGCTCTGCTGAGGTTGTAAGCGAGAGCAGGTATCGGAGAGAGAGAGCACGACTCTCTTCCTTATTCTGCCCCTTGCCTTGTGTTGAATGTGTAATCTGGTAAGTGTGTGTGTGTGGGAAGGCTAAACAGTTCATAACTAACAGCTGTAAAATAGAGTCTCTGCAGTCTGCCTGACATCAGAGCTGGTGGTTTTCCTGGTGCTAGTAGTACTACTCTTGGGTGTAACAGAGCCATGAGAGGGCCCCAGCAGCCCCATCTGGCAGAGGCCTGTATTGGCTGAATTAAGAATTGCATTCAAAGTAGGAGGTGAAGATCCATGCTGCTGTTTAGATTTAGTTTAGCTTGGTAGGGGTTGGTGCTGCAAGCGACAATGCTCAGAGTCAATGGTGGAGGAGTCAGTGTTCAATTTGAGACTGAAGTATTGCCTCACTCACACTGCGATGGTGGTGAGACCTGGCCAAAATGGGATCTGTTTGCTGCTCTGTTAGGTTCCCTGTGCATCTTTTTCTTCTGCAACTGTGTTTTTCACACGTGAAGTGGCAGGTCTTTTCCTGTCCCCTGCACTGGGAGGGGGGACCTGTGGCGGCTGCCATCCTGGTGCTGGGCTGCCAGCCAACAGCAGAGCTGCACAGGAGCCTGCACGAGGGAGCACATGTGGGGCAGGCTTGCTGCACTCATGCACAGCATGCTGACACTGACCCCTTTGGGAAGCCAGGTTCTTTGGTTCTGGTTATGCCAGTGCCTGCCTTAGTGTGTGTTTTGCTTACCAGGGTAACCCTGCTCTGTTCATTGATATTAACACGGCATATCGCATAGGTGACTTTCCAGCACAAGATTGTTATTCAGCCCCCTCAAATTTTTCCTCAGCTATTAAACTGCATTTTATCTGCTTTCCCCAATTCTCTGCTTTTCCTGATTATTTATACATAATCTGCTTTTCCTGATTATTTACAAATAATGACTCAGCAGTTGCTGACTGGGTAAATGCTGTCCTCCTCATCCTGACCAGGCATATGTTAGTGAGATGTCATCTGGTTTGACAGAAAGAGAAGGAAGTAGGAGCAGCCCTTGAGGCTTCATCCTGTTGGGTAGCAGTGTGAGTGGTCAGGTGCTGGGAGCTCTGGGAATAGCATAGCAGCCCCTCTGCCATCCCCAGAAATATGCCTGCAGGAGTGTGGGTCCTCTTGAACAGCAGGTCCCGCTGTGGGGATGGACTTGGTCTGGGAATGATGTTTGGCATTGGCCTTGATGCAGCCTTTAAATACCAAATAATAAATACTGCAAAATATCTCTTATTTCTTACCACTGCACTAAGCAATGAAGCAGCAAGCCTGAGCTGCTGATTGTAAACCTTATGGTGAGTCTGGTAGTTTGCTTTCTTGCAGTAGAAAGAGGCAACTTGCTGCTTTTCCCATAGGTGCCAAAAGCAGAGAGTGCAGACACGTGTCTGCTAAGAGGCCAGAAACAACACTCCGCTTAGAGATGCCTGAGCCTGCTATAAATGAGCTGGTTTGGGTGTGGGAAGTGGTTGAGCTATCTTAGCTGGCACAGCTACAGGCCAATGCAGCTCAACTGGATCCAGTACCCGAGCCAGCTTATCTGCAGGAACTTCAAGTTCCACTCTGTGATGCAGGACTGATTCACTCGCTACTGCCTCAGAGTTCCCAGGAGCTGAAGTTTCTGTGTATTATTTGAGGCAACATAGACATGCTCCCTGGCTTGAAGGTGTCTTCCTCCTTGGTTGGGTAAATTTTAATCAGTCTTTCACTTTACCCTAAGACAACTTAAAATAAGAAGCCCAGACCAAATGGGAGCATGGGTCAGTAGGGGTATATGCAAGTCAGAGCAGCCAGTGGTCTTCTGCTTGTTGTTCCCTATAAAATCCTGGCATACATAAGGTTTGCATCCTGGCAGCAAACAGGGAGACACACAGGTAGAGAAAGAACTAGCAAGTTCTCTGTCTGATGAAGGTTCCTCTGATACTATTAGGATTCAAGGTGGCATGGCTACAAGCTGTCCTGTTGCACAGTGCTCTGTGTACTTACCACGTGGTATCCTCACGTAAGACTTGAGTCATTGAGGGTGGTGATGGTACACCAGTTCTTGTTTAGGGATCAGATGGTGTGAGAGAACTGTTTGGATTTCCAGCAACTTTGAACCTGCAGCACCTTGCCTTGCCTAAAGGAAGTGGTTCTAGTGGTTAGCTCAGGTACTGTGGCTGAGATTTTTAAGTGCTGACTTAATTTTTTCCTGCTGTTCTGTGGGAGGATAGTTAAGCAACCCTCAAAGCCTCTGAAAATCCCATGTTACTGTAATGCCTGTAGTATCTGAACTAAGCCCTGAATTCAGGTATGCCTGATCCACAACTCAGTGAGGGAGGAAAGGATGATTACGAGGAAAGAGTTTGACTTGAGTATAGATCTTGTCGTGCCTGTGCAGTCCCCAGCCAAACCATGCTGTGCTCTGGCTTGGCCTCAGTCCTGCTATGCAGCAGGAATGCAGTACCCATCCCTGCAGCCTCTTCTTATCAGTGTGAAGATAAGTTCCCCTGACTCGGTGTGTTCTGTGGGGTGCATGCCCATACAGCATGCTGCACCTCTCTTGCCCTGGGGAAGCATAACAGCCAGGGTGATGGTTTAAAGGAGGCAGTGAAAAACAGTCTTAGGCCAGGGTTAGGCCGTCCTTTTAAGGAGCATGTGGAGATTGTGTGGGTGTTTCTGGCCCTGTCCTAGGAAGAGGTAGTCATAGGAAGTAGCAGTACAGACTTTGCCCACTGCTCCAACAGGGAGATGTGTGTGTCAATTCAGGCAATTGAGACACAAATCACCATTGAGGGAAGGAGGAATTGCGTTTGTACTACTTGGTATTTAAAAGAGGACCAATAACATCTGCGATTTATGCATTAGAAAAGACTGAGAAGATTTAGTTGGCCAAATCAACATGGCAATGGCAGTAAGACATAGAAAGGGAACTTAATAAGAAATATTTCAAAACAGACTGATAGCTAGCTGTTGCTTCAGCTGATAGAAATCTGTACAAGGCCATTGGCCTCGTTAGGTTAAACTAGCTCTAGATCTGACCCTGAATTAGCAATAATTCTGGATCCAGGTTCCACTTCTGCCTCACTGTTCTTTCCTTTTGCTGTGTTGTGTGTTCAGCTCAGTTCAGAGTACTGCAGCTGACACAGTTGCTGACTTATCAAATATTTCCGGGGAAAATGTTTGGGTTTTGGCTTAGCTGTCAACTTCAAGCAGAGAACAAAATGGTGTTGCTCAGGGAGAATTCCCTCAGCAATGTTGCAAAATACAGGATTCTTTGGGACTGTTGTAGTGGCTTGTGATACCTGGGAGTTCAGAGCAGTGGCTTGGAGTGTTTCCTTCTGACCCTGAAATGAAGAGTCTCATAAATGAAAATGGGCTTGCTTTAAACCAGCTCAGTTTATATGATGGTCTGCCCTGAGCATTTTACACTGGGGAAGAACGAAAACCTTTAGAAAAGTTCTTAGTTTAAGTGCAATTTTAATTAAGTTTAATGCAGTAGCTTTAGTTTTTAATCAAGTTGCTAGCATGTGAGGCCTTGGTTTTCATTAGTGACCCAAGGGCCAGCTACAGCCATTTATTAAAAAAAAAAAGTTCTAAAAGTAGTCTGCCAGATGGTACATTTGGAAGTATGTGGGCTGCAGGATCATACAGAGGTGTGAAAGCAGACACAACCCTGATCTCCAGTTTCAGTGGAGTTACACTGCAAATTTGCTTTAGAAAAAGGGAAGAAAGAGGAGAGCCTGACAGCATCTGTAAGCCAGAATGAAGAGGACTGCTGCCAAACAATCTCATTTGGAAAGGGGGGACAGACAGCTTTTGTTTCCTGAAGTTATACTGTCCTGTAATGGAAAGGACTAACTACTTGTTGAGCCATGTGTGTAGTTTGTGCTTGGTCTCTGTTCACCCTAGGCTGTGTTCATGTGCAGTTTCTGTTTGCACTTGTCCACTCTGTCTCCTGGGGACATGGGCTGCAGTAGGATGGAGTCAGCCAGAATGACTGATCAGCACTGGCTGTGTCCAGCATGAAAGGTTATCGCAACCCTTGTGGTGTGAGTGGTAATGGGTAGAACCAAGTGTCATGTCGTCATTTGCAAGTACAGACAATGATGTGTTTTGCATGAAGATAAACTTCCCAGTCTGCCTGTTGCTTCCACGGCTGCTGCTGCTCCACTCTTCACAAGAGAGGGGTGGAGAAACAAGATGACCTTTGTAGCATGCAAAAATCCTGTAGAGAGGTAGAATATAGTGTCACCCATTAGATGTTATGTGAAGCACGTAGGCATCTGTTGTGCTATGGTGCTTTGTGCTGGGCCTGCTATGATGCCCTGCTGATTAGCTAGTATGGAGAAGAACAATGTCTAGAACACAGGATCTTCCTCAGAGAGGACTGGGTAGCAGAGATGCTATCTTTTCTCCTTGCTTCCTAAAGACTTTACAAGCTGGACCATGTGCCTGCTGTCAGTTGTGTTCTGCAGAGGCAGAAGAGGATGAAAGAGCGGAGTGGATATGCCTCTCTCTAGCTTGTGTAGCTTTGCACAGACAGGACAGCATTCAGTCTCAGCGTGACAGGGACACAGCTAAACATCAGTCTGTTTGCATGAGGGGAAGGACCATGCATAACCTAGTCCTTCTCAAAGGGAAAGGTGAAGTAGAGGCCACTACCACAGGAGCCTGAACAGATAAATACTTGTGGCATATTGTCCAGGAAGGCTGGATGTTTTTCAAGAAGGAAGTCTTAAAGGCATAGGAGCAGGCTGTCCCCATGTGCTGAAAAATGAGCCGCTGGGGAAAAAAGACCAGCCTGGCTGAACAGAGAGCTTATGGTTGCAGCTCAGGGGAAAAAAGGAGAATTTATGGCCTTTGGAAGAAGGGGCAGACCACTTACGAGGACTACAAAGATGTTGTGAGGCTATGTAGGGAGAAAATTACAAGGGCCAAAGCCTAACTAGAACTTAACCTGGCTTCTGATGTTAAGGACAAAAAAAAAAAAAAGTTTCTATAAATACATTAGCAATAAAAGGAGGACTAAGGAGAATCTCCATCCTTTAGTAGACTGGGGAGCTGGGGGGGAACATAGTGACAAAGGCTGAGGAGGAAAAGACTGAGCTATTTAGTGCCTTCTTTGCGTCAGGCTTTAATAGCAAGACCAGTTGTTCTTGGGGTACCCAGCCCCCTGAGCTAGTAGATGGGGGCTGGGAGCAGAACGAAGCCCCCATAATCCAAGAGGAAATGGTTAGTGACCTGCTACAGCACTTAGACATAGACAAGTCTATGGGGCCAGATGGGATCCACCCAAGGGTACTGAGGGAGCTGGCAGAAGTGCTCATCAAGCCACTGTCCATCATTTATCAGCAGTCCTGGCTAACTGGGGAGGTCCCAGTTGACTGGAGGTTAGCAAATGGGACGCCCAGCCACAAGAAGGGCTGGAAGGACGATCTGGGGAACTGCAGGCTTGACAGTCTGACCTCGGTCCTGGGAGGGTTATGGAGCAGATCATCTTGAGGGCCACTACATGGCACATGCAGGACAACCAGGTGATCAGGCCCAGTCAGCATGGCTTTAGGAAAGGCAGGTCCTGCTTGACTAACCTGATCTTGTTCTCTGACAAGGTGGCCCACTTAGTGGATGAGGGAAAGGCTGTGGATATTGTTTACCTGGACTTCAGTAAAGCCTTTGACACCGTTTCCCCCAGCATGCTCCTGGAGAAAATGGCTGCTCATGGCTTGGATGGGTGTACTCTTTGCTGGGTCAAAAACTGGCTGGAAGGCCGGGCTCAAAGAGTTGTGGTGAATGGAGTTAAATCCAGTTGGTGGCCAGTCACGAGTGGTGTTCCCCAGGGCTCAATATGGGGTCCAGTTCTGTTTAATACCTTTGTCAGTGATCTGGATGCATTTCTTCTTTGATAATGAATGAAAAGTTGTTTTGGCATTTCTTCTCTCGTGATATAGCACTAAGATCCAGCATGGTATCTGCAGACTGCAGAGGAAGTCTGGATCACGCACACTGTCCCAGTTGTGCAAGCAGTGAAACAAGTGCCTGCATTTTGAAAGCTAGATTTGTACAATTTGTGATTTGTGGTCGATTCTGAGCTCTTCTGTCCCTTTGCGTTTGGGGACTTCTAAAAGTGTGTGTTCTTGTGCAGGTTCTTTGGCATCTGGTAACACGGGAGAACAGGTTGCAATTTTTTACTTGCTCAGAAAAGTTAAGGGTTCATTTACAGGCTCTTTCTCCCCTTCCAATGCTTGCTTGTTTCTGCAAAACTTGTAAAAATTTTCTAATCACATTGAGAATCTTACCTGTCTTCCAGGTTGCTTGAAATCTGCCAGGAGTTCAAAAGTTTGGGGTAGCAAGAAAAAGGGATAGGCAGATGGAGTCTTGCTTAAGCTTTCTTATTTTGGATATCTGGCTTTAAAAAAAGCCCATTTCACGGGCCAGAAGTCTTCCACTGCAAAATAAAACAATGCTCTTATAAACCACCTGAGCTATTTATCTGAGGAGCACCTGGATCAGAAATGAATGTTAATCCAGTAATAACAGATAATTAAACTATTATAATGGGGTTTTTAATCTCTCTTCTCCAGCTGTAGTTTTGCTTTTTGCCTTCATCAGGGAGATTATAATAAAGCACAGAGGGCTTCTAATCCAATCAAAATTCCTTGATGGATTGGAGTATTTGTGCTTTCACATTTAAGCAGTGGTTATGGCACAAGATTAACTTAATTCACAGGGTCACCATCTTGTTACTAAATTTAGCCTAGTGGTTTGATGTAGGCAGAAGGAAGGTGATTCCAGGGTACCCGATATCCATGATGGTCCATGAACATCTGTGTGGCAGGGCCAGGTTTGTGAAGATGTCAAACCAGCTCTCAGCCAGGCACCGACGGGAGTCTACAAAACCAGCACTCAGGTCCTACCCAGTCCTAACAGCACCCATGGGGTCCTGGCAGTTCTGATTTGGCCCCTAAGCACAAACAGATCAATGAGACTGGGAGTGGCAAAGAGCAGTTACAGCCTATCTCAGGCTGCATTCCTGTGAAGGTCTGCAAAATGCATGTTCCCTCTTCAGTGGCTCCACTTGAGCTACTTTATCTGCACGCACAACACAGCACAGTTCCATTTGCCAGGTAGCCCGGTAGTTGCTCAACAAGGACGTTCAGACTCAGCTCTGCTTGCTTTGAAGCAGGGCAGGTGCTGATCATTCCCTGAAGGTCTCCTGTTCTTTGCTGCAGCATGTCATAAATGTAGCTTTTGACCTTCAGTCCGTCACAGTATGCAATGGGGAGTTTGGGGATGAGATTGCTGGATACAAATGTGCCCTGTATCTCTGTGCTGAACATCCATTGCAGAACTGCTTGCAATTGCAAGGGGTGAGGCTTTGCCATACAGGTGACACTATGCAGTCTTCTGGTGCCTCAGTACTGAGCTTTGTGTGAGCTTGAACTGATCTGGCTTAAGCCCTGAACTCAAGTAGTGGCTTTGTAGTTGAAAATCTCATGTGGAAGGAGCCTTACCTGTCCAGCTGGGAATTGTGTGTCTGCTTTCTTTTGCTCTGTAGATTTCATCTGATTCTTCCCAAGTGTCTGGGCTTCAAACTGTGATTTCTTTTTGGCAGCAGGATGCTGACAAATGTTGGTTTGCGGTGCCTGACTACATTCCTGCTATCTACTTCCTAATGTCATCCTGTAAGTGAAATGAGGGACTTCCTGCACAAACCTTATTGGGTCAAGAGGTGCAAATTCAAGGAAGTATTGGTTCTTTGCCATTCTGCAGACTGTGAGTGTCACTGGTATAACAGAATAGTATTGAGGTCTTGATGCACATCTTGTTTTAAGAATTGCTAGAAACTACCCGTCCAAGCTGCAGTCCTTTTCACCTGCCGCGACTGTGACGCTTTGCTCACAGCACAGCATCTGTTCTGTAGATCTCATTTAAGCCAGTTTAAAATGGTTTATAAGCTGCTAAGATTATTCAAAGACATTTTTTTATTATTTGTGCTCTCTTGAAGATGTTCTTAAAGTTTTCACAGTTCTGCTGCAATGGTCTTTAGGCACAGTTTGTCTTCTGCTTCTAGTATTCACTCCTGCTGAGACAGGTTTTATAGCCACAAAGATTGATATTAACCTTCCTAAATTGTTGAGTGTCAGTAAACCTGGCTGAAAAGGACAGAGTCCTTTCTGTTACAGGTTTTATATAGGTTTCATGTAACTGTAAAAATCTTGGATTATTCAATGTTCTGTTCCAGATTATCCTTTTTAAGTGGAGCTAGGCACAGGGTTTTCCTTATTCATAAAGGTAAATTCTTTTAATAGGCAAATGTAAGTATTCTGGCTGTCTGCAGTACCAGTGTCCCCAAATTGGTTACAGAAGACTTTAAAAATCAATGTATTTCCACCTTGCAAAGTAAAATTATCCCTTACATTTAGTCATCCAAAACTAGACATACTGTCTGCCTCTCTGCATTCTGTCATGACAGAGACAGTAAATACTCCAGTATTAGCTTGCAGTAAAACTAAACAAAAACCTCAGGTTGGCCAAGACAGAGAACTGGGATGAATTTCTGCATTAATAGCTATTTCATTGACTACCAGACTTTATATGAGAGAATTAGCTCTTCAACCCAAACTACTCCATAAGCTCTGGTGCTTAGGAAGAGAAAGAATATTCCTTGAGATTATTTTGGGAATGAATCCTGTGGAAGTCAGGTTTTTGTGTTTGATACTTGGTCAAGTGCAATTAAGAGGTGGAAAAAAGTCAGTTAGGAAATCTCATCTGCTTGGAAATAGAGCTTTCAAGTTTAAGTCTTCCCTAAAAGAATTCAGTCCATATAGAAAGAAGCAGAACTGGACTCTCTAACTGCTGTGTGGCCTTATGGGGTTCTAATGAATATGTGGTGCTGGGGAGCTGTGCAGCCCTTTTTTTCTTTATCCGAGTGAGTATTTGCCTTCAACTCCTTGTACACTTGCATCAAAGCCCTTCTGGGAGAACCCCAGACCATTTCATTGGTTCAGTGTGGCAGTTAAATTAGCGAATGGTGCCAAGGACCAGTTTGTTTTCCTTTTTTAGGTTTCCTTTTGCAGTCCTTGAGGGCAGTACTTGCTTCGGGGCAAGTGTCTTCTAAGCCTTACTGAGGTCAGCTGAAGCAGTGGTTTCACAGAAGTTGAAGTCCTTTGTGAGATGGCATTTGACCTTTCTGTACCTGAGCTGATGTTGCAGAGGGTTGCTCTCCACTGAACGGAAAGGCTGTCTAGCCCAGGTTCTTTGTTACCTTTCTTTAGAATTATCCCAGAGACCATTAAAAGAAGGAGTTTTATGTAAGGGATGCTACACCACTTTGTGAGAGAATGTTAACTATCTGCGCTGGTGTATGGGAAAGCAACAGCTTGTACATATAATGAGAAGAATTAGCAGATCACAACACATAGAGAAGTGAGGCTAGTCTTTTTTTTTTTTTTTTTTTTGCTAGATAAAGCTCTTCGAATGTTCTGTCATCTGAGTGCTTGGCCACAACAATTTCTGTTTTCTCTGAGTCACACTCTAACCTAGCTTTGAAAAGTCTTATTGTTCATGTCAGCTGTCACAACCAGAACAGTTCTTCTGTCCGTGAAAAGAATGGAGACCCTATTAGCACACTAAGAGGTTTTTGCCAGCTGTTTGGTGTTTTTCTCACTTTATATCATCAGTTCCATTGAGAATATTGGGGTTTGTCTGTACTGCCTACAGCTATGTCACGTAAAGATACCAGATCTGTCTTTAAATCCTTCAGGTACTGAGCTTGTAATTAGGCACTAGTATTGCTACAGCAGCATGGATAACTTAGCCAAACTCTGTGCTGTAACTACGGCCAGCACCTGGGCATGAGAGCTAGATTTAAACTGGTGTTGCCATTTGTGCTACAGACATGAACATTGGTTTCGTTTGTTTAGTAGGTTTGAACAAAATAAAACAACAAGCTATTCCTCTGTCCTCAGTTTAGATAACGGAAGAGTATTTCTGGATGTGAGTCTTTATGTTAACAGCTGAAATGGTGAGCTAAGGATTGGCTGGGACATGTTATGTGACAGATGCGAGTAAGGCCTTGTTTGATGAAGCATGGCTTTGTATGAGATCAGCATACTTAGTAAGCTTGTTCTTTTATGGGATTGCTTGTTTCTGTGACAGTCTTTCAGTCTTCTGCTAATGTGCAGGAGCTAATTGTTACCTGACAGCATCCACCTTTAGCCCCTGATCCCTTCCAGGAGCACCTTGGCATGCACCTGTTTGGCCAGAACTGGTGGTACCTCAGAGCCAGAACACATCTTTCTCCATCCTCAGATCTTCTTGTCAGAAAAGTGTTCCAAGTTGTTATTCATATATAAAATGAGCATGCTCTATGGGATCTCAGACTTGATAACTTTCTGCAATTCTCAGGCAAGAAAGAAGGGTGTAGCTCTGATTTTGCTGGGCTGAAGTAGAAGATGCCTGACTCACTTTACAGCTTGCCACTTCAGGACCTTTCTTAGGGTTGGGGTGAAGCTGGTCCTGTGATCTCTACACAGCTTCATTTCCTTGAGGTCAAAGCTAAAAGTGGCTGTTTCTCTCTGCAAAGTACTTGGTGGCACTGTTCCTGTGTTCCATGCCCATGAATGGCCAGAGGTAGCCTATGTAATGAATGCATGCTTGCTTACCTGCTGCTGGTATTTATTCCAGATAGCATGTATGAAGAAATTCTTTTCCTCCTGTTTTTATTTACAGGTGTTTACGCTTGGATTTCTTTAAGGACACTGCAGCCTTAAAGACTTTTACTGATAATTACGAAAACTGGGGTTGGGGTGAAGTTTGGGCTTGCTATAACATTTCACCCCATTGCTATAAATTTATGCAACCTCAGCTCTTCAGCACATCACTCATGTCCAGAGCACCAAATTTCAGGAACATAATCCTACAAAACATACATATGACTATTGTTGGTTTTAAGGGAGGGGCTTTAGCCCTGTGCCGGCTTGTACTCATTGCCATGGTTTTAGGTCTGAGAATTGGTTAGGGATTCTGCAATGGCAGATGTAAAGCTGAGAGTTTGCAGCTAAGCCCTGCAAAATATAGGTATGCCAGGGGTGTGTGTGTGGTGTGTGTGTGTGTGTGTATGTAGGCAGTTCAAAAGGTGTCTTCTAGCAGTGTTTGGTTATTTTTCTGGAGTGTTTTGTGTTTTTTTTGCTTTGTTTTATTTATTTAGCAGCCCTTAAACAGTGGTATGATACATCATGATCTTTAGGGCAAGGGGGGGGGGTTGAATGTAGTGTAATCAAGGTGCCTCTGTTCTGACAGTGCTTTAAACATTTACAAAACGCGTTTAAAGCAGCAATATGATCATTTCCTCAGTGTTAGAAGACCTAAGCCTGTCTTCTAGATACAAGGAGGTTCAGGTCAGTGCTTACAGTGTGGATAGTCAGTGACATGCTGGAAGCATAGGTCACTGACAGGCTTCAGTGCATCAACCAAGCAGAGTTTGAAGACTTAGTGGCACTTCTATATCTAATGTTACTACAGCATAATTCAGTAAATTCTGAAATATGCTTGGACACCTTGAGGCTGAGCTTTACAGTAACATTTACTCCTAAGAACATTATTATTGGCACTATTTCAGTGTTTTCCTTATTCCTACTGCTAAACCCATCAAGATAGGCTACACTTAAAATAGGATTCATTATTTGTGTTCTTGTTAACTGCTTGTAAAAATATAAAAAGATTACCCTGCTAGATGAAGCATCTATGCTTTCAGGAATATCATATGCCTGCAGTGTAAACTTGGGACAGCTGCCATGAACAACAGCAGGGCTCTTCTAGAGGTAACGTGGTATGTCACTGTTCTCCTTGTAGTTGAATTAATGGTTTGTTGCTTTGCATCAACATATGGGTTCCCAGACTTCCTACGAGGGTTGGTCAGTTCTCCTATGGGAAGCTAAGGTCTAGTCACCCTTCCATTTGATGCAGATAAAGCACTGTGTTGTTAGATACAACTCTGTAAGTTTCAGCTCAGTCAGTGTTTCCATAGGGAGTTAAACTGCCTCTTGTTCAAGTCAAACCTTTCCCAAATGTGTATCATTTCTAAATGGTCTTTTAGAATTATGACTGCAATGTATTTTTACAAGTAGATAATAAATTAACAGAAATACTTGGGTTTGGGTTGTTGTCCTTGCTATTACTTTCTTACCTTGAACTCTACTGCATGCTCTCATTGCAAGTAGTACAGGGGCCTTACAAATGGTATCTGAGGTGGACTGAGAGCTAGCTGAATGGCAGAGCTCAGAGGGTTGTGATCAGTGGTGCAGAGGCCAGCTGGAAGCCTGTAACTAGTGGTGTTGCCCAGGGGTCAGTACTGGGTCCAGTCCTGTTCAACATATTCATCACTGACCTGGATGAAGGGACAGAGTGTACCCTCAGCAAGTTTGCTGATGACACAAAACTGGGAGGAGTGGCTGACACACCAGAAGGCTGTGCTGCCGTACAGCGAGACCTGGACAGGCTGGAGAGTTGGGCGGAGAGGAACCTAATGAAGTTCAGTAAGGGCAAGCATAGGGTCCTGCACCTGGGGAGGAAGAATGCTAGGCACCAGTACAGGTTAGGGGTTGACCTCCTGGAGAGCAGCTCTGTGGAAAGGGACCTGGGAGTCCTGGTGGACAAGAAGTTGACCATGAGCCAGCAATGTGCCCTTGTGGCCAAGAAGGCCAATGGCATCCTGGGGTGCATCAAGAAGAGTGTGGCCAGCAGGTCATGGGAGATTATCCTTCCCCTCTACTCTGCCCTGGTGAGGCTGCATCTGGAGTGCTGTGTCCAGTTCTGGGCTCCCCAGTTCAAGAAGGACAGGGAACTACTGGAGAGGGTACAGCAGAGGGCTACAAAGATGATCAGGGGACTGGAACATCTTTCTTATGAGGAAAGGCTGAGGGGCTTGGGTCTGTTTAGCCTGGAGAAGGGAAGACTTGAAAGGGGATCTCATCCATGCTTATAAATATCCAAAAGGCAGGTGTCAAGAGGATGGGCCCAGCGACAGGAGAAGAGGCAGCAAGGCACAAACTGGAACACAGAAAGTTCCATATCAACGTGAGGAAAAACTTCTTTACTTTGAGGGTGACAGAGCACTGGAACAGGCTGGCCAGAGAGTCTGTGGAGTCTCCTTCTCTGGAGATACTCAAAACCTGCCTGCATCCATTTCTGTCCAACCTGCTCTAGGTGAAACTGCTTTGGTAGTGGGGTTGGACTAGATGATCTCCAAAGGTCCCTTCCAGCCCCTGCCATTCTGTGATTGCTCTGATGGTAGCTTCTGCTGACCTCTGGTTTTCCCTTCAGACATTAGTGTAGAGAATTTTATTTAATGGAAAGGCTCGCATCAGTGTGGAGATTGAATGGGAATACTCA
The DNA here is from genome assembly GCA_008921705.1 of Burhinus oedicnemus. Classification (NCBI taxonomy): domain Eukaryota; kingdom Metazoa; phylum Chordata; class Aves; order Charadriiformes; family Burhinidae; genus Burhinus; species Burhinus oedicnemus. The sequence goes on from VFFE01005072.1 coordinate 65,101, forward strand.
TCTGGGCATGGAGGCCGTAGCAGGAGGACATGGTGGGGAAGGAGTGCTCTTGAACAGCCTGTGTTAACAGCACCCAGATGCGCAGGTCAGAGAGATTCCAGCACATCTGTCTGCAAGTTCACAAGGTACCCACACTCTGGAAACAAACCACACAAGTCTGGGCTCACACAGTTTGAGGTCATTTTCTCGCACCCATTCCCCCACTTCCCTTCTGTGCTCATCCTTTTCTGCTCTTTTTTCCCCCCTCACTTTTATAAACTCCTTTTTCTCACATGCATTTTTCTTCCTTTTTCTGTTGTTGCTCTTGTGCACTTCACAAGCTTTTTTCTTGCTTGTGCTTTCTTTTTTTCCCTCCTTTCTTGCTCATGCTCCCCCCCCCCCCCAACTTGTGCTTTTCCTTCTTTTTTCTTTGCACTTGCTTTCCTTTTCTTCTCTCTACTGACTGTTACTACAGTTACAAACCTCATCCAGGAAAACCTTCTAGGATTCATGCTAGGTCAGTTATTAATGATGTATATACCTCAAGATAATGACCAAAACCAGTAACAAACAATGTCAGATAGATTTGATAGAAGCACAATTGCAAGCAAAATTTGGCATTTTCCCAACCAGAAGTGCTGACTGCAAGAATTCAGTAGAAATGTATCACTGTCCAGACACAATATTGATACAATACTGTATCCACAGATATTGTGATACAGTATTTGCTGCAAAATATCCAGAAGCCCACTGCATTTGCAGAATTAGAGTATGTACAAGCAGGAAACTTGCTCCTTTCCAAGTGTTGCTTATCTTCAGATTACCTGGGGAGGAGGTTCCTAGCACTACCAGAAAGAGCAAGGAATTGACTATAAATGTAAGATTACAGGGTAGAAGACAATCAATTATTTATAAAGCTGGTTGACAGCAGGGCCAACAGCATTCAGTGATGAAAGGGAAGCTGTATGGGTGGATTCCCCTGACTCTTGACGCTGCAAACACAAAACCAAAGCTTATGGCTGATAGATTTGTTTTTATTATTATAGAACAGATGAACTAAAATAAGCCAACAATATAATTTTATGCCAACAGCCATCTTTCTAGCACAGGCGGTGACTGACTCATTGTACTCTTCTTCCCCTTCCCCGGGCCTCTGTTCCGTGGGAAACAAATGGTGGTTGCTCTTGCACATGGGGTTTGGACACCAGTGATCTTATTCTTTGTTTGTAAAGGTGTGCCTGGAAAAAGAGGAGGCGGGGGAGCAGAGAAAAGGATATATATGTTGTAGGAGCAATAAGCAGAAAGGCTTGTGGATCCTCTTACACATTCACATGTTGTGACCAGGTAGATGGGACAACTGGAGAATCATGCCCACTTTCAGCACGTAGCAAGCCCCTAGTTGCTACTCTAGTCAAGCCAGGAGTTTCTTCCCATTCCAAGCTAACAAAGGGCAAGATGCACTCAACTGGGGAGTTTTTGGCAGGGTAAGGGGCAGTCTATGTGAAACCAAACCAAAAAACCGCCCCCAACCCTGAAAAAAAACCCACTCCAAACAAACCTGCATTTTAAGCCACTTCAAAGTAAAAGTCACTTCTTATAATATAATAGATATTTTTTAAATGGCAGGACCACCATCCTAGAAAGACAAAGGGGGCTTGCACTCAAGACCAAAGAAAGAAAAACAAACAAAAAAAATCCAACCAACCAAACAAAAAAACAACCAAAAAACCCAAGAGTGGCCCCACTCTCAAGCTTGGCTCATCTCTAAAAACAGCACTCATCATCCATCTGAATTGGTAAAAGGAGGAGTGGACAGAAAATAAAATAAAATTGGTGCAACTTCTCGCCAGGTGGCGCATTAAACCAAAGCTCCATACCGTCCCATATGACTACGGGTCCTGTGGTGGCAGCATAATTTCTTTCAGCTTTCATTGCTGTATATGTCTGTATGTATATCTGAACATATAGATACACATACACACAGAATATATAATATTGTTTTTAATGTTAGTTTTGATCCTGTAGGAGGGCTCATCTCTCTTTCACATGGTTCTGTGCTCCAGCGCTGTTGCTGCTCCCGTTGCCACTCCCGTTACTGCTGCTCCCACTGCTGCTGCAGAGGACCTCTGTGAGGTCGTCCATGATGGTGGTCTCTTTAGGGTCCACGAGGTTGAACTCCCTGATGAATAGGATAAAGTGTGTGTAGAGCGTGTTTAAATGTCCGTGCAGCTCCAGTGCCAAAGTCTCCTTAAAGTGTGAGGAGTAGATATGGGCCAGCACATGGAACAGGTACTTGCAGATCTTCTTCACTAGGGACTCAAAGGAGTTTGGGAATTCTTTGCCTGAAAGGAAGACAGGGAAACACTGTGATAGCTCCAGCTGCTCACCTTCAGCCCCACAGCAGCATTTATTTGGGCTGAGCTGTGGGTAAGAACCACTAGCCCACCTCATACAGCAGACAACTGGTAGGCCCTGTATCATACTCTCATCTTGTTCTTTTTACAGGAATTCAGGGGAATAATCTAAGGAGGTTTTAAGCATTTTCCTTTGAAGTTAAGTTTTAAACCCTAAGGGTTCAAAAATCAGGAAGCAAGTTAATCATTCTTTAAAACCACTACATTTTTTGTTACTAGCTGTAAAAATAATAAGAGGTTCTTCTGGCACCTTATCTATTTTGTCCAGGAGTAGCAGATTGGTAATGCTTGGGAGACCAGAGGTCCTGAAATGGAAGCTAAGGTACACAGGCCTTGGCAGTGTGCAGCAGTTTGAGTAACTGTAAATAATTACTTTCCTCATTTCATTATTGAAATTCTAGCAAATGGGAAAAGAAATGGAAGGAAGTACTGGGTGCCTTCTATCAGGTGCAGTTGAAATTGCGCTCGCTGGAGCAATACTGTGCCTGCATAGTAAAAGACAACTGCTTTGGTAACACTGAAAGTGAAACTGAGGCAAGCAAAAAAGCAACACCTGCCATCCTGTGCATGATGCACAATACAAAGTATGTTACTGGTCTAAAGTGCCCCTGGGCTACACAGACACATCACTTGCATGAAAAGCCCTCGTTGCCCTTGAACAAGCATATGTTTAAAAAAAAAAGTCAACTGCAGCTGGCTTACTGGACACTGCCTCTTTCCAGATCAAGGTGCTTGTAAGCAGAGGCTACTAGCTTAACGTTTGCTATATTGTAATGTCCTAACTCCCCAATTATCTGTTGAAGGTGCTCAAGACCCCAACTGCTTTTAATCATGATTAAGCCCACCTATCATAACTTCAGGTCTCTATTTTCTTCCTCTTAACCAAAGGCATTGCATGTAGCAATCTTGTTAGGATACAAATTTGAGTTACTTTCCTATTGCTTTTCAGTTCTTAACAATCAGATTCTTATTTGATCTTTGGAAGGGAAGGGATGCAAACAATCTGTGAGACAAGGCCTGGTTGGGCAAGGAAGACAAGCAACCTTCCTGGCAATCCAATTTATTTCCCCCTTAATGCATCAGAGCTCTAAAGGAAATAGTAAAACAACAACAAGGTTAAATTTTACTAGCAGCAGGCTGTACCGAACACATACATGCTGGCAGTTTTCAAATTTTTATCATCTCTGAATACAGGCTAGAAGATCTCAAAATGCTTGAAGAAAAAGATGTACCGATCATGAAATATAAACCAAGGGGACAGGATTGTGAGCCTTTCATCCCAGTTCATATGCCAACAGTGCAAGTCCTTCTTACTGCCAGAATAAACCAAACTTAAAATCTCCTCCCCCCCCCCCAAAAAAAAAAAAAAAAC
>VFFE01005072.1:68957-114173 GCA_008921705.1 Burhinus oedicnemus
TTAAGGTAAAATTTAAAAAAAAAAAAAAAAAAAATCGGGGGGTGGGGCACAGAGAGTGACATACGGCTTTGTCATAGTCATAATTGGATATCAATAAATAAGCATCTTTGAGGCAGTTCTCCATGTTCCATTTAGGCATATCTATTCCAAAAGGGAAGAGCTAGGAAAGGCAGAACATAAATATAAGGATTATCCAAAATTGTCATTGGAGATATTTGGAGAACACAATTATGAACAGGGCCTTCAAAGCTGAACTGTATTGAGGCGTGTACCCAGGTGATCTCACCTCTGTGTTTTTTTTCATAGACCCGCACACTTCATAGAAGAATGAAATATGCAGTTGACAGTTTGCAAACATGAATCAGCCATCTGCCCCCAAGTACAGGAAGATACTTAAGTTGTTATGATTTAGCTAAACACAAACCGTTTCAACTGCTTCACCCAAGTGTAGACATGCTTCCTGTTATTCCCAAATAGTGCACTTTTTCAGTTTTCCAAAACAAAGGATAGGAACATTCTGCTATTGGTGCTCACCACTAAAAATACAGACTACAGCTGGAGCCGCCTACAGGCACTTCCTTTCTTTATTCTGCAGCATAAATTACTTATAAAGAATTCTTGTTTAAGACTCACAAGAGCAGAATGGAGCAACAGTTCTGTAGGTTCCCTACCACCGCCTCCCTTTAGCCACTATTTGCCATCAGCCAAGTGGATAAACAGTTAAACTCAGTCCTTTGGACAGACAGTGCTACATCAGGAATTAAAACATGAGAAAGCTTGTGAGCAAGAGTCAACAAAATACTCATCTTACTGATCATCATTTCTCATTTAGAGACATGCTGTCTGCTTTTGATAAAATCTGGGTCCAGCAGAGATTTATTACTTTCTGTTCCAGCCTGCTTTCAAAGTCCCTAGCATGGCCTTTAATTCTCTACTGACAGTTATCTTTCCAACTTCTACATGCAAAAATATCCTCCATACATTTTGCATTCTTCAGAGTGCTCTCAAAGAAAGCCCCTGATATTAATTTCAAGTGTACAAGATAGCCCAGTGCATTAAGCAAGGATTCCTTTCTAAGCACTACATAGTAATTGTCAGAGATACAATATATTGCTCTGCTTCTGTTGCATACATTCCCTAGGATGTTTGTTGATGTACTATAACATTAACTGCTCAGTCTTCTGGTTTAAAATCCATCTCAACTAAATTAATCCCAGGAAATGCAACAGGAGGGAAGAAAAGGACTATCAACACATGTGCTGGAGAAAAAAAAGCCACCACACAACAGGCTTATTCATACTCAACTCGATCTCATATTCCATCATGTTGGACTGTGCTAATCAAGAGCAGGAGTTTATGGTAACTTTTTCTTACATTCACCATGTACAGTAAAACTACAAAGCTTTCTTTCATAAGTGACAGCTAGTCAATGTTAAAAAAGTCTACTAAGTCCTACAGGGGGAAAGTGCCAAACCAAAACATTTTCCTTACTCTTTGCAAAGCTGCCACTTGTGTCTTCTGTGCCCAGGGGCTCGGGCAGAAAGCCAGTGGCGCTCACATCAGGCTAGAGGTTATCCATCAGCAGCCTGGTGCTCTGTCAGCATTCCAGCTATCAAAAGCACCCTCTGAGGTTTTCGCAATTCGTTTATCCTCCCCGGCCTTCTATGGAATCCCAGCACTGTTACCAGTAAGGACAGTTTTGCCTTGCTCTTCTTCCCCTCTCCCCACAAGCTACACACATGGTAATTTGCCTCTCTGATCTGACCTTATAAAACCAGTTCAGAACAGTCAAAGATTGCCATCCTTCTGATCCTCCACAAAAACAGATTTCCACCACCCTTCACTGCTGAGAGGAGAGAAGAGGATGTACAGCAGCTACATTCTCACTAAATAGAGATCTGCTGTAAAACACTTGCCCAGTGCCATCCAAATCTAATATCCTCCCCCAGGCAACTCTGAAGACTTCATGGAAACCCTGTAATTGTAAATATTGACTTACGTATTGCACACTGCCATGGTCTGACATGACTCTCCTGTACAGAATTCTGAGATTGTACTATACTGTAAGTTGATGTGGTGAAAGAAAGTTGTTGCTGAAAAATAAACACAAAGGAAAGACATTCAGAAGTAAAATACTTTCAAACGCTGGTTACCCTCCAGACAATTATTTAAATAGAGCAGGTGAAGTGACCTCAGTCAGAGTCTTGAGCTTGCATACAAATTTAAATATGATTTAGCTAAGTTAGTCTAATTATGAACTGCAAAACAAAGAGGTATATAGAATGAAAGCTCTTGTTTTGATTTAAGATGAAAGCACCATGATGCATCAGCTGTTATTACTCACTAAGCAGCAAGACTGGAAAGTGTCTCCGTCATCAGCCTCACCTTTACAGTAGAATACTACAAGCTGAAGGCAAACAATTTGCTATGTTCTTTTGAAGTCAGACTTAAAATGTACAGTGGCTAGAAAACAGTATTAACAGTTCTCATGATATACCTCCTTTTTAAAAAAAACAGCATGAAAACTAGTATACTTCTACTTTTTAAAAATCTCCTGAGATAATTTAAGATCTTAATACTCCTCAGAGGGCACCTCACTTTTTCTTAATGAGTCTCTATAAACTGTCCTAGTGTGCAGTTTAAAGTAGTTCCTTGCTACTACCACATACTGTTGAAAATGTAAACAAGACTGGGTCATAGCTGCAGGTTAGGACTGGCAGATGAAGCAGAAGCGCAGGAAGTATTGTGAATCAGAACTGAGATGCACAGATACAGCATTCAGTCATAGTAGTCAATCATGTCTCTTGAGTTTCAGCTTGACTACAGTTTAAATTAACCGTAATTCCACCAAAGCTTGGAAGGAGTAAGGAGAAGAAATCCAACCAAAAGACTTCAAAACTTCTGGCTTTAAGCATAACTTGCTTTACATACAAGTCTTAATAAACTACCATTTTTATGATGCTTCTGGAAGACTAATAGCTTGAGTCAGAAACATGCTGAACCAGCTGGTTTAGCAAATAGTCAAAGGGAATCTGATGGTCCTCAAAAGAGCATCAAAAACTATAATGCCCTCAGTGCCACAGTGAGGGAGTTCGAAGGAGGAAATGTATCAAGGCTTCCATGCTGCTGAGCATAGTTGGTTTGTACGTAAGACAGCTTAACTACTATTCAAGGTATAATGATATGCATTATGCAATAAGCATAAAGAGTCACTGAGTATTATTCTAAGCACTGAAAACAGTAAAAAGAAAGTGAATGAACGTCGTCTTGGGTGTGGACAGCAAGCACAGAGCTGTACGATCACAATACTCACTGTTGCTGGCTAGCCACTCGTTGAGGTCTATTTCTCGTGGTAACATCACTAGCTCCTTAAATTCGAAGTCAGTAATTCTGGATTTTGTGTATTCTGGCTCTAGGTAAAGTTTCTTCTCTTCCGGTGCTGGCTTTTTACCATTTGGCTTTCCCTTGGACTTCCTGCAAGAGATTAAAAAGGGAGAACAAAGGTTACCTTTACTGTTGATGAACAGCTACAGCAACCTGAAAGAAGCTGGTTTATCCAAACTGTATGTGTATTTACACTGCTCCTCCTGCCTTCCCTCCCCTTAGCTTAATTTTTCTTTTATTAAAGTTTCTTAAAAAGTGTATTTGAACTTAGTCATTTTTTTCAAGTAACGTTGGAAGTTCTGAATGGCATTAAGAAACCTGAGACTGAGCTGCTCCATCTTCATTGCCCTTCTGTCAGTTTAGATTGCAAATTATTGGGAGAGTGACAGTCTCTTTACGCCTATCAACAGTCTTGACAGCAGAATGGCACTGTTCCTGAAGGAGCTACTCTAATGCAAGTAAACAATCTGCTACATCATACAGTTAACGGTCACCTGCAAAATGGGTGTTTGAGGGACAGTAAAAGTGGACTGCTGCAAGAAGATAGCTCTCAGTTGGAAAAATGCTCTTTCCACACAATGGGCTGACACTGCTCATTGAGAGCTATAGCATTCCTCGCCACCCCGGCCCTGTGTTCTCTGAGATACCAGAAGCCTTCTGGAAGTGAGCATCTGTGACTCCAGCTAGAAACACTGGTAATAAGAACACCTGCTTACTCAACTCCCGGCATACTTGAGACAGAAAGATCAGAGTTCTTTTTTTTTTTTTTTTTTTCCTGAAAATCCTTTAAAATACAATACCTTATGAAATAACCTTCTATTTGGATTTACAAAAGCAGACAAACCACATTCCATAAAATGCATTTATCTCCATGGCATATTGTGACTTTTCATCTGCCGTTTCTAAAGTGTTTGTTGTAATCACTAGAGTTTCCCCTCTCAATCTGTTTTTAACACCCTCAAACTAGACTCTCAACCCAACCCATATTCCTGGGCTGGGAGTTCAGTAAGGACTTCTAAGGAAGGACAGTGGGTCAGCACTTTGGTCTTTTAGGCTACATGGTCAAACAGCTGCATATCCATGTGTTTCTACAGTTAAAAAATCCACTTAAACAGAAGATACATTTAATGGTGAGAGACAAGTACAGTAAGGCAATACTTGCTGTGCAGTATCACATCATTGAGGAGACACCAGGATTTTTTAGTGTCAGGTTTTCTCGGTTAAAGAGGTTTTTAAGGATCTGTAAAACCAAACAAGCCCACCTTTGCAGATGACTGCATTAAGTTTGCTGTTAAAACGCATCTAGGTCCCATCCAAAGGAAACTGACCTCACGTTCTGGCTCTTAACATACTTCAATCTGCCAACTGTGCCCCTGTCTGAAATACGTGCAGACTTGATTTTTGCTGTGAGGATGGGATGCACACCTTTCCTGGAATGGCGTTTGAAGTGTCAGTGCTTTCCCCAAAGAAAGTATGATTATTCAGATTTCTCTCTTTATGGGCTCTTTACTGATGTGCTCATTAAACCCATTATCATAATGACTCATTGTCCACATCGTCAGCACTGCAGTAGGGAGAGACCAACATTTGCCTTCCACAAGAACACCATAACCTGCAACTCGGTCCCCAGCACTGCCACTGTTTGCTATCTTAAACTTGCATTGAATCTTGTCATACTTCTCTCTAACCAGTAAATTAAGACTAGAAGGACTTTAAAACTTCAGGAGGGCCATCATCACGGAAAACTTACACACTCGCAATATATTTACAAACCACAGATGTGCAGAAAGCACTGTAGAAGGTCTCTGGTACAGAAAACATGGTCACACACTTTCTTTCCATATGTTAATGAGAAAGGTGGATTTCATGGTTAGAAAGAGGATGCCTGGGGCATAGAACATCTTTTTTAAAGAGTACAGATAAAGTAGGAGAATAAACTAAACCCAGTAATATATGAAGATTAATTTAGCAAGTAGCTACTCTTGCACATTTCCTGCCATCTCCTTTTTCCACAGCAGTGCATTCCAATTCAAATGAAGTCTGCAAGATTTATTCCTTACCTTTATTTAATGAAGTAACCTGGACTAATTCTCATAGCTGCTCCACAAAGGGATGTTTTAGGACATGCAAAGTCAGATGTTCCTCAGCACAAGGCTCTTAATACAGAGGGGTTGCTCAGTTAGACCAACAGCTCCTGGTTGTCAGCTAACTATTCTTGTCTTCAAACCCTTACATTGCTAGATCTTGTTTGAACCTCACCGTGTAAAAATAAGCTACAGATAAGAAAGAAGAGTCCATTAAAGTAAGAATTGCAGGAGGGCCTTAAAGGAATTTAAAGAAGCTACAAAAGATACACTGAATTTATGCTTGGACCTGAGACTTCACATTTTCACAGAACTTGAGATGATATTCAAAGAAAATGTAATAGCATAAAACAATAGTGTTGTTCAATATTCTGTAACCTGACTTTATAGCAGATGAAGCAACATGTTTGACCTCTTCCTTTTGCAGGAATACCATGTTAAGACTTGAAACTGCCTTACGCCAACAGTCAACAGCATAAATCCAGTTGAAACTATGCACTTGGCCCTGAGCTAGTAAAAAATACTCCAGGCCACTGATTTGCTTAATTCCCAGCACAGGCTGCCTTACTACTACGCTGCTGAAATCAAGCCTGGCACGCTCCATACAGCACCTTCATACCTGCTGGGCCTCCAACAGACAATATTAAGGTCTATTCAGAATAGACTGGTTAGGGTTTTTTTCAGCTGGTTGGGTTTAGTGGTTTGGAGGGTTGGTTTGAGGGGACAGGATTCAGGCATTCAAGGATAAGTTGATTTTTAAAGAAAAACATAGTTACAGTAACAATCATGCAGAAGATACCTTCAACTTCAGAGACTGGTTCAACAAACTGCATTAATCACAGTTGGGGAGAAAAGTTATCACTGAGAAGTAGTTTGTATAGAACAGAGTTTGTGTCTTTGCTTTACTTCAGGATACTTAAACCAAGGGCCCTGGGTTAGGACTGTGCCACGTCAGCTAAGAGCAGTCTTCTGACAGGAGGAGGAGGAGGAGGAGGAGGGGAGAGAGGGACGAAGATGTCAAAGAGAGTCTGTCACAGCCAGGCTGTGGAGGGAAACCATAGAAGGAAGCCAGATATACGAGGCTGAGGCAAGCCTTCCACTGAATAGAAATGGATAGTGTATATCTCGTTCTCATTTCTGTATCTTCTACCCATTTCAAGAAAAGAAACAAAAATTCAACACTAAATGTATTTCACAAGTTTGCTAATGCAAATGACTATACATCGTCCTTTTAAAAAACCCAAACCCCCTCATTTCCAAACAAATGTCAGTTCTCTGTTAGGTTAGTACATACAGCCACTTTACATCTTCTCCACAGATTGTGTAAGTCTTTCCACAACTGCCTTGTGCTGGAACTGGGGCATTTCAAACAGAAGCTTCCTGAAGGATCCCCATGCTCTGCCCCTTTCTAAAGCTTTGGCTCAGTTTAAAAAAGAACCTGACTCATGGGTATCATCACTGATATCAAAGGGTTTATTCACACCACTGAAACCTGAATGTCAAATCACCACATGCAGTACAAACTTTTTTAACCTTTTGCAGCTCCTGAGAGCTAAGGCAAGACAAGAGAAATTGTTTCTACCAGCAGATTTTCATGACCTGTATACACTGCAGTTGGGATACTACATGGTCCAAATATTACAAATACAAACTAAAAAAAGTTCCAGTCTTAAAAACATCAAGTTTTGAACTGGACCACACATCTTGCCTCGATTAAGCAGAATTTAAGTTATAAAGTCACGCTTACTCATATTAATTGAGTCACGCTCAGTCGAGGCTGTAAAACCGTGGGTTTAGTTTGGAAACTGTCAATACTAAAGCATTTTCTTCATAGACTTAGAAAGCTGGAGCATACAGCAGTATGGAGAAAACCGTTTTAGAAACATGATTACGTATGGTTAAGAATCAACAAATCTTAGTTCCATATTCTAGCTAAACCAACACTGACACATTCACAATTGCCAGAATTACCAGTGTAAAGTTTAGAAGTTAGCTTCCTTTCTTTTGGTCTCCCCTACCTTGAAATTCAGTGTTGTTTCAAAGACTTGTAACAAAACACCATCTACCTGGAACCACGTGCAAATGTGCAAAATGTACAAAACAAAGCATCCATTATTTCCTTTGTTGTGAGCTGTTCACATTCAAGATGCCTTCCTCAATTTTTCATTTTATGTTTTAAGTACACAAATATGAAAAATTGTGCGTAGCATTTCTGAGATGTTCCAGAACACCCTTATAAGCGAAGACTACAGCAGCAAGCATAAAGCAGCACATTCAGCAACAGCTAGTTCAGCCTGCTTTCAGCGAAAGGAAAAGTGACAGTAACAGTAGGGTTTTACTGTTCTGTTGAGGAAACACCAAAATCCACGACCTGTAGATGATTACTTACTGGAAAATGTGACTCAACATCATACAAGACCACAAAAAGGACAGTACCTCTCAAAACACTGCTATAGGCACCCTAAAGCAAACCAAAGTCCTGATTGATGTTTCCCTGTGTCTTTCTTAAAAAAATAACAGAATTCTGCTAAATGTGTCTTAACATGTCCATGTCAGATCACCTCTACCTCCAAAGCAGCTGGAGGAATAGCTGTTACACAGCAATTTGATGAAGGTCTGTCAAGAGGTTAGACCAAAACCTGTCTATGCTTAACTACTAATTAAGGAAAGAAACATCTTTAGGGAATCCAAGGAGACAGCACTCAGCAGGTTTTTTTTGACAGGCAAACCAGAGTACAGCCTAACTCTTCAGATAATTCCTAGGATAGGTTTGTGTTTGGTTTTAGGTACTCAATTGAAGATGATGCCACAGGCTAAGTCACACCTACAGATAAGTTTCAGAGAGGGAAAAGTGATGGGAGATGGCAGAAGAGAGGTCATTTGTCTAAAGTCTTAGAAGAAGATTCAGCAAACTGGCTTCAGCCAAAGACAGTACATTCGCTAATGCTTCTAGCAGGGCTTCTATACTCAACCTTCTGTTCAGCTGAGAAAACACAGCAGCTGGAAGTTTGCCTGGATTTCACTAAGACACTCCACCAAGTGACAGGCCCACTGGGCTGTGATGATTTTTTTCCCAGGTCTAACTGCTTTGTTAAGATTGAGTAAAACTGCCAATTTCCCAGCTTGTTTTCTTATACCATCTCAGTTAATAAAGATACTCCTCTAATCTGTCTCTCTCTCATTTCCTTCTGATCAGATGCCCAGTGGTTTCTTGATTTTAAAAACCCCACACTTTGGAGCATCTTCAAAGCACCATCCAGGTCGTAATTTAGTTTTAAAACCACACGAGGAAAGTATTATTCCCATTTCATAGCAAAAACTGGCAGTAAGGTTCAAAGTTTATTAATGGTATAAATACTAAAGGTGTGCTTCAGTTTATACTGATATAGTTAGTTTGGAAAGAAGCACAGTAAAGCAATCTGATTTAGCTGAAGAAGTATCGAAGACATGATGTCCACTATGTGGACATGCTTCATAATCTGATGCAGTTCGCATCACTTTGGTATTGTAACAGACATCCATGGTTTTGGTCATGAGAATCTGATTTATTACAAGGTTGATCACACAGAGGGAATACTAGTGATTTATTAAATGCCAAACTTCCCTAAACTGATCATGTAATTTAAGATTATCTCTACCAATTCAGGATTCCTTTTTTCCAGAGGGAACCAGCACAGTTAAAATAATTTCTTGTTGTCTCCAGCAAGCTGTGCAGTTTCTTAGACTGCATCTGAAACCAAAATCTCTTTGAGGACAAACAAGGATGCTTCAATTACCATCTCCTACCCTTCACACCCAACTAACTACCCTTGGGGTGAGTGGCTGTTTATTCTTTCTTTTTTAAATACAAGTAATCAGTGGCTTTTCTCTTTTTAATGTAGCATATTAAAGTGGTTTTAGTACCAGATATGAGAGTAACTTTAGAAAGTTAAAAACTTTATTAAAAAACCCTATAGTGGTGAGGAGAAGAGCTGCAGGCAAAACTCCAGTCACTTTGTGCCCTCTGGATCACGCACCAGTTTCAGGTTCCAGCCAAGTCTCAAACACACTGATTTCCATTTGAAAATTGACAGAACAGGTCCAACAGGCCTTACATGGCAAATTTGTCTCCCTGTTTACAAACCTCAGAACTCACAAGCCATCTCAAGCCTGTGGGGATGAAAATCACCACCGATTATGAACCTTACAGGACAAAAATGCTTATTTTGTGATGATGGTTTATTTTTTTATTAACTGACCCTATTTCTTACCTGGGGTTAACTGGTATAATCCCAGCAATCCCCAGCAAATTTAGAAGAGGGCATGTCTCAACTGTGACAATCCAGATGTGATGTGTTCAGTCAGTGTTGGCAAGAGTAAAAGCCCCACAATTCATAGCAATGCATGCAAAAGTGGGATAAAAAGAAAAATCTATTTTAAGGAAGATCAAAAAATAAGATGCCCATAGAAATGTTATCAAATGATATTTTAAAAGGCACTTAAAGTTTTGGAGGTTATTTTCAAGTAACCTAGCTTGTGCTTTGTAATTTGTATAGTTCACAACCTGGAAAATTTTGGGGTTGAAACTGTACATTCCCAACTAAAACATTTATGTGGAAAACTTAGTCTCCAACAGCAATACCATATTCCACCTTACCCAGGTGTACCTCTACGCTACCAAATTACCGGATATATCAAACTATCTTGGCCTTTGATTTTCATCGCATAATTTTTTCCTTTCTTTTTCAAGTGTCACGTTTTAAAATATCCTCCACTGATGAAGTATTATAGAGTGAAGTACTCCTGGCAAAACCTACTTTCTTGGTAATCTGAGGATGGGGGTTAGCTTCTTAAAACATAAACTAACACAGAATTAGAGAGGCAGGAAGCCAATGTTTTAACAGCATCTTTTAGGCCAGTCTTTATGAACTCTTCCATGTTTTTATAATTTCCACTGAATATGGGTTTATAATTCAAAATTAAAGGTATACTGGATATTTTTGGTGTAGCTTCTCTCCTCTTCTCTTCTTTGGGTAGGGAGTCAAAGGGGATACAAGTGGAACAGAAGAGGGAATAAAACACATTAAGGTAAAAAATTTTAATGTGCAAGCTCTCTCCCTCTAATGTACTCCCTTTGCAGAGGGGAAAAGATTCAGATTGGATATTAGGAAAAATTGTCAAGCATTGGAACAGGCTGCCCAGCGAAGTGGTTGAGTCACCATCCCTGGAGGTATTCAAAAGATGGGTAGATGTGATGCTGAGGGACATGGTTTAGTGCTAACTTGGCAGTGCTAGGTTAACTGTTGGACTTGATAATCTTAAAGGTCTCTTCCAACCAAAACTATGATTCTATGGAAAGCCCAAAGATTTCAGCCATCCACAGAAGACTACAGCCTGGTAAGGAAAACCAGGCTAGCTGCTCACAAATGTACTTGTCACCTTTCTAGTTTTCCTGTGGCACTTTACTGGAAAGAAGTTATCAGTTAGTTTCTGGTTAGAAATGTTCTGCATAAGTATGGGATTCCTGAACCGATTCATAGCAGGAAGGAAACAGTTTTATGAGCTAAAATTTATGAGTCCTAGTGACAAACTCCCACCAAGAACAGCGAAGAAGCAGGTTATGCTAGTTTCTACAGGACAGGAACAAACTCTTGAAGGCTGCCTGGTTTCCTACGCCAGCAGCCCACAGGCTTTTCTCCTCAGTTAAGTACAAGGACTGGAAGCTTAGCGGCACTATGCAGCTTAAAAATCACTTCTTGGTAATTCAATGTCTTTATTTATTTGTGTAGCAAGCAAGAAAAGGGGAATAACAACTTTCATTTGCATAGAGCTGCCTTTCCTTTGAGAGAAAAGATGATATTTGTATTTTCTTCTTTTTTTAGAATGGTACAAGATTAGTATCTCTGTAGAGATTTTTCTGCAAGCCCATGCCTGTTTTAACCCAGATCACTACAAACTCTTTTAACTGAAAATGCTGTATGACAGCACACCCAGAACACAAATCCTGGATGTAAATATACATGTCCAGGATTGGGAAAGAAGAGAAAAAGAACATGAGCATGGGAAGGGAAGCTGTGTAAGGTATTGGAAAGCAAGCCCAAATCCCAGTGCAGCACACAGTACAATTGTTCACACATTGCTGCGGTCAGACTATTTCTCCAGGGCCTGGAGAAGGGAAGGAGACTAAGCTTTTTAAGACACTCTCCATTCCGATTTCCTCTCACCCCAGGTCTCTGACAGACCCCACTGACCTCAGTTTCATTCTTCCTCCTCCTGCCCTGGGTTAGCTCCAGGGCTCAGCTGTTGCACAGGTCTAAGGGGGCTGTGTAGAATAAAATGTGTTTGGCAGCCTTTCTGGCCCTGCTTCTTCATTTTTGTTCTGTTTTTAAAAGTTACTAATAGTTTATTTAAGAGGAGGAGGAAAGAAGAATGTACCCTACATGCCAGGGAAACTTTTTCTTCTGGATTCTCATAGTGGCTCTTTGCCTTAAAAGGGAATCTTTGCTTGGCCTCCGGATGCTCTGCTGTAAACAGTCAGTGCCAAGGCATGGCAGGCATGTTAAGGATGACAAGTGCCATAACATTATTTCGTAATGTTGCTTCTCAACAGAAAGCCCAAAACATTCTGTAGGGTCAAACCGAGTTCCAGCTGGTGCTGCTGGCAAAGCAAGGAGAATATGGGGCACCTGCACACACTGTGTCTCTGTGGTACATCAGGCCTTTCCATTCCCTTTTGTAGGACCCACCTAGTGGTGGAGAGTCTGGAGCACAAGTCTTATGAGGAGCAGCTGAGGGAACTGGGGTTGTTTAGTCTGGAGAAAAGGAGGCCCAGGGGAGACCTTATCACTCTCTACAACTACCTGAAAGGAGGCTGTAAGAGAGGTGGAGTTCAGGCTCTCTTCCCAGGTAACAAGTGATAGGATTGGAAGAAATGGCCTCAGGTTGCATGAGGGGACGTTTAGATTGGATATTAGGAAAAAATTCTTCACAGAAAGCATTGTCAAGCATTGGCACAGGCTACCCAGGGAAGTGGTATCCCTGGAGGTATTTAAAAGCTGTGCAGATGTAGCACTTAGGGACATGGTTTAGTGGTGGACTTGACAGCATTAGGTTTACAGTTGGACTTGATGACCTTAAAGGTCTTTTCCAACCTAAATTATTCTATGGTTTTACTTCTCTCCCTCGTTATCTCTTCCCTCGCAGGTCACCTCCCAGTGCTAGCTCAGTGTTTGCCATAGTATTTGCCCATATTGGCATGTCAGCTGCATATTAACTGCCTTTCAAAGTACAGTGCTGAAACTCCCAGGTATTTGCTAGTGGCCAGGCACCACTGCTGCTCCTTCTCTTCTGCTCAGGATCCCCCGTCTTCTCTTCAATGCAGCTCTGGGAAGAATGGCTACAGAGGCAAGGCCAGGCATGTGAACAGCTCAGTTAATGCTACAAAAATGCACAGAGTGCATTCTTGTGGTAAAACACGCTGGAGTAGATTTTCTGTTCTTCTCTGGGTGTACCTGCCAGAACCCCTCCCCCAGACAGTTTCCTTTTTTCTCTGGGCCCACCTGCCAGAACTCCTGCCCCAGACTGAGAGGAGGTATCCAGCCTCTCTGGTTACCTCGGGGAGGGTCTTCTGACTGTATAATCCTTGCACTGCTCCAGGTTCCCCTCCAGTCAACACACTTGGGAGGGGCTAAGTGGGACAGAGCCCTAGGAAACATGAGGGAAGTGATGTCAGATGGGAGACAAATAGATTATTTATTTCTAGGAGCCAATGATGCAATTTAAAAGGAACCATTCACTAGTAGAAACACAGAAAATTACCTTACCCAAGGAAATAGCCTATTGTTCTTAATTTTGAAATGTTCTCTTTTACCTTGATGCCAAAAAGCTCTATATCCAAACCAGGAGATGCCAACATGAAGCCTCAGCAAGATTCTTAAGTGATTCACTCCAGCCCAGATTTTTGGTAATTGTAGGGATCAGGGAAGAAAAAGGACACAAATCTTCCCTAATGTTTACTTTCAAGAGCTCTATGTGGAGACAAATTAGGTCTGTGGTAAGAGAGGTTCAGTAGGTCATAGATTATCCAATGTTTAGAACAAACCATATAGCAGAACACTGCATCATAGGTGCCCAAGTCCTGAGCCTGTGACAGACATGGGTTGGTCGTTCTTGGGTTTCTTTTTTTAAGTTTCCAACTGTACACGAACTCTGGCTATCTGGCAAAGGAAGCCAGAAACTCAGCAGAAAGAGGGCAAATCCCTGCTTGAGAAGCTGTCTCATCTCCTGTGCTTGCAACTCTTCCTCCCCTAGAACGGCACTCTCAGAGCAGACCCTGGTGCACAAAGGGACAGGAGAGGCCATGCTATGCTAACTGTCCCAGGCATCTCTACCCAGCCATTCATCAGTTCATCAGCTGAATGTACAGGCTGGAGTTCTGTGTTCTGGGGTTTGTCTTGTTAACATGCAGCCCATTTTAGTCCCCAGGCACACTCACTGCAAACCCATCAGGCCCATACACAATACGAAGATAAGGATTCTCCTGTATCCTTGCCTCCTCCCTTAGAGGAAAAATATCATTTGTATTCTAGCAGCAAATGCTTCCTCATCATCCTCCACTGCTAAATATACTCCCAGCTACAGAGTATGAACAGGATTCATTTCACCTAGCGACAGATATCTGCATATGTTAATATGCCAGTTCTATCTGAACTGGCTCTCTAAGGACCTTTTAAAGTCAGCAGAGGTAGTTTTTTCTCTATGCTGGAAAACATTTCAGTCCAAGGCAGAGATCTATATATGCCTTAAATTTCTTTAATTAAACACACAGGCAAAGGAGAAAAGTGGCTCTCAAATGAGAACAGACAACGGCAGAGATACTGAGCCTGGTGCTGTTACAGATGCTGCATGCTGCAGTGGGGAGATCTCCCACACTACAGAGCCATGAGAACACACAACCTGCACCAAGATTTGAAAGCAAGTTTTGGAGTGGCTTTTAACACCTTTTTCACATCAGGGAAGGCAAATATAGGCCTGTCAGATTTATTATTATTATTATTATTAACACTCAGTAAAGTGTTTTTTCAACATGATTTGAAATTTTGGGGGCCAGTGAAACTGCTTGCAAAGAACAAGTAAAAACTAAAAAGAACGTAATTGGCAAAAAAAGTTCTTCTCTCTCTTTCAAGGTTTTTTAGACTCTGCAAATTGAAAGAAAATGTAAGTGTACTGCAGTAAAAAAAAAGGAAACGACTTAACGTATCTCTTCCATGTGTGTTTTCAGACATGTCTATTAACTTAAGCAGTGGTTTATTTATTTATTATCCTGTATTCTTCTATCAGAACACACATAGTTATTTTGACTTCTGCATCATGATTAAATTCAAGTTCTGGCAGCAACTGCTCCTCCTGGTTATTCTGATGCAGCTCTGTTATCTTTCTGGAAGAGCACATGGAGTACACTTTGGTCCACCTTTGTGGGGACGGAGTTCACCACCAAAGCACATAAAACCACTGAAGACACTGCTTGTTATCTTCCAACCCAGTTTGTAGAGCTGGCAGATTGCTAAGCTATATTTTATTTCTAAACCGAGCAAATTTGATTTGGAAACCACATGGCCTCATAAATATGGGATTTCACAACGTAGCTTGCACAGAGTTGCTCTTCAGGATAGAACTGTGCTTTAATTGCTGGGAATTATTTCACCATGGCAACCTGGCTTCAGCAGTCAGGCTTCTTGCTATATAGCTCAAGATACACAAATGCAGACAGTCTACTCTGCTCAGAGACTACCAGGGTGCAGACAGGTTTGTCTTTGTAAAAAGTGTTTTAGTTTCCTCACTGCCCTTTTGCCTTGCAGGCTCTCTTTGTAGAGCAAAAAACATTTACCTAACAATACTAAGTAGTTTTAAGTACTACTGTAGCCTAAAGAAAACATGCAACAAAGGAAATATATTAGATATACAGGTCAAGCTCACTACTGAGCCGCACATTATGTTTTAGAGGACAGGTACATATAATGTCTAATGTACTTGTAATCTCAATTTTACAACTCTCAACTTTTAGAAGTCTACAGAAATGTTTAAAAATATGTAATTATACTGTGCAGTATGAAAGAAGGCAATATGGACTGCATGACAGTCCCCAAACAGTTAATGAGAATACTCACTCCCAGAGTCTGCCTCTCAATAGATAAGTATTTTTCAACGTGGTGCAACATGTCAGCTTGCAGCTGAGCTCAGTCATAGTTGTCTCTCTCTCCTCAGCTCCCCAGAGGCAAGAAACAGTAAAGGACTGTCTTGTTTACTTCTGGCAGGACTGGGCAAACTACAACTATTTAGGCACAAAAAAGTGTCTTGCATTGGAAGGGTAAGTTAGTTATTTTTGTTGGGAAGAGAGTGGAAACAAATTTATCACCTGCCTTGCTACTACAGTTCCACCTTTGAAAACATTATCTATACATAATCACACAGTAGGCAGGACTTCCAACAGCTGAATCCTTCACATAAACACAATCTGGTTTACATCTAAGAAGTTTGGTTTAATAGGACAGAAAAGTGCTAGGGGTCACCAGAACTAGGAGTGTACACAGAAACACAGGTAACAACATAGCTCCTTCAGACACCTTCGCTTTTTTGCAGAAGCTTCAGTAAACAATATAAACTCAATGAGAAATATAGCATAGGAGAAAACTGTAAGTTGTTTTCACTATTCATAAGCAATTTTGCATGCCTGCACCTGTAAGCTCACTTCTAAAGCATCTACCACACACATGTGGATCTTGTTGCATTGAGACACACAGCTGTGAGGAATTCAATTACCTACCTAGTCATTAGTTATTGAACAGGTTGGGCAAAGAAACACCAACGTGAAGAAGCAGCCCCACCTGACATTTTCAGCCACTGTATCAAGCTCCACAAACTCATCTCTTACACTTTAAATTAACTACAGCATTTTAATTAGGAAGGATATTTATTTACTAGAAATGACCATAGCTCAAGGTCAGTTTTCTCTCAATGACAGCTCTGAAGATCAAAAATGGATCTTTTTCTTTTCTTAATATTTTGGCTTTAATTTAAACCAAAGTTAGTTCAGGGAACTCCCAGCTCTCCTGGCGTGCCTTAGATCAGATCCTGTGATGTGAAATGGTGCCTTTCAGTCTTAGTATGAACTATCTTGTTAAACAAAAAGCCTGAAATCCATAGTTAGAAGGCACAAACTGTGTCTCCTCACAGGGTAAGAGACAGCTGAAGGTAAAAGGAATCAAAGCATTATCTTAATTAGGTAACTTTCATTAACAAAACATTCACTAATCTAACCATGTAGTTAATTTTTAAACTTTGCAACAGAATGCAATGCTCTTTGTTCAGTTTTGTCATCAATAGCACACAGCTGTTTCAGAATTTCCTAGAAAAGAGCACTTTAAAGTTTTGCTTTCTGTACAATAGAGGAAGAAAAATCTATTTAAAATAAAAACTCTATGGAATCATGGGTCAAAGTAAAGAATATTTGAATGACTGATTGAAAAAATAGTAGGGGTGGAAAATCATTTAATTACTGGTACAGTTAGATTAGCCACTGTTAATTAGCTCATGAGACAGCAGTGATTCCCAACCCTAATTTACTACTTTTCAGGATACACACCAAGGGAGACCGAAAAGCTTAAATAGAAGCATCTTTACAGATGTGTACTAATCCATTAGCAATCAGAAAACCCCCAAAACATGGATATATTCAAACTTGTAGTGTTACCTCCAAGGGCTTGCTGAAGTACAAATTCATTCTTTTAATTAAATGCTGAAAGCACAGCCAAGAAATTGGTTAAGGAAGACTAGTAATTTTCAAAAATAAGTATTAAAATTAGATGCATAGTTGTGTGCTGAATTTGTTTCATTCTCTTGGCTGCACATGCAAATGACAAGCAATATCTTTAACTGTTCATATGGATTTGCAATTAATCAGTTCACACAAGCAGAGACCAACATCTAAGATTCCTCCTCAAAACACAACATGAAGTCCTGCTTTTACACTGGCTTTTGCAACTCAACATCACACCTCAAAACAAGGAATGGTTATGACCAGCTAACTCTCTTCAAACACAGCCTGCATTGCTCGCCTGAGAAGCCCTGTTTCAATTCCTGGTAGCAACTGACAGTTCACACCAGTTTTGCAGAGATGTAATCATCCTAGTTGTGCGTAGCTGCACTAGTAGTTTCACTGTGAAGAAATGAAAGATGGTCCTTAACCAGCGAAGACGTCTCTCTCAAGAGAGTAGTTTACTATCACTGCTGGGTGATCCAATTACTTCTCAGTATTTAAGTTTCTACTAAAAAATCAACAGGAATCCTTCTCAAAAAGCTTGTAACTGAAATCACTTAACAGATTAGTTAGCTCGGCTACTAAATAAGATGTGTGAATTTTAAAATAAACAAAACCAAAAACCCACACAACCAAACTTTTTCATGTATTTGAATGATGTACCTAGACATGAAAAAAGCTTTGTATGCTGAAAAATAAGTATTTCTGTTGAGACAGAATACAGTTTCCCTTCTGTCCCACACAGATGGTGGTCTCAAGACCCCAGCTTTATCTTTTCCCTGTACAGGTTTGTACTGAAGCAATAAGGCAGTCGCATCAAAACTGAGGACTTTGTATAATGAAGAATCAGCAAAACCTAGTTTATCACAATTTCCTTTCCCCGTTCTTGCCAAATGCATCCTGCTGATTGTCAGCACTTATCCCTGTAAGGCTTTGGTGTTCTGAATCAGGGATCTGTGATCGCATTGGACTGAAGAGCAGATCCGGGTAAGTGTCTGGAGTGTGAGTGGAGCTACCAAGGGCACCTAATGTCATCTGTCCTGGGTGTGAATTTTCACAGATCACCATGAAGAAGCCCAAGCCACCTTTCTTCATTAACTCCGTGTACTTTGTATGGTGTGTTGGGGTTATTTTTTTTTCAGGTATTAATGCTGTCTTAAGAGTTTTAATATTCTGTCACTACCTGCCTTTCTGAGGACAGCTGTGCTCACTGCTGATTCTTCCTTTTTTAAAAATAAAAGGAATTACACAAACATCCACAATGTTCCTTTCACCTAGGGAGCATCTGCTATCACCAGTTCATGCTGTCTGAGCAAAAGCACTTCTAAACTTATTTCAGTACCCAATGGAAAACAACTTGGAAAATTAAAAGAGCAGCATTTTCTGACAAGCTCAGCCAACCTAGGTCCAGTGTTAATGGACCCCATTAACTCCAAGAGGGGTTTTTTCTTCAGAAAGCTGAAAGAAGGGGTTAATCCATACATCCAATACCCTTCTCTTTCCAGAGACTAGGTGCTGGCAGCTCTTAAAAGAAAAGCAACATCTCATCTTCTCCAACAGCAATTTGCTGAAGTCTTAGTTAAGATTCTGTTGAACCCCACAGAACCAGGGATTAAGAAAAAGGATTAGAAAATCCCCCTCAGCAAAAGAACACTTTATCAAACTCAGTTTTGGTGTAGTCACAGAGAAAGATGTATGATAGGGGATTGGATACATTTTGTCTTAGCCATCTTAGAGACAGGGCACCAACCAGTGGAAGACCACACTAATAACACATCTTTTCAGCAAAGATCGAGAATGGAAAGAGAAGAGCTCCTCTACAGAGGATTCCACCCCCCTACCCCCCCACTACAAACTTACTTGGTAGAGACCTTAGAGTGACCAGATGGTCTGAGATACCAGAGAACAGCAGATAGAAAGTAATTGTGAAGTAGATACTTTCTCCATAAAGAGCAGCACCAGAAAAACGAGCTATTACAACACAGAAAGCAAAGAGGCAAACTAGGAATTGCAGTCAACTCCCAGAAATATGAATGTTGCATGCTCATACTTTGCATGTATATAAACTGAAATCATCTTCCAGGCAGAAACAAGCAGCTACAATCTGGAGCCAATCCTATAATAAAACAGATGCATACCAAGGAAACAAGATAAAAGAAGGGTGAAGAATTTCAGAAGTTTGAGATTGCAATCAAATCTATTCTTCTTAAAGTCTCCAGGAGGGATCTTCAGAGAAAAGCAGCATACTTTTGCCCCTAAAACAGAGGAAAATGCTGTTAAACCTTGGGGCAGGTGCCCTTCCTATACTAGCTCTGGAGACACCTCACAGGGTTATTTCAATGCCAAGAAGAATTTTAGCTGTCCTCTCCCTCTGGCTATCGCTTCACAGGATGTACAACACGTAACCAAAATACAGCTTAATGTTGTAAGTACCTCTGACACTGACTTCTTCATTAAGTTAGTATATTGCACGTGGTTCACCAACTTTCATAAAGGCACCAGGGTCATGACACTCCTGTGGTGAATACAAGTGAACAAACGCACAACTATCCCAAAGAAATAGAGGAGTTCATGGCTCACTTGGACCACTAGTGAGACACAGCATCATGTGCTGAGCTTCAGGAGGAGACCAGGTTGTTAAATGGCTTTGACAGAAGTATCTGACAGCTCATAGTGGGGCTGAACGTCAAGCAGAGCACTACAAGTTTTGCAGCCATCACCAGAAGACGCTTCGCTATCTGCATATGCTGGAGAAGGCCCACCTGTGCAAGCAAGGAGAGTGTCACCTCTGGAGGGCATGTCCCAGCCGGATGAGTCCACTAGGCTGACAAGGCCACTCAGGCCTACCTCCACTGCAACCCGCTCTGTCCTGAGGACAGGACACTCGTGTCGAAGAACAACCTCCAAAAGCACATCTGTGCTTTCATAAGCACAGAAGAGCTACCGCAAAGCCCCTCCTGCCTGGTCACACCTTTCCAAAGCACAAGATGTTACCGCCCCATAGTGTCATTGGTCCTTTCAGAGTAGGTAGGTGAGTCACGAAAGGCTGTCATTGAACAAGGAATTGGCTCCTGTTACAGAAATTCAGCAAGACACAGTATGACAATTAGTGATGTCAGTTGCCCTGAACCATAAACTTTTTGAACTATTTTGGTACAATAGAAAGTTGTGGGAGGGAGAAAGAAAAGGAACAGGATAAAAATAGTTGACATGGTTCTGAAGAGCATTTTGCCTATAAGGCCCTGCCCTGCACACCGCCCTCTGTCCCTTCTCTTCTGCCTGTCCCCAGACATTAATCAGATTAGCTAATGTTAAACAAGGTTCTTCCTAATTACTTTCTAATACTGTAGACCGGACTAAATTATTGAAAAATGTTTCTACCTAAATAAGGATAAAACAAGACTGATTTTTTAAATATTTGCTTTAGTCCACACAAGCATCATGGACAACAGCTATCTTCAGCAATGAGAGTCAAGGTGGTGGGGAACAGGCAGCCACATGAAACACATTCTGCTTCTACCCACCTATGTCCCGTTTCATGAATGCATTTAAGATTACTTTGCATGATCACTTCAAAAACACAATCCAATGTAAGAATTAACCTGGTTTCTTTCTGATCTTGCTATGAATTATGTGAGGAATAGTAGGAATTTAGTTTTTCAAAAACTTGTAAGTGCTGGAGATAAAAATATATAGCACCATCCAGGATCCCAAGACAAACTTGCTAATTTAGTTGACTGAAGTAATCATTATCACACTACCACTGAAAACAAATTACTACACTCTTGAAAAGTAGCTGTAAACATTCCACATTGTTAGTAATGCCAATGCCACACCTGCCCAAAAAGAGTGGGGTTGGTTGTTTTATTTTTTGGTTGGTATCCAAATAAATCCTACACATTGCTGTAAGAAGGGAGGCTCTTAGGAGAAAGTTTTCAGTTATCTCTTCCCGCACTCATCCTGGACTATGTGTACGTATAAACCATACTGTACTTTATCAGAAGTCATTACACCATGACATCACAACTCTGTAGCCCACATCATTCCTCTTTTCCTGACACCCTATCACCAATTATTAGTCAGCCATCCCAGAGGGACTCTGTTTTCACTAGAGACTTAAAAAGAAATGCACTGACTACAAAGCTGCATGAGGAGTAGCCCCTGAAAATTGCGTGTGCAGGACCCAAAGTGCCACGGCACAGCAAACACGCTGCAGTGCTGAGCTGCACTCGAGCATCTGAATCGGGATTCAAGCACAGGCAGTGGACATTGTGTCCTGAAGCCATCAGCATGTGGCTCTGAAGAACGCTTATGGCCAACTCACGTTACCCACTGGGACCAAAGAGCGGAGATACCTCATGTAGCTGAGTCTTCCTTTCACTTGTGCTGCTTGAGGCCAGTAAAAAGCACACCTCTGCAAGGAAGCTAACAGCAGTCAGCTGCCTCACAATAAACTTGAACAATTCATTAAATAATGTTAAAAAGTAGAATAATATTCCAGGTTTTTTCATTGTACTTTTTTCCCTTTCCCCTTCTACCTCTCTCCAGAACTACCAACTTTTAGAAAACAAAACAACAACAAAAAAACCCCAGGAAAACTGCATCCATTTTCGTTTTTTCCCCATCCCTAACCATGGGCTAAATAATTACACAATTCATTACAGGCGAGGAGAAAAATGAGATTAACATATTTCCACAACATCTGAAGTGAAACAAAAGCCCTAATTAAACACTATGCTAAGGAATACACATAACTTCATCTCAGCTATGCTATGATGAATTTAAAGGGGAGATGACACTTTCCTAATGGTATTTTAATTTTTTTAAATCATTACAAGTCTTGGACCCATCCCTGAAGTGTTAAACACAGTTTACTAACCCATATGATGAAAGATACAAGCATCTCCAGAGTTCTTCATAGCTGAATCACTAATAATTTAGAAGAGTAATAAACCTAACAGTAGCCTTCATAAAAAATTAATCAGAAAGGCTGAGAGCACATCTGTTGCTTTTGTTACATTCTGCCCCCTTTCTGGTTCAGTTGTCTTTCCCCATGCTCTTTTAACTCTTCTCAAGGCTGCTCTGCTTCTTCTCTTGAAGCCTTTTTGCTTCCTCACACTTCCCTCGTTTCCTCCCTGTACTGATTTTTCCCTTGGCAGCTGTTATTACTAGTGTGTGACACAGACACTATTTGGCACCCAGCAGTTAGAAGGACTTGGACCCACTAACTAATGAAAACAACTTGCATGTTAAAAGCTTCAAGAGAGTGAGTTACTTACAAGTACATACAACTTGTAAATAATGTACAACAAATTTGCTATGGAAGAAAATCATACTGATTAAGCAACTGAGCTTTATAATTCACAACCAGGAGAGAGACAGAAATGGAGGGCAATTTAGAGAGAAGACGGGGACTCTATCCCTTGTCCATTGTGAATTTCTACAAGTCGCGGGCACCTCATGGGGGGCTAGGAGGGAATGGTGATGATGATGGTTTCCAGTTATGCCTGAGAAAAAAGCCTAAAATGCAGCAGGCTGTTCATAACACCAGGCCACACACAAGCAAGATATCCTTTGATGTCATCATCAAGCCATTTGTAGACCTGCTCAACAGAAGAGTTACTTCATCCAAAGTTTAGTACTGATTAATGTTTTGCATAGACTACAGAAAATTCAATCAAGCAGTGTTTCAGGCGGCCAGGCTTAAAAGTGGTATTTGATACCGTTTGTCCTCCACTTACTCTGAAATACATGGTAAACCATTACAGTAATGTGGGATTCATCTCATTTAAGTTCATATACAACATAAGCGCTAGCAAGTGAGCTGGTCAATCTGTATTGGGGCTGGCATTGCACCTCTGCATTCAATCACACCTTTAAGCTCCCTGTTCTTCTCTACCAACAATAAAGTGGACAAAGCTCAGCTGTGGATGCCTATGTTCAAAGAAATCCCATCACAACTGTCACCAACAAGCCACCATTTTTGGCCTAAACAAGGTCCCACGTGGTTCCTTCTTTCACCATCACTGGGCTCACACTTTCTTAAGCACTAATACCTGCTTTCTGCGACAAGGAAACTTCAATTGGACTTAGTATTTACCTAGGCTCCTAGCTACTACCTGTGCTCTTACACTGTCTGAGCTCTTTGCAGCATAGAGTAAGTTTATGTTTTACAGAACAAAAACTGAAGAAAAGCAAGATGAAGCCACACACATAAGGTCAGATAAGGCATCTGAAGTATAAGAGAACCTAAAGGAAGTTTTTGTGACTTCACGTTTCTCTCTAACTGGGTGCAAAAGGAGATAACCCAGCATGAAAAGACACATTTTAAAACCTCTACTACAAAATAGTAATCACTCCCATCTAGTAACAGGTTAGCAAAATAAAGTTTTGCTATTAATTCCCAAGCCCAAATTTTTTCATGTATGACAACAACTTTTTCCTGCTTTCACAACAGTTCATGTAGCTTTCACAACAGTCTATGTAGAAAATAAACCTCAGGAAAAAAAGGCAAATAAAATTATGCACAATTTCTGCATCTACTCCAGTTGGAGGAGAAAGGACATATTTATGTTACACTTTTTCAAAAGTGTGCACTGAACAAATCATAAAAATATGTTTCACTGCTAGGTCACAGGAAGTTACCTATACTTTAAAATAAACTGGCATAGATGCTGAACAAAAGGTTTGGCAATTCTTCCTTACAGAGGCACCCATCTATTTACATCTGGGAGTGCTGCCAATAGAACAGCTACCAAAAACTTCAAAGGGTTCACAGCATGAATAGCAAGCTGTTGGCCAAAGGATTTTATGATACGACCAGCTGTGTAACACCGTATTGAATTATGGACACCACCACCCCCCCAAAAAAAAATGCAAAGAAGGGATGTTAAACTTGTTAAAAAGCTGAAAAAGAAACCTGAATTCCTTAAACTAATGTTTCCTACAGGAAAGTATTTCTAACAAAAAAAAAAAAAAAAAAAAAAAAAAAAAAAACCAGAAACACCAAAAAGTACTGCAACACAGCACTTCTTTAAGAGCAACTCTAAGCAGTTCTTCTCACCAAGCCTACTTCAAGCCCAGTGAACTTCTCTCGTTTAAGTCGCAGCCAGAGCCCTGCCTCTGTGTGATCAGAATGCTCTGCTTTAATAAATGGCTCCCCTAAACTCGCTTGGGGAGAGAGGAGACGTGAGTCAACAGAGGAAGAGAGGGATAATGTTTCTGTGGACAAACATTTAACAACTGGCAACCAATAGTAGGAAACAGGGACAAACGAAAGCTTGCCAAATAAAGTTACGCTGGAGGAACAAGGCTGCTTTTTGGAGCAGCACTGCCATTCTTCATAGATCCCAGAAAAATATCTAAACACACTTAACCAAAATAAAAAGCTGCAGTTGTTGAAGAGCAAGACTGCTAGTCCTAATATTTGTGCTGATGTTTTTCCCTGCAAACCGGAACGGGTCAGAACTCCTTCGAATCAAGTTACTGTGCGTCCTTTGCCAAAGAGTCTGGTTTTGGTCTCAGCAGTCATACACGTCTCAGTGTTCACACAAGTCCTTCTGAGCTACATGAGCAATTTTTTCCCCTCATCTTACAACATTCCTGTAGAAAACATGCCAGAGCATATGTAGTGTCTTGGTCAGACTCCTTATTCAGAAGAGTCAGGACCTTCGCTGTCTGCTTATGTCCTGGAATTTAGTTCTCGGGGAGCGCAAACAAAACTTGACTGCAGTATTATGGGTGGACAAACGTTTCTCTCCAAGCAGCTATTGATATTCCAACTTCCACCCTCCTAGATTGCTACACAAGATCCAGTAGGAGCCAAACGCAGCCTCCCGCCTCCAGACCCGAGAGGGGCTGAACAGAACAAGGCACCCGGGCCAGATTTTTAACTCAACCTCCATCTCCCTTCTCGCTCCTCTCGGTGCCACAGAGACGCTCCTGGGGACAACCCCCCGTTCACACACACGCACTCGCCCCCGGAAGCCCCGCGGGGCAGGCACCCTGCCTGCCCGTCACCACCGGCGGACCCGTCCTTACCGCAGCACTTTGCCCACCGCCTGCAGGACCATTTTGCAGCTTAATCCGGGTTTGGGACTCTGGGCGAGGACGGGCCGTTCACCGGGGAAGCTGCAGTGATCCCCAACCATGGTACGGCGGGAGGAGCGCGGCGCAGCCGAGCACAGCGGAGCGGGCAAACGCCGGGGCGCCGGTGGGCGCGGCTGGGCCCGGGCTCTCCGCCGCCCTCTCCGGCCAGCGGCCGCCCGCCCCGCCGAGCGCCCCGGCCCGGCCCGGCCCCCGCCCGGCGCCGCCAATGGGCAGCGGCGCTGGGGGCGGGCGGCCGCCGCGGCTCCTCCGCCCGCCCCGCCCGAAGCTGCCCCTGAACCGGTCCTTTCAGGGCGCAGAACGCCGCGGCGAGGGGCCAGGGCGCCGCCCCGGAGAGGCAGCGGGGCCGCGGCCGAGTCATACAACCCTCTCCTCCCTCGGCCCTGGGCGCCGGGCAGGGCAATATAATACATTTCAGAAAAATGTTGCGAGGAGCTGCGGGGCTGTAGCAGGTCTGCAAGCAGCGGGGCAGGAGGGAGGAAGCACCTCGGCCCTGGCCCTAGAGAGTCCACCAAAGCAGCACTGTCCAACACAAGCACCGCCATCAACAATAAAATCCTCTGCCACTTCTTTTGGCAGCCAAAAAGTTAGCAAGCAAAAGGAGATTTGCGAGGACGGTGATGCTGCAGGACACGGGGCAAACACACTGCTGCCTGCAGTACAGGCCGCATCTGTAACGGGGCAACGCTGGACTCCTGGTGAGAAATGGGAATAATGATGCCTTTCATGAGCAAGGCTTTGCATTGCTGTCTCAGGACTCCGTGACAAGGGCACGGGCCAGCCCAAGAGCAGAGTTAGATACGTTCTGCCAGAAACAGTTTTACATAGTGAATGTCAGCCCAGCAATGACATCAAGACCTTTGTCAGAGGCATTTAAACAGGGGAAGGGTGAAGAATAGCAAAACCATAAACAGCAAGAGCCACCTTGCCATTATGACTAGAGTTAAGAGCAGATACCTGGGTAACGGTCCTCAGAGGCGAATGATTAAGCAGCATCCCCAAACGTGAGGTCCATTGTAACACACCAGCAGTTTTACATGGAGAAACCACTTTGCCATGAGTTTTCCTAAGAGACCTTAGAAAGGTGGTGTATGTCCAGCACCTTTGCCATGCCACGTAACCACCACTCCACACGCACCTTTTGGACAGGCAGCTGTGCCCGTGGCTTGCTGATGCAGTGTTTAGAGCCAAAATGTGATGGGTGTGGCATAACATGACCTAGGAACACAAAGCCCTGAGGACATCACTTACTCTGACACACTAAAACCCAACCCATGACACCTTTGAGAAAACAGTGGGTTTGCCATTTTACGTGCACCTGCAACACTGGCTGCAGTCAGAAGGGGCAGTTCTCCAGACAGGTATTGCCAAGCGCTCCAGTTCATTTATTAAATAGGCATCTTCCCCTGTAAACAGAAGGCCAACAGACTTGTTGAATTAAACCTAGCACAAATCATGCCACTGCTGCCATCACCAACCCAGCATCACTTGGTCAAAGCAGGTGGGAATGTGGCTGCTGTTTGCACAAACCCCAGAAACCACAGCCATGTGATGCAGCTCGGAGGAATAATGTGCTACTCTCAGTCCCAAAACACCTACCCAGGCAGCGGTGTTTGTCAGTTACGCATTGTCTTTTAGTCACACGTCCAAGTTAGGCCTCCACAACCTTGTGAATCAGGAGGTATTTTTATTCCCACTCTCCAAGCAATCCACTTAAGATGGAGTTTTAATGACTTCACTGATAGCACACAGGAAGCCTGCAGTTGAAACACAGCTCAGCTTTCCACTTGGCGCTTCATACAGAAGATTATCCAACCCTTGAAAAACCTGATGCTCGCTCAATCTTTCCCCCCAAGTAACAGTGACTTGTCGCAGTAACATTAAAAAGTGACAGTCCTGGCAAACAGAGGAAGGACATCTGCCAAGAGGGCAGTTGCCTTCATTTCGTTCACCAGTGAAATCTGCACAGAGAGAATTCTGTTTGTTAAAAAACCACCCTAAAAACAACAAGCCTGTGATATAAAGCAGCTTAAGTTTTAATAAAAGTTTGTCTATCCAAAGTAAATTAAAGAAAAACCCAGGGGTCAAACCAAAATAAATACAGCTCTGTGGTGTTACAGTTGTATTAGGAAAGCTGGCCTCTCCATGACTCTGACGGCTAAACATTCACTCTTCAGAGATGCAGCACCAATGATCTCACACAGGTTAGGAACTGATGCTCTGCTGTTAAAACTGATAGACCAACTGAAAAAAAATTTTTAAACCTGCTATCTTTTTACTTTGACCCAGATAAATGACCCACTTCTCTGTTCTGTTAGCTTCTGCATCAAACCAGTGCTTTCCTTTCCCCTTCCTCAACTCTACACCCTTTCCAGCCTTTCTTCCACCTATCAGTTTTCCTTCATCCAAGCAGTATTCCCTTTTTCGATCAACTGCATGCTACAGTTTACCTGTAGTACTGGATTTTATGCAAGTTGGGAAAACCCAGCATCTCAAATCAATTTTAAATGTTCCAAAATAATAAAAACGAAACAAGGTTATTATAGGAAGCACAACTTAAGCACATACACTTAATTTATATGGCATTAACATTACTAATTTAAAACACGTGCAGTATGGATTCTCACACTTTAAGATTTAGAGCATATGTGCAGACAAATGGGTTTACTTGAAAGCTGCTGCATCTAGAAAGAGCATTACTCGATCTAAAAGCAATGTATTTATTTGAACACAGTTACTGGTCTGATCTCTACGTATGCCTATTCTGAAGGATGCATATCTGCATTTCCTCAAGGGTGTGTCTTATAGCCATCCAATATCTTGCCTATTTACATCCACTGGTAACTTCTTTTTCACTTGCTTCCTCAGTATCCTCTGGATGTAACAACTGGTGGATGCAACCTTAGCACGAGCGTGCTTCAGCAGTGGCAAACTGCTTCCAGCATATCCCTTACCCAGCAGCTAGGTTTGAAAGATCATGGAGTTGTATATCCATCACTGAAATATTAACAGAAATATCTGTGAATGGACCTACTAACCAGCTTAATGACTTGTATCAGTCCTACATGTCAGCAAAACAATAACATCACCAGGGGCAGAGTAAGGGCACAAACCAGTATGCTGGGAAGAGGGGAATTCCATTTCCCACCACTAGCACATGACTATATGTGCTTATAGTACGCTGATGGAAAGTTTCGACATTGGTCCCAACTACCAAGCCAAGAAATGGTATTTATAAATTTTATGAATAATGCTTTGTATTTATAATGATGTTACAAGCAGCAGTTCCACAATTATATATTTACCTCTTTTAGGGTTCCATAAAAATTAAGTGTAAAGCAGCCACCACATGGATTTATGCTACTACCCAGAGGTTTGGCAAAGAAACCAAGTCATATCAACCCAGACAAGCAAACAACATCAGGGAAAAAAAAAAAACACCAAAACCCCACAACTATTATTTTGATTAAGGTACAATTCAGCATTTATATGTATAGAAATGAGGCCTTGTAACATCAGATTGTAAAGTTCTGTTTTAAATTAAACTGAAGTTTATTGTGTGTCCCTGCCTGACATATGATGTTTCAATTTTACTAGCTAATTAGCCCTTTTGTTTAACTTCAGTGTGCCCTGCTACCACCTAGCCAAGTACCCTTTCCAGTTATCTCACAGTGCATCCCCAGGTCTCTGGAACCACTTAAAAATCAGCAATGAAAACATTTTATCCTTTAGCTTGCATCTAAGCGCTATTTATACTGAGATTACATTTGCTCTCCATTTTGTCCTCCTCACACAGCAGCAAAGTTGGCACAAGCAGCTCTGCTCTGTGTAGACAGTAAAGGCATGGATTTTGGACAGAAGATAGACTGAAGTCAAATTTGTCTCTGTCTCAAAAAGTAGTTTGGAGGTGGTCATAGTGAAGGGGGAAAGAAAAGATTTCAAGGGTATACTTTCAGCTTCACTCTTGAGATAACAGCAGGAGAAATTGGTCTTTCTGGCCACAGAGATTGTTGATACAAGCCTTATCAACAGTGGCTGCACACACTGCAGAAAGTTTGTGCATAAAAGAGAGCTTAAAAGCAGCACATTTTTAAGTGACAACGTGCATACATTTGCTGCTTTACTAAAAGCTCTGGTAGCAAGAAGTCAGTGCCTATCCTGCAACCGCCACCTTTGAATTCATCAATACTGTGGGGGTTTTTTTCTGCAATAGGCAGAAAGAAACCATGGTACACGATATTCTCACCTAATCCATATAACATGAGAAACAAGCAATCAATTGCAGCAAGAACAGCAAAATACCTCAAAATATCAGGAAAGCTTCACCAGGAACTCCAAAGAGTTTATATTACAGGATTTTGGAAAGAAAAAATGAGAAGAACCAAGGGTTCATCAAGTATCACTTTATTTAAAAAAAAAAAAAAAAAAAAAAGAGAGAGAGAGAGAAAGTGAATGCTGCTGTATATACCAAACAGAGAAATTGTGATCTCAAAGGTACTGTATTTCTGGCATGTGTGTAGGCACATCTATTGTTCTGAAATCCTCTGAAATGGGAAGTTAAGCCAGGTTCATCAAGAAGTGCATATGAATGAGAGCTGAAGAACATGAATATGTTGAAGGAAGCAGCAATAGCAGCAGCTCAACACAAGATACTCAACTCTACCAGCACTGAACAAGTACCCGAGAACTATTTAGAAAGGATGGGATAGTCACACTCAGACTCTACATGAAGAAGTGAAGTGAAATAGAGGGCAGAGTTGATTTTTATTGCCTGCTTTTCAACCAGTCCTCCTGAGTCAGCCCACCTCAACTGCCGCCCTTCTGCAAAACACACACTGGCAGGACACTTGCTTCCTGAGCGGCTGTTCCAGGCGAGTTTGTGGCCAGTAGATTCTGAGTCAATGAATTGCTGTGGAGTTGGAGAGAAACATCAGATTCAGACCTTATCTTGTAGTGTTCCTGAAAACTTACAAAAGCTATAAAAATAATTTCTGTTTTTAAAAGTTATTATTCTGAATCCCAGACAAGTTCCAAGATTATTGCATTCTGCTTAAAGTTTCAACTGCTTTCAACGGAAAATGTTCTTTCCTTTCTGCACTAAGGTGTTATATACTATTATATAGCACCCTATTTCAGTGATGGATGAAGCAGTCCCTATACGGTACCTTTCTTATGTAGTTCATTCCAAAATAATAAAACATCACAATGACACAGCCTCAGGAGGCAGAGAGTTTTCCTCTTTCTAGTTTGCAAAACAATATGCTTGGCACTACTATATAAAGGAACAATAAACTGGAAAATATTTGCAAACAAACAGCTCAAATCTATCAGCCTCATAAAACTGTCTTCCATATAGAAAAGTTTGCTAGGCAAAAGCCTAGCAATAGCTCCAGGTGACACTGAAGCTCAAGTGACAAGGCAACATCTATCTCAGAGAGACTGAAATCTCTTTTTTTCTTTCAGTGAGGGATAAGGAGAGAAGAAAACACAAACAAGTAAAGATGTGCCAGTGAAGCTAATGCATTTATCATTCTGAGTGCCTAAAAGGATGTCTTTCAATACATGCATCTCACAGATTAAGTCACAGGAAGAAGTCTTATTAAGCAGAGTACCTGCTGATATGCTGCATAGTATGCTCACAGAGTACTACTGTAAAGATTGAGACGCTTAATTTATACCACGGCAGCCGCTGTTAGTTCCTTCCTAGAGACAACACAAGTGAGAATTTCATCTCGCATTTTACCATTCCTCTTTTTTTTCTTGCCCTAATTTTGAAGTTTAACTAGGCTGCACTCCAGGGAAGCATTAGCGTGATACGCATTTCATACAGAAAAGCTAAAATGAAAGACTCGCTGTTCTTTTCCTTCCCTCTCCCAAATACGCTGGACCTCAAGCGTCATATAAAGAGGTAAAACTTCTAAAACTTGGCTAAGAAGTTCTCCCCAGGGACTGTCTAACATATTTGGAGCTACTTGCTACATATACACAGAACTCTCCTTGCAAGTTTTACAACACAACTACTGTTTTCACAGACTTAGGTAAATATGGCATGGAAAACAAAACCCTAATTGCAAATTGGCATGAAGCTCTAGACTAAGGAGTCAAAGGTGTAATCAGCACAGGAAAGGAGGGTATCTGTGTCAGCACTGTTATTGGTCAGGACTATCTATGCTCCGGTGGGAAAGGCACGAAGGAGAAGGGGGAGATGCTGGGAGTGAACTTGCGGAGTTTTCCCAGACAGATGAAGGAAATACAAGTTTCCCTCCTTCTTGGTGCTAAGAATGGCTTCATTTCTGTACAGCAAATTATTTTATCTGGTAATGTCATGTTTAGATGACGGTATGAGGGGAAAAAGCAATTCATGAATTACACGTGAAATTTATTCTAGGAGATTTTTCTCCGGGCACACGTTACAAAATATAACAACAGAGCTTACATTACGTAAGATTAAACAGAGGAAACTACTCATTGTAATTCCTGGCACTTAAAGAATAATTCCTTAGCTACTACTTCTGAAGAGCAGGACCACAAAATCTAGAAGTCACAAAATTAACTTGGTTCACACCCAGGCCAGTGCACCTTTGCATTCCACAGAGAACTCAAAACACACGTGCTGCATCCCAGCTCATGTGATTCTGTGATTTCTTAATACCTCACAGGCCCAGCACAGATCAGAGTAACAGGAGGCCAGTAACAGCTTCTGCCATGCAAACGATGCCTAACTTAATACCTGAAATAGTTCAAATTTATAAAACATGAAAACATTTCCAGCAGTTGTTCAGCCTTGCAAAGCTGTGTGAGTACTGCTCGCGTTGCGGCAGCTGAGCCCAGAGGAGGGGCCGCTTCACAGCTCTGAAGTAAAACCCGTTTGGTCAGTGTGCACATAAAGGCCTGCACCGGAGATGGACACATGGCTACAGAAAGACACTAACAAGTAGTTTGTCACAGGGACTCATCTCTTCTGAAGTTACACGGCTGCATTTCAAACAGTTGTGGAAGTAAAAGCATCAAGATCTTGCCTTTGAGGAATCCTCAAATCTAACATTAAGCATTTCAAGCCGTTCGAAAACATTAACAGTTCTTTTTCAGTATGTTAAATGAGAGATTTGTAAATTTACTGAAAAAAACCCCCCCACCCTTGAAATTTCATAGGACAATTCTTGACTATAGGTTATAGTCAAGAGGTTAGACACAAGAAGCCATAATACCCTCACGGCAGCGCTGTCTTGGGTCTTTGCTGCACTTGCCAGCCTTGCCTGTGTGAGAGCTCGGCTGCACGTGGCACATACACTTACGTAGGCACAGCCACACAAAACTGCACAGTGTAACTTGCTTCTAATTTTCCTAAAACTTGTTACAAAAATATAGCCAGTTTTCATGCTTTGATTTTCTGATAAAGAAAATGGCTTGAGTGCATTCACTTACCCATTTGATTTGAATCTCACATTTCAATGCTCTAAAACTTCAAGCATCTTACAAAACTCAGTGTGACCATATGATCTTGACATCAACCCTCTCCCAGAAATTCTGGACAGATTTGGACAAAAAG
Organism: Burhinus oedicnemus; assembly: GCA_008921705.1. Lineage (NCBI taxonomy): Eukaryota > Metazoa > Chordata > Aves > Charadriiformes > Burhinidae > Burhinus > Burhinus oedicnemus. Next base: position 101,875 of record VFFE01005072.1, read on the forward strand.
TGGAAGGATAATACAATTTAACATTAAGACTCCCATATACTTTTTTTCAGGCACTGCACTAAGATATGCTGGAAGCACACTGGTCTAGTTCAATAAGGAAATGGTGAATTAAAAAAGCTTGTATACATAGGATTGTCGGGTTTGTGTCATATTCATTGTTTCCAAATAACATCTTTTCAAAAGCAAGTTAAGTTAGCCACTGACTGAAATCATGCTAGTAGTAAAACAACCAACCTTAAAGAGCACCCAAAAGAATAACATTTATGGAAAAATACCACTTTCTACAAAAATAATATAAAATCACTTTATACAAAAATACACAACTACTTGAATTATCTCAAACCACCAGAAGTTTCCTTTTTGGGCTCAGAATATTTGAAAGCAATTTTTTAAAAAGCCCCTCCTGGAAGCATACAGAGGTCATGAGAAGGTTTACTTGTGACAGAACTGCCTTCCAAATTATGGCTAGGTTATTGCTTTACAGGACAAGTTTTTTTACTGTGACACTCTTGCACTGCTGTAAACCCTGGTGAAGAGGCAATCACGGATTACACCTTGAGTGAGAAACACCATAAAATAAAGGAAACTTCTATGAAACCAAATCTTTTCTAATCAAGGATAAAGAAAAGAAATTGTACACTGCACAATGGAAGAGCCCTGAGTTTAAGTCAATCATGGAGGAAAAAAAAGACATGGGTTTAAAAATAAAACCATTAAGGACAGATCTGTCTTTGAGCAACACTGCTGTATACAAACCTTTTGTGATGCCTTCTTGCTTAAAATCTCCATTTTGCCTAGAATTTGTTCTATGGCTAGATTTACACCTTTTTCCCCATGGTCCATTACAACTCTCTAATGGATGTTTGCTTACTAGGAAACAAAGAAAAGCACTGGCTGACAGAAGAGCTTTGCCTTTCTGGTTAGACAAGATTGCCATTTGTCACGTTTTAGCAATGCAATAGGAAAATTAGCCTTGGCTGCTCTCAAGCACAAAAAAAGTCACACTTAAAGTACTGGACAGAAACTGAGGAGAGGACACTACTGTGTCTATCAAGACTATTCTGCATGAACTTTGCTAAAGAAGTCTCTACCGAAATTCCACAGCCAAAAAAAAAAAAAAGAAATTACTATAGTCTACGTTTTGCATGCCTTGTTTTCCTAAACTACTTGCTTTCAGGACTTTGTCCATATCAGTATGTACTGAGACTAGGATCAATGGGTGGTAATGTCATACTATAATAATTACTAATTAGCTACTGAGAAATACCATGACCATGAAAAGAGTAAAGACAACTTTTTCAAATGCTTGATGAAAATTGCTTCATGACTAGGAAAAGGCCCTGAAGTTGCAGTGTTACCGCAAGGATGCATAGGCAGGTGACTGCCAGAGGAGAGACAAATACTATGTGATAATAGAAGAGGGAGAGGAAGGACAACTCCAGGGTTCTCAGAAGTCCAACTCTGCTACCACTTTCTCTGAGGTGTGAGTGAAATTGAGCCCCTCTCTAAAGCAAGACAAATATATATAAAATTTTATATATCAAATTGTATCTAAATTCAGTGATACATACTATCTGAAGTATTTTAGCATTTTTCTAGGCTTCTTATTGGGGAGGTGAAAGCGAATACTAGAATATGTATTCATCCCGCATCTTCAACTACCTATGCACTTTGAAGGTACGTTATATGCATCAAGCAAATGTGCTCCAATACACAGTACATGAACCCTTCTCTTCTGACATTATGCGCTAAAAAAGATTTGAAACTAGGGAAAATACATTGTGTTCCACTATGCAAATAGCAACTTCCCTGTATAATTATAGCACATTTCACTGAGAATTGCATCATGACTAGGATACTACCAAGAGGACAAACATTTAACCACTATTCTTAGTTTGTTAGAAAATTTTTCCCATATTACATAAACATGTACACACCCACACATGGGCAGCACCATCAATCTTCTCATTGTTTTTAGTTTAGTACAGGAACAGTTATTTTTCATTTCAGTAGCTTTATTTTTGTTAGTGTTATGAAACAGGTATTAACTTTTCTCCTTCAGCTTTCTTCACTATAATTCTTCCCTTGCCTTTACCACAGTTGCCTTAATTTCCTATAAGATGATGCCATAAAACAGGAATAAAAAAATTGGTATGCTGATTCCAAAATATCCGTAAAACTTCAGTAAAAGAATTCACTTCTAAATGTGCATTCAACAGAAAAGGGAATTGTCAAGGAGTTCCTTCTGATTTTTCACAAAATGGATAGTGGCACATCTGACAAAAGAAGAAATAGGGTGTATTTCTAGTTCACACACATTAACCAAAAGCACTGGGAACAAAACATAGCAGATTATTGAAAATATCATCCAAACTTTACAAGCTCTTCCATAGGTTGGCCAGAAGTATGAACCATGTAAAATTCTTCTGAACAGATGCAGCCTTATATTGTTTTACTTGTACACGTAAAGAGTCAGCCAGCTCAGGGTAACCACACCTGAACAATAGTCACATTAAAAAAAGACAGAACAGCTAAGACAACCATTAAGCACTCAAAATCTAACCTTGGTATATCGGTTTGCACTCCGTATCCAAGCTTCTGATTATACTTCAGAATTCAGTTTTTCATTTCTTTGGCTGGAGGATGGTAAAACACAGAATACAGATTCTGCTCCCGGTTGCTCTCCTACACGGTCAGTGTTAAATCTAAAAGAACGTATGAATGCTGTTAAGGATCTAGTTCCAGCCTTCCAATCCAACCAGGCTGTTAGATATGCATATAAAACTGATCAGCTTCGAAAGAATTTATGTGTGTGTTCAAGTGCTACATTAAACTGGAAATTAAAAGGTTGGATCTTAACCTCTTTGAGAGCCACAATCAGTATGATGCAGCTTCCTCAGAGGTCCAGGGAGGAGAGGGGATGAGGGCACGGTATTTTAGCTCTACAGAGCAGAAGAAAAATCTTAATTTTCTTCCCAATACATGCTCTACAACGAACACACGGCCAACTAAATGCAAATTTTTAAAAGAATCCTTTTATCATAAAAGAGTATGGTTATTGCTATTAATGAGACAACATTCAAAACATGTTGCTGTTTCTGAAAGCAATAAAATATTTTATTCCACAAATTGCATTTTGCTTTGACTGCATATGCAAGTGTTCGTGTATATTTGGAACCTGACTACAGCCATAAGTGCTAGCACTACTGCTTGTGCATCTGTTGACTAGCAATTCTTGTACAAAGTATCTTTCTGTTTGCGTTTCCCTATGACCACATCTATAAAGAAACTGGTAAAAATCAACCTAATTTAAGTCAATATCCATATCCATTGTAATCTGGGTATATGCCAAAACACAGAATAGACACAGAAATAACACCACAGAGAAGTGAGGCCCTGCTATCAATCAGCTGAGCAGTAACAGACACCCACTGCCCTGTCATCCCAGGCTTCTCAACAGCCCTCAGCACTGCAGCCCATCAAGTCCTTCTGGTCTGCCTAATGGAGGAGGGAAGTCTAGGGCAGGGGCGAGTGCTAAACAAGGACTGTTTACTTCCTACACCAAAAGAAAAGAGACAAACTATGCTTCACCGCCTGAGGATTCAGTAAGTCTTCAGGAAACAAGCCTCCTCAGATGAAACTTTACCTTTTAAGCTGCCAGTTGGAGACAGACTCAATCAGCATGGATTCAGCTGTTAGAAACATGCAGGTAATGTATAGCTCCTCTTATCTTTCACCTCATATGGCTATTGCTTTATCTTTACCAATAATGGTTTGTTGGGGGACTGCAGTTTTAAAGACAAGACAAAATATGCAATACTTATCACAGCTTAAAATTTACACAGAGACAAGATCTGCTTCATCTGTTTTAACCTTGTAGATAAACTAAATAGTTGTGTCCCTGCTATGGTTTTCATAGCTTACATATTCTAATTATTTCACAATGAAAACATGTGGTGTTTTGATCCGAGGAGATATTTTGCCTACACAAATACAGCATGCTAGCAAAGAGCACTTCCTATGAAACCTGTGCTTTGCGTATGCATTTTAGAAGTCACCCCTCACCCATGCCTCTGAGCTGTCCAAGTAAAACAAGCTATACTAGTAAAGAATATATTTTGCCTGTAACTCCACTTGACTTTCTTCCAGTGCAGGTGTACTTTCAAAAACCTTCTTCATACCCCAACCAACAATGCCAGAAGACATTTGGAGCAAAGACAAAACATACACGGGTAACGCCCAACTTTTCCACTGGGTGATTCACACATTTCCTCCAGTGGCATGCTAGGCTTGTACACCACAGTACCTGCCCGACACTTCCCTGAAAAGCCTGATTTACTGGGATTGCACAAATCAAAGACATTGCGCGTGCAGGGGACAATGCAGCCACCTACCTCCTGCTCGGGAGCCCACAGAAGACAGCAGCCAAGGCAGGGCAGCTGCCCCTGTCCAGAGCTCCTTTTCAGGGGCCCTCTGTGAAGCGGGGTCAATTAGGTGCAGGCCACAGAACGAGCTACCCTATCTGAGATGCTTGGGTACGCTATATGCCAGCACACCACAGTAACCAGAGCTCTGGGGTGAGAACCAGCCTTCAGTTCTTGTCTGCCTTCCATCTAGTTACCCCTGTAGTGAACCCAAAGATTAATTAGCCTAAAGCACACCTTCCAGAAAAGCATCTGCTTTTAACTTATATTATCTGACAAGAAAGAAAAATCAGTTATTTTGCTCAGTAATTTGTTTCAATGGCTGATCACATCCATTGTTAAAACGCACGTCCTTCAAATATTTGAAACCTCCTAGCTTTTAACATCCATTTGTTTCCAATTATGATTGTTATCCTTTCTCTGTTAGATTATAGCTGTCTTCTCCCCCCCCTTTTTTTGACATCATTAGCTAGATATTATATTCACCTCTTGACCTTCTGAGAACCTAAAAAACCCACCTCTTTATGTCTTATTATTATAAATCTTTTTTCCAGTCTTTAAATACCACAGGTCTTTTCTGCCTTTCTAATTTAGAAGGGCAGAAGTGCCTACTCAAGACAATGTAAGCACAACTGATCAAAAGATCTAGGGCTCTTCTTAAAATCTTAATAGGGATGAGCAAGCACGCAGAACTTTATCTGGCTCTTCATTCCCCATTTTTCCCCAATTTATTTACATTGTCCAGACAGAAGAGCTATAAATATAATGCAGCCCTTGTTTTATAAATATTTAATCAGCTTAGTAACAACTAGGAAAATTTCATCCCACATAGGTTGCACTACCTTTGAGTAAAAATCTCAAGGAGAAAAAAAGCAGCTTGTTTTTCTTGTAATCCATTTTCTTCGCTTTCTCATTCACAACTGCGGAGGTGGCGGGAAGCCACAGCATGATCATTCAAAATTAGGTTGTAAGAAACAAATGGAGAGCACGTGGCAAAACCACTATGTTCTTCCACATAAAATTAGCTCCTTATCACTGTGTTGCTTCCACTGTAATCCTTGAATACCCTTGAGCAAAGAACAGTATTGATTCAAGTCAAATTATCTGACCCAAGGGACTGTGTAGAAAGGAGCGGGGAAAATTATACAGCCTAAAACCTGAATGAGTATGTCCTATCATCTGCTAATATGACTATTAGTGCAGAAAGCCACTCACTTCCACTCTGCTGCCTTCTTGTCTCCAGTGCCTTCCTCATTCTCGTTCCCTTATACTCAGAAAGAGCAATTGCCTCCTCCCATACTTTACAAGGAACATATTCAGAGAGCAGCAATGAAAGACCCCAAAACAAGTTGTGCCCCCCAACTTCCTCAATGCTATCCTTTGTCTCGCTTTAACAATGCTACTTTTAACATACAGAACTCAGAAAATATATCCATCCATACCTGAACACGCTGAAAAACATTATCCACCCTCACCCTCTCCATAAACACATTCCATACACTTCGAGGATGGTCGGGTTGCCTGATGGATAAGAAACCCAAGGCTTAACAGACTTCCATTATGCAAGTCGGAACTTGCAGACATTTCCCTGCTTCAACGTGTTACACCTCTACTACAAGTGAAAGCTGCAGTTTACCCTCTTTGGGGCTTCATTTACTGCCTCATTTCTAATTCCAGATAATCAACTTCCAACAAAACTTGAAAGCCCACGCTCTCTCACCATGCAACAAAGGAAGACAGACTGTCCTCCTGTACTGTACACATCTGCTTTTGTACCACAACTTCTATTAGCAGATTGTTGCTTAAGAAAAACAGACTGGCAATGAGAAACAGATCAGCAGCTTGATGTTTGTTCTACTTGTGTAACCTTTCACAAAGAGCCTTGCATTTCCATGAAGGCAACAAACATCTGCTCAATGCAAATACAAATATTAGATAATCCAAAAGCTGCAATGTTCTTCAAAAATTGGCTGAACAGATACCAAAAGACCAAACTAGATTGATATTCAGATACTCTAAAACTTCTAAGTGAAATTTTTAAATTTCTACAAACCCATTTACAGTAAACCAATACTTAAATAGTGCTTATGCGGTCAACAAATAAAGGTCACCAGTCCCTCTCTTAACAGTGTTCTTTATTAGTCTACCAACACAAAATGCTGCTAGGATCTTCTGAAACCCTCCGAAAGCATCTTTTGGTGACACAGATAAGCCACTCTATCAGCTAGGTTCTTCAGCGAGGATTATTCCCATTCATTCCTCCCTGCCCAAACCAACTGGAAATGGTGCATTTTCATAGCATTCGTCTTCTGCTAGTTTAACCCTGTGATGCGGCTCATCATGGAGCGATTTCGGAGTCAGTGGATATACATGAGAAACAGCAGAAACCCAGTTAGGGATAGGAAGTCTTTTCAGGGGAGGTTTGCCACTACAGTGGCTTAGCTGTACTGTTGAACGGCATGCTTATGCTAATAGCTTCGCACATGCACTTGCAAAGAACAACGCCCAGTGTGTGTAACTACATTGGTTCCCATAAATGAGAACGATAAGACTGTATAGAGAGAAAAATTACACTTGTTCCATTGTTCCACACTGCCAGGATGTGGTGTTAAATACTGCCGTATGAGCAAGTCAGAAGTGCTCCAGAACACAGGAAGACACTTGGAGAAATAGGGGCTTGGACTTGAGACTGGAGAGGGGCAATCCAAGTGAAGCTGTTCAGTGCACACTCGTGTCAGAAAACAGTTCAGGGACCACGGTCATAGATTACCAGAAGACAATAATCTCCTCCCAGTCTTGCAATTTTCTGACCACCCTTTGAAGGATCACTAAGCAATAACAATAATGCTCAGGCTTGATTTTATGTCTGAAACTTGAAGCATGTATGAAGCTTGAAGTATGTATTTTGGGAAAATAGGGAATTAGTCTCCTAAGGATGAGATGAAGCATTCTCTTAAAGAAACACTGTGTTTATAAATATGTCTTTAATCTTCAGAGATGGATCTATTTTGAAATTGCATTGCCGTATTCCAATACGCACTTACAGGGGAACAGACAAACTGCAATTGTTTTTCAAGAACATGACAACAAAAATATTTAACCTGTATTGCAATATAGTTTGTAACACAGAACCTGCCTTATTATCATACTTACGCATGCTATAGAGCAAATTTATTATGATAAACTATCTTGCACATACAGAAGTGAAAATTCACACTTCTTATTTCCTATTGACAGTGTCACGGCAGTGAAGCTGAAAACTTATTAATCTATCTAGATTTTTCAATAGATTTAAAATACGAAAAGCTCAATTTACTTATTCAGCCCACTAAATTTCAATGAAACAGTAAGAAACTCCCCCTCCCACCAAAGGCTTTTCAGAACCATTATAGTCAGAGTGTGAGCTGATCGACAGAGCAAAAGCAGCAAACTTACACACCATGTAACTCCTTTCCGATCATAACAGAGAAAAGGGAACTGATAATTCCACAACCGCTTTCTGAAAAAAACCCAAACCTTGCTTTTAGTTCTAGAACCGTTTTTTAGGAGAGCTGTTACTTATTCATAGACCTGTCTAATACACAGTGACTCACTACTACTTGTTCTGTATTGAGCATTATGAGTCCACTATTGATCACATACCGCATTATTGAGTGCAAACTTCTCCCACAGAAAGTGCAAGTATGGGGTTTTTTCCTTAAAAGCAGAGCATAAAGAGGAGACATGAACTCTAACTTGTTTGAAGCCACCTCTATGAAAGTAAAATTTATTTTTGTAACCTGTACCAGTGGAGTTGACTTTAAAACACAGGAGTCCCAATTGGTACTATTCTAAATCAGGATGCACATATATGAATAATGTTCAAAATTTAAGGTGGGAAAAGGCTGGAGCTACTCTTGTTTATGTAATATGGGACAGAATTGGAATAGCCATCAGTATCTAAATGAATAGACTTGGTCTTGCAGAAACAGACCTGCCACACCTACACTGATAGCCCTTTAAGTCAAAAGAAAAAGAAACATCATTCTGCTCTTATCCTGTATGTTTTTACTGTTGTTACAAATTGATTAGCGTTGCACGTGGAAAGTGCTTCCATTACTCTGTAAGTGGCTTAAGCACGCGTTCTCTCCCTGCCATTGTATCCTCTGTTCCTTGCAAAACTCACTCTTCAAAGCTTAATAATTTGTGACAAAAAACTAATCCATAAAACTCAAAACAAGGGATTTGGGAAGAAATCCTGCAAGGAAGGGGGGAAGATACTGACAATTTTTCTACGCTTCAAAGATTGGGCCAAACCGACACCACAAAAACTACACGTCCAGCTCTTTTTATCACCTTTCAGCCAGTTTCTCTCTCTCATAAAACTTTGAGGGTAAGTCCCGATGAGATAGACTGCAGAAGAAACGTGCCGTTTTGCCAAGGGTCAAACTAAGGAACTCGCTGTAGCCTTCAGCTGTTTGCACACTCACATTCAGGCTGGCAGCGGGTATGTAGTCACTGCCTGTCTTTTGTTTTTCAGAACAAGGAGAAAACACGTTTTTCCCCCTCCCTTGTCTGGGAAACAGGAAATAGATTCTTATAAAGACTCTCCCACATACAGACTGGGCAGGAAAAAGGTGGAGTTTGGCAACATTAAGATTTGTTCTTCAAATGCAGACCAGTAATTATTCTAAGGTACGCGACAGGATAGCTGGGCTTAGTAATGTTTACTCACCCTGGCACTACTGTTTTCAAATGTATTCATATTTCATGCAGACTTACCCACAAATGTAAAAATCAGTTATTTTTACCTGAGTTTTCACATGGTTAGACCCTTGCACAGACTTTATTTACCTTTACATAAAGGCAACAAATGCAAAGAAATACTCCTTTTTATATAACTGTAGAAGTTAGTTCTTAAGCCCCTTATAAAGTGGCTGGACATTTTTATCCCTATTTTATAAATAAGACTATACTGTTTCAAGTGCAGAATATAGCTCCCCAGAGCACACAAAAAGTTCTACACCTCCACTTTAGAAACCATAAGCTAGCAATATTGTCTTTAGCTCAAGGGAAAAAAAAAATTCACTGGGACAGAAAAGTATGTGGGTTTTCTACAAATGTCAATCACTTGATAACTGTAACTTGTACGTCTGGATGGACAGATGATCTTGTTGATTGTATGTATTCCAGGTAGTAACAGGGAAAAAATTAGCAGGAACACAAAGAAGGCTCTCCACTGGAAAAAAAATCCTGAGATGCTGGTTTGAAACTAGTTACCCAAAAAAATCCTAAAATAACTTACTACATCCAAAAGTTAAGTATCTGAGCAGTTTTTTTCACTAGCCAGAGTCTGAATGTTTCTGTGACCACCTACATCAGAAATCCACAATCTATTTTATATAAGTACTGTATAAGGCTTTTCTAGCCATTGTTTGTGGGGGCAGGGAAATAAAAAAAACATCCTTAGGAAAAAAAGTCAAAAAGTTGAACCACGGGAGCAGCTGTGGATGACACAGAAGATGCTGAAGGAATACAATCGTGATTGCCTGTCCTCAGTGGGTACCAACACGTATATATAGTTTGCCTTTTGTTTTTATATGGGATATCCTAGCCTACTTTTAAAATGCAAAATTTTGTATGAGATTACTCTTTGTAATATGCTCTAAATTCATTCTTGGCTTAGAGCTTTTTAAAAGCATTTCATCAGACAGGGATGGCACAACTTGTTAAAAAACATTAACTTTTATCTAGTTTAATGTGCTCAGTATCCAGCTCTTTCAGAGTTTATGCTGCCTATATTAAGAAAACCTCTAACGTTCATGGAGTGCTATCAATCAGCAGCTCTCAAAATTATTTAAATAATATTTTTCTTTTCTGTATCATGTGTCTCCAACACAAATTTGCATCATATGCCTGTATCACATATTTCTCCATCATAGCATACAAGCCACGACTTCCAGTTCATGCCAGTGCAGTCCATGCACATACTCTTGACACATCCCCTCTGTCAGTTCCCCTCCCTTGCCCATATGCCAAAATCCCCAGCTCTCTACCCATACCAGGAGTCTCCAAGCATAAAAAGATGACCCAATTAGTTTTGCAGCTTGTTGGCTGGAGACAACAGGCTCTTCCTGCCTTGCTCTTTGCCATAGCTGCCTACCTTTTCTTCTCCATCTCCTGAGCCTTGGATCTACCTGCGAGGACAGTGGCAAGGAGCACACCATGCAGTTGGCTCCCACGCTAGAAAAGGGGACCAGTCAGGAATTCGGGGCAGGCAAGCTCTGCAAGAAACAAACCACTCCCAGCACAGACAACCTCCTCCAGGATTACGGCGCAGGGTCCTGCCCATAACAGCTCTTAGTGCACTGCTCCAACACTCCCGGCTTGCAGTTCACCTCAGAAAGGCATCAGCATTGGTTTCAGAGTTCAAGGCATTCCCCAGAAGGCATTGCATACCCTGTGGCTTGGAAATGGCTACAGAAAATTATTAAAAGATAATTTTCTGATCGCAAAACCTTTTCTAAAACAACAATCAGCCACTCCGCAAATCTGCCCAGTCCCGTCTATGTCGGACAACAGAAGGGAAACCAAACAAAGGGAATGCACAGTATTACAGACCTAGAAAAATAACATTTTGAAAACAGCATTTTTTTGTTTAAACTATACTCTAGAACACAAAAAGAAAAGTCCCTCATGACACGAATGGTCAGTACAACCAGCATAAATAAAAGAGAAATACTCCTCTGAAAACTTGGTTGATTTTGCATAAAATCTTAAGTTGCACAGTAAATGCTTGTGTAACTCCAGAGACCCCCAGTATCACCTGGCATCGTGCAAGCTAAGATGCAGCGCAGAGCTCCAACTGGCCTCCTCTAAAGTGATCCTTCCCCACTTGATTGCATCACACACTAAGTTCAGTATGTTACTCACCTTCACAGAAAGCATCTAACATTCAAACTGTTTAGAGCATTAAACTGGGAGTCACTCTCTCTCAAAAAAGCCATAGTCCAACCACTGAGAAATCAAATTGTTTTAGTGAAAAGATGGCATGAACCTGCAAAAAATCTGATTTTTTTTCAGTTCCTGAATAGCTACCTTAACTTGTGCTTGTCGAGGTCAGACTGAACAGTCTTTTAGAGCTGAAAAGACAAAGATTTTTTAATAATCTTAAGTGCAGTGGGAGTCCTGAGCATATTAAAAAACACAGCATATAACCCCATAAAAATATTTAAATATGTAGTAAATGTAGTTCCTCTTCAGAGTGTTCTATGAACCAACACTCATTACAAAAATCCCCTAACAAGCTCCATAAAATCAAATTATAATGAAAAAATTATTAAATTCCCCTCAGAAAACTGCCATGTTACTGCATCAAGAATATACTTTTAATTAAAACTGACTGAGAAAGCAAAGACTTGTCGTCAAAAAGAATACATTCAACACCTTTGAGTAATGTAGCTGCATGACTGCCATGAAATAAAGCTCCCAAGCCAATTAAACCTGACATGCACGTAAAGTCAACGTGGTGCTGCCAGCTACCTAACAATCAGCATTAAGATCTTTCTGCCAATGCATGAGCACTTGGCCAACCTGGACACCCATAAGTCCATGGGCCCTGATGGGATGCACCCGCGAGTGCTGAGAGAGCTGGCAGATGCTATTGCTAGACCACTCTCCATGATCTTTGGAAGGTCATGGGGAACAGGAGAGGTGCCTGAGGACTGGAAGAAGGCCGACATCGCTCCAATCTTCAAAAAGGGCAAGAAGGAGGACCCAGGGAACTACAGGCCGGTTAGTCTCACCTCTGTGCCTGGGAAGGTAATGGAGTAACTCGTTCTGGATGGCATCTCCAAACACGTTGAAGAACAGGAAGTTAGTGGAAGCGGTCAACAC
>VFFE01005072.1:114193-145526 GCA_008921705.1 Burhinus oedicnemus
GAGAGAGGGAGAGAAGAATACACACACACACAAGACCTGCAACAACACACTCCAGAGTTCTGAATTAAATCTTCTGGTAGAGACTAATAAAATATTTGTGAAGAGTTACTGTTAGCTGCACATACATAAGCTATTGGAATGAACATCTATTCCTATAGGTTATTCTTTAAGTATTTCCAAAGGGTAGCAGACTAAATGCTCCGGCCAGTTTTAAGAGTACATATTAAAATTAGCATCTTTCTATGTCACAGACTGAGATTTTTGTTTCTTAACCACTTTTTTACGTAACAACAAAGATTTTTCAGACTAAAATATCATCTGGCATAAGGTACTACAGTTTCAGAACTACATTACAAGATTATTCTACACTATATGCTCCACTGATCTGAATAACTGGCTGATCAAGAGGTTGCCCCCCCCCCCAAAAAATTTATATTTAAATACTTCTTTTCTTTAAGTCATCTGCAGCATTCACCATGAAGAAAGCCCAATTCCAAATCCGTATTTGGTAACAGCTCTATTAATATAACAACAATGACTCACAGTGCAAGTTCTAATGAAATCTTCTATTTAGAAGCATTATGTTTATAATACTTTCCCCATATAAGGCTTACAGTTTAAATCTTTAGACATACATTGTTAATGAATATAAAAATGCTTAAACTACTTTTGCCTGCTCACACATGCAAAAGAATCCCAAAGAAAACACATGTGAGATCATTAATCTTGTGTTGTGGGACAAATGCTACCAGAACAGCCAGGCTGAATATAGAGAACAACAGTTACAAAAATAATACCCACAGTCTCTATAAAAGAAACACCATTCCTGAAGGTGATAATTAACTCAAAAGATTCAGAATTACAATTCTAGAAGTGGTTTAGTATTTTGCACCATATTTCCATCTCCCTCTACTTGGCAAACATACTGTCACCTTCTCACGCAAGGTGGACAGTAGCAGGACTGCCCAGGATACATAAGTAATGCCAAGATGTGGTGGAATTGCTGCAAATGGTAAATTCTCATCACCAGACAGTGAGACTAATGTCAGCCCTACTGCTTGCTTTCAAGACCTTTGCAGTTCATCATCACTCTCCTTCTCCAGCTTTTGACGGCTCAATTCCCCTCTCTACAGTTCCTACAGCAGAGCCAACAGTAAGGTAAGAGGGGTCTTTCTCAAGCAGAGCACTGGGAAGAGCACAGCAACCAGAACCTGCACTAACCAACTCCAAGGCATACAGCAGGCAGCAGCGGTCGGAAACAGCAAGCAGCCCTTCCTGGCTCCACTGCTTGCAGTGTGTGTGGGAAAGGTGCTAGACTGAAATCCTGTCCTGATCATTTGGCTATGTCACTAAGCAGTAAGGTGATGGCAAACATGGGAGACTTGGGGGAAAGTATTTTATAAAGGAAACTTCTGCTGTTTGTATTTGCCACATTTTGCTTTTCCTCAGAGGCTGTTCTCCCTCTTTACGCACCCATCAGTCAGAATGTCCTCAGATCTCAGTCTAGATCCAAATCCACGACTGACATGTCATCCCTGCATACACTGCAGTAACCCTTCTCCAAAAAAAAAAACAAACCACACACCAAGAAAATAAGGGGCATTTTAATGATGCATGAGAAGCCACCTCACTTTGTAACTGAAACATACTGAATGAAAATCGCTGTCAGCTTCAGAACATGGAAGAGCAAACCTGTAACTAGATTACACATGAACACAAAGTGCTACAGCTGACCAAGAAAGTACTAAGATCATCTGAGTCAGGCAGAGTTCAGTCAGCAGTGCTGGCATATTGCATCTTGGCTTACATTTTTGACACCATAAAGCATTCTAAAGAAGACTCTCCAAAAATGGATCCCCAATCCAACAAAAACTGAAGTGGATAATCTACATCTTTGGCCTTACTCTGATAAATCTGTGCTGTGTTTTCCAAGGATGAGTCTGTATTGCTACCCTTTTTTCATGATAGAAACTGTGGTAATTTGGGAGGACTGTAAAGCAGTTCAAACAGCTGCTTCTCCTCAGATCAGATAGTTGGGTGTTCATACTACTTCTGTCTGCCAGATGAGCTATTTCAACAGGCTTTCATGAGCTGTTTGTCACATCCTTTAATGCTATTTTTCCTGCAGTTGCAACAATACTTGATATAAAAGCCTTCTGAAGCAGACTTACTATGCTCTTTCCGATTTCTACTTTTTTGGGCAAAACAAACACAAGATACTACTTTTTCTCCTTGGCTTGGTTTGCGTCAGTACAAGACGGAAGAACACAAGAAAAATAAACTATTTTTCAATTTCAGTGCTTGGCTCAAAATCAAAATTCATTAGTTTAAAGTAGTGGCTTGGAGCAGAGGAAACAGATCTTGGGGCCAACAATATTTTATCAGAGTCAGTTGAGCATCCATTAATCATTAAGGTAATCCTAAGTATTTTGTCCCCATCCAACTTGAATTTGTTTCAAGGCACCAGTTACTTCTGACTTTGACTATATATAACCACCTTCATGTACACATAGTCCTGAGATGAATGCAGCAAAAAAAGCACAGCAGAACTCAAAAAGCATTTTCAGAAGGGCCCAGGGCAGCACCGGGCAGGAGAAGGGAGATGTCAAACTATTTGAAGTCTGAGTTGAAACACCGACATCACAAGTTAAACACAAACTTTTCAAGAAGATTGAGCAAGTGCTCTTCAGCAGCACAGGCACTGACTGAGATGCTAGCTGCACATACTGCATTTTCAAAGCTTTCACCTCTGCCAGGTTTCTGAATGCATAATCTCGCTACATTCCTTTAGCACTTAAAAATGTCACAGGAAAACATGCCACACAGCAGTTATTCAGCAGTGCAGAGTCAGCTACGGTAATGATGAGAAGATAAAAATTATTTAATTAACATTAAAACATTTCACTTTGTGCTATGACACCAAGCTGAGTGGTACAGTTGACACACCTAAGGGAAGGGATGCCATCAAGAGGGATCTGGACCAGCTCAAGAAGTGGGCCCATGAGAACATCATGAGGTTCAACCAGGTTAAGTACAGGGTCCTGCACCTGGGTCAGGGCAACCCCCAGTATCAATACAGGCTGGGGGATGAAGGGATTGAGAGCAGCCCTGCCAAGAAGGACTTGTGGGTACTGGTGGATGAAAAGCTGGACACGACATGGCAACATGCGCTCACAGTCCAGAAAGCCAACTGCATATCCTGGGCTGCATCAAAACAAGCATGGCCAGCAGGTCGAGGGAGGCGATTCTGCCCCTCTACTCTGCTCTCGTGAGACCCCACCCGGAGTACTGCATCCAGCTCTGGAGTCCTCAGTACAAGAAAGACATGGACCTGTTGGAGCAGATCCAGAGGGCCACACAAACGATCAGAGGGATAGAGCACCTCTCCTATGAGGACAGGCTGAGAGAGTTGGGGTTTATTCAGCCTGGAGAAGAGAAGGCTCCAGCGAGACCTTATCGCGGCCTTTCAGTACTTAAAAGGGGCTTAAAAGAAAGATGGAGACAAACTTTTTAGCAGAGCCTGTTGCAATAGGACAAGGGGTAGTGGTTTTAAACTAGAAGAGGGCAGAATTTAGACTAGCTATAAGGAAGAAATTTTTTATGCTGAGGGTGGTGAAACACTGGGACAGGTTGCCCAGAGAAGTGGTGGATGTCCCATCCCTGGAGGCATTCAAGGTCAGGTTGGACGGGGCTCTGAGCAACCTGCTGTAGTTGATCATTGCAGAGGGGTTGGACTAGATGGCCTTTAAAGGTCCCTTCCAACCCAACCTATTCTATTTGTTTCAACAAATAACATCTTGGACACGCTGTTCAGTTTCCATTACCATGAGTGGCTGCTATGCAGGAGTTGCAGAGATCATTGCTTAGTTTTAACAGTATTCTTCAGATAGTTGTCAAGCTTCTAAACCTGCACTGATTTACAAAAAATTGCAGACCAAGTGTACGCTGCACAGCCTTGTCAAAATTGCCATGCCAAGCAGAAGACAGTCATGAGGGATCCTGTGGCTCACTGACCAGGGTCATCAGAAATCCCAATTCAGGTGCAATTTTACCTAGTAGACTGTTTATTAGTATATCCTATGATATTTGAAGCAAGGTCAGCAAGTTGTCAGCTGTCCAAAGGAGCTCTTCACTTCTACAATTGCACGATGTAGTTAACAATGCAGTAAAGCGTTGCTACAGTGGGCATGGCCACTGTGAAGGTAAACCAGCATGGGCACGGTTCTGTCTGCACCACTACAAAGGTTACAGGAAAACGTAGGCCCATACATTATGATTTTAAAAGGCACAGGAAGCTTAGATCACACCACCAAAGTTCATGCTGCATATCTGTGTCCAGTGGGTTGATGTCATATCTTGCAAAATGCACGCTTGGATTTACACCCTTCCTTAAACTTAAGTCATTAGGAGAAAAAGAGGAAATAGATGTGTAATAAACAGTATTTGTTATTTGACACCTTACCAGTGTGCAAAGACTTATACTATCAGTAATTCTAAATGCTAAAGGGACAAGAGAAAACAAAAAAATAGCATTCGCAAATAGAAATAATGATGCTGAAACAATTACAGTGCCAGTGCATTTTTCACTGTCAATAAACACAGCACCAAGCAAACAAAGGGATATCTCCCAAGTTAAGACGACCTTCAAAACAGATCCTTTATAAAAAGGAACTTTGCAACGCAAAGAAACACAATCAGTGCACTGCAGATTAGCACAGCAGAGCTGACTTAACAACATTGTCAAAGAGATGCTTGCAGGTAAGATTTCTACCTCAGTCTCAGCAAGGTAAGGTAGGTCGCCTAACCCAGCATCCTCTGATGAATCTCAGATCCCTGTCTCCACAAACATGTACAGCCATTACCTGCTTCAAAAAGCAAGGGCAAACGTGCCCATATCCAGTGAGACCTGTGAAAGAATACCTGTGAATCACTGTTTCTACGTGAAACTCTGGATTTTACATGTGTTTCCAGTTTATATGTGTACAATTCTTACACTAGTATCATCTGAGATACAATGGAACAGGAGAAGGGTTAGGCAGGGGGAGTTTTTTTGCTGGTATTAGGTTTAAAAACATTTTCAAGTATCTTAGCTCCCCTTGCAGTCTTCCTCCTCCTTTATGAGTTTACAAGTGGAATCAGAGCCTGACCACATCATATCCAAATATAAAACTAATTATTGCAATGACTTTGCTACAGTTCCTTCTTTACAAGCAAAATTAAAAACAAGAATCAAGATTTTCCTGAAAACAGGATCAAATATCTGCAGTTTTGGGAAGTACCTTATGGTGTCGAAGACATAGGAAAAGTAAGCATCTTTATGCAAAAGATGCAAGGGTCTTCACATAACCCCTGTATCCTAGACATTGAGCTTGTCCAATCATCCCTTTTGGTTGCCTCATCCAAGATTCCAGCATCACCTAAAACAAAAACACTATCTAGAGCTTGATAAACCAATCTGCAAGAACTCGAGTCAGGCATGGTTTATTTACTTTTTAAGAACATCTGAATACAGTATGTAAGGAGAACAAGAAGTTGCGCTTTCATTTTAACAGTTGAGGATTTAAACAGAGTTCTTGTTCTCCCTTACAAATTGTGTTACACCCTTTAATGTGAACTTCCTGCAAATTCAATAGCTCCAGTTTACAAAATAAGATTCGATACAGTAGGAAGGTGCCAAACAAAGTGACTTTTGATGTAAGGAACTCCCTCCCTTCTATGTTTTAACATTATTAAACATTTAGCGTGACATCACTTTGTCTGGTTCACAGCGTACTTGGGAAGTTTATCGCCATAGTCTGCAGTTACATCTCTGAACACACTGATAATCTTGAGGTACTCACGTGTGGCTGTACAAACTACCTGCTTTTTTTAAGTAAAAGAAGGTCAGTTTTCATGCACTACACTGTCAACAGTAAACCCGCAGTAACTATGTCCTCGCCATGTGCAGGTACCTGCTCTAGCAGTGTTTGTATTTGTCCTACAACATTCCACCCCATTGAGCTCCCCTCTCCTGAAGTGACCTGCAAAACAGGGTGCCACTCCACCTGACAAGTGGAACACGTTGTCCCAAACAAAAACCCCTAAAGATCAAAACAAGCCTTTCTGCTGACATGCCAGAAGTTTAGGCTAAACAGGAAAACATACTTGAAGCTTTTTCCATTACCTTGCAGTATTAGACTCTCCAGGCAAGAGATAAACATAAAAGGAATTTCTCTAATTAGATAAATTCACTCCTCAGCATCTGTTGTTTAATAGAGCAAAGCACATCAGCAGGTTAGAATCAGATAATATTGGAGTCTCCCACAAACTCACAGTTGAAGCTTCTTTTTCATTCAAGCATTTGGGTGCCACTGGTTTTACTCACTGTAATACAACACTTACAGTTAAATGCCTGCCGTAAAATGTAATGCCAGGTATGTGCTGGGCCACAACAAGTGAAATTCCTTAAAATGATTATGCAGCATCTTGCAAGTTAGAACAAGGCAGAACAGATGCCCAGGGTGATCTTGCACAACTTATCTCCCTTAAGTTCTATACCATCCATTCATTTTTAATAAACCTCAAATCAATTAAAGATTGTTCTTCCCATAACTAACATCTAAAAAATTCCATCAACATAAGCAATATCCATTATGTTCTGCATTTCAGCACCATTTCTTAATTGACTCTCTAAATTAAGGTAATCTCTCAAAGGGTCAAAAACCTCTGCCAAAAAAACAAGTTAATGCCAATATATTCTTAAGCTCTATCTACTACAAACTCAACCCCGTTGAGTGACAAACTCATCTTACAGCTTAAAACCAAATACTGTAAGATAGTAACTTGCAATTACGTTTGATTTTGTATGCAGTCAGATAATGGAATTTTTATCAGAGTTATAAAAAAAATAAGGATAAGCCAGGAAGATGTTAGCATCCATCTACTTTGCCGTTAAAAAAAAAAAGAAAAAAAGAAAAGAAAAAAGAAAAAACCCCTAATCCAAGTCTAATTTAAAATTTTTTTCAAAATCAAATTTAAACATATGTTGGCAAAGCAAAGGACCCTTCTAAGTGCCATTGTGCAAGACAGTGGAGGCAAAAAACAGTGCAGACCAGCTGAACAACACTGCCAAAGTGCTTCCTATCTGATCTGCTTGCACTACTATATGCCTCTCTTGTGCAGAGATTGCCAGCTAAGGGTGCAATGGACCATGAGTTTAAAGCAACTAGCCAGTTTTGGACTAGTCTGCACACTTACACTCTGAAATAAATCTGGGCTTTTCAGGAATGCAGCACTAAGCCAAGTGCACTGTGAAGCACTTATCACAACGCTTACTCAGTAGAGAAGGTTAAAAGCAGCAGGAGAGTAAAATGACACTCCCGAGACTAACAACTTTCTTCATTTGTCAAGCCACCTTGCCAGGTACTAATAAACAGTTAATACAGCACTGTGGAAGTACAGGTCCTCTTCAGTTCAGGTATGCTGTGCTAAGAAATAAAACTTACATCGTACAAAAACATACAAGAATCTGCTCTAGTGAAATCAAATGCAATTATAAAAAAAAATTTTTTCACCTGAAAATTCTGTATTTTCAATTATTACAAAATTATTCCTTAAACAAGTTAGTTTATCTAGTTAGTTATTTTCCTTACAGTAATGATACATTCTCTGTTACTGAGAGGATTTAACAGCAGAGAGAAAGAAACTATTTTTAAAACCTCAAAACTAGTAAAGTAACTCAGAGTAGTTTTAAGTACTTGAAACTACTTAAACTATTTTTTCAGACTGATTAAATTTAAAGTCATTTGTATTCTCTATCAGGAAGCATCACATCTAATGAGTTTAGCTCTTGTTCGTATCAAAAGCATGAGGTGTTTGTTGGCAAATGCTTAAAATAATTACCACATGCGTCTCTTCAGGAATCACACAGTTCCTAATGCTTTGGTGGTTTTACTGAGCAGATGCGCTTCACTTTAACACACAGACAACTCTAACCTGCCCCCACCAAATGCACGTGCTTTAAAAGCAAATCTAACAAAATGCAGAAGAAAGCAAGCTAAATAAACTACATATTTCATCTGCTGCATTCCTCTGCTCTTTTTGAGACAAAAGTCTTGGTCATTATTCCATGTATCCCGTCACTAGAAAGAAAAATAACGGCTTCCGTTTTCACGCAGTTTTAACGATGAAGATTCAAAAGCGTATGCAGGCTCTTTCTTACCCATTCAGTGTGTATGAACCATTCCTCTTGAGTCTCATACTTGCAGATAAGAATCTTAGGAAAAAATCCAGAATGAGGTGGTTTGTCCCCTGCGAGACTAGAATACAGGCACCTGTTTGGTGGTTGCACTTTTTGTTCACCAGGGGATCTCTTTCCTGTTTCTCTGAGTCATGAGTGAGGAACAATGCGAAACCGCCACCAGAGCCACTTAGCAGGAAGCCCAGAGGAAACTGCCGGCAGCCAAACAGGAGTCTGGAGGTGTAAAATCTCCCCAACACACCTCCGACAAGGTCTTGGAGCCCACCCACAAAAAGTAGCAAAAATTCACAGAGAAGGGGCTTTTAAAAATACCTTAACTGCTCCCTGCAGCATGCGCAAGAATAAATCTTGCGGAAAGCTGTATTTTATTGGTGAGCTGCTCTTCTTCCATTTAGTCTGAAAGCAGCTTCAGATCTATTCCCTCCTTCTCACAAGCCCTGCTGTGACTATCACTCAAGTATTCAGCACTACCCTCAGAGCACAAGGCAACTAAACGAGAAACCCTAAATAACAAATACTCAGAATTTTTCATGTTTTTTCTCCCCCTAATATCAAGTTGGAAACTACACATGTGGAAAGGGACACACCATTAGTGGTTAAAAGGTTTATTTTCCTTGTAGAAAATTAAAAACGAGCAGATCTAAAGTCACGCTTGAACGCTACAGAGAAAAATATCCTCTAGCAGTCCAGTCCTGGGCAAGCTGCCCTGCATAAATCACATGACAGCACTGTCTCCGATGAGGCTGTTTCCCTTCCGTTTCTGTTCACCCTACCATTCCCTGGTAGCTGTGAACTAAACAGCTGCACAGCTTAACGTCTGGACCAGAGGGGTGAATCTACCACACAAGGCAAAAATTATGCCAGATAATTGTTGATCATTTACTGTCTGTGAGCAAATCGACACTGACTCAAGTAATAAATCACATGAGAAACATTTTTAACAATGAATGTTGAAATGACTGTCGCTTGTGGCTTAGGTGAAACTACTCCAGGATAATGGGAAAACTGCACACTAGCCAAATATAAAGATTAAATATTTACTACCTAAACACAGGAAAGCAATGGGTAGGGTCCCACAGAACTATGGCCTGAGTACTTTATTCAGTATTTTAATGTCCCAAATGCCTAAAGACAATATGCTTGTGAAGCTGAATTTTCATCTTGATCCCATCTTTGCATTGTTCTTTCAGATTTGTCATCTGAAAATTTAACAGTTATAGAAAACAAGCCTAAAAATATGAGAATTACTTAATTTCTTTCTAGGTGCCCGAGTTTATACAGTTAGGTGTAATCAAGTATACCTATAGGGACTGATTAGCTCACAAATGTTGAGAGAAAAAAGGGTTACAATGAATTACAGGCTGAAATCAACAATGTCATACTGTTGATAAAAGGCAATGAAACTGAGCTGTACAAATACGCTGCATCTGCAAGATAGAAAGTAATTCTCAGCATCTGTCAGACCTCATCTGGAATACTGTGCCCAACCCTTGGCACCCTAGCTGAAGACAGATGTAGAATTAGCTGGAGCCCAGGGAGCACCAAGAAGAACATTATCTTACAGATGAGAAAACTGAGGAAAGAAAACAATATAACACCTTCCAAGAATATAGAACACTGCTGTAAAGAGAAAGGAAACAAAATGTTCTTCTTCCTCTACCCATCACAAAGGGACTTGAATTAAGCAAGAAATAAACAAGGTTAGTATTAGATTTTGTTGTTGTTGTTGTTTTGTTGGTTTTTTGTTTGTTTTATAAGTACAGGAACAGATTACAGAGTCTCCATGATTGCAGGCCTTTCAGATGATCTTGCTCCAGAGCTCGGGACTGGCTAGGTGACCTTTACAGGTCTCTTTCATCCCTAGCTTTCTATGATTTGCTTCCATTCCTAGCTGGAAGAAAGAATGAAAATTTTGCTGTGTAACCACTTGAGGCCAAACTAGCTCAAGTCAAACCAGACTACAGCATGCTTTAGATTTTTTTCCTCAAAGTTAGTTATACTGGTCAGGACTGCAAATAGGTCCAATACACTATCACCACAGTGGCAGCAGCACTCTGCTTTTATCATATACATCATGGGAAAGCATTACATTTCATGTTCTTCTCAACCATTAACTTTGCAAAGATCCTGCCTACATGCTGGCTGGTAGCAGGGCCTGATTCTTCCAGTTGCTGTGGTCAGGCCCCGCTGTCCCTGAGGAGAGTGAGTGGAGATTCACTATGGCCACAGAAGAGCTAAAAGTTAGGTCCCTGCAGGCAGCTACCTACCAGCACTGGATAAAGCAGAGACACATTCTTGGACGCTTATCAAAGAAAACTAGAATGATTTATTTGATTAATAATTCAGAGAAGAAAAAATAGTTAAAGCTAATAAATCAAAAATTTTATGTAAAGATAATTTCTAAACTCGTTGCAAACCCAGAATCAAATGAAAACTTAAACTCAGTTTTCTTCTTGGAAGCAAAGATTTCTGGGGAAAAGTTTCTGGAGAGGTGGTCTTAAACCCAAGTCTGTTATGTCTTCAGTTTTAATTGAAATAAATCACGTCCCACTGAAAAGATGCATCTGACAGTATAATTAAAGCATATATGACAGTGGGTTTTTTGGGGTATCTGCTAATTTGCATTGGAAGTGCATCAGCAATATGGAACACGGGAGCTATCATGAGGTGGTGTCTGATGACTATTACTTAATAAGCAATTGAGTACTATTGTAAACTGTAGAATCACAATTTTTGTAATTTAAAAAAAGCAGACATTTCCACAGCTTTTTTTTTAAGCTCCTTTCTGGATGTAAAATGTAAACAATGTACCCACAGATTTTCTGAGCATTTTGTTTTTACTGGCTACCTAATTTCTTAAAAATAAATTTCAACATTCTGTTGCTGCAAGCAACTGCTGTTTTTTCCAAACTCTACTTCTGCCGAAAGACATCAATGCTTTTTTCTTTTTCACTTCCCCATGCTCTTTCAGGGATTACAGCAGCACAAGGGTATGTGTTCTTTAACATCTCCATCTGAAAGCTATTATAGGAAACCAGCAACTAAATATAAACTGTCCAATCAGAGCCAGAGCCAGCTACAGAGATGCTGGGATCCCAAAATGCTATCATGGACAAAAGAACTTACCACAGAAACGCAGCAAAAGCCTACTTGCCAACACAATTACTTCAGAAACAATGAATTCCTGCTCCAGAGGGGTCTTCTGGAGAAATGTGTTTGGTTAAAGATAAAAAAAACCTTCTTTTTAATCAACATGAAAATAAACACAATAAATTTGCTGCAGTAGGCAACTCTATGGTGAGGCAATATGCTATACACATTATCTCCTACAGTATTTTCAATTAGCTGCACGTAAAGAAATCCTTTTCTCCTCTCCCTACACATACACATTCCAGAGAGCATACACAAGCTGAATCATCATTACTGTGGTGAAAATACATGGGAGGAGGGAAAACATCTTTATGTCTCCTTAAGATCCTTTCTGACAAATAGAGCATTCTTACAGCCCACTTCTCTTTTATTCCTCTCCCCAAGCAGAATCCATAAACCTTAGCATGGATTATTTGTTCCCAGGCTAAACATTTATTCCAATTACTGCTCTGCTTCTGAGGGGAATTTCAACAGGACCATTTGGCCCAGTTATTCTGGACGTTACCTCAAAGTACAGTTCTTTAGACAACAGAAATTAGTATGGATGATTTACCATTTTCAGTCATCTCCCAGCCACTTTGTGCTTTGAAAACAGCATTAAAAGATCCCTGTTTCAATTACTATTAAAAAAAAAAAAATCTCCATTTAATAAGGAAACATACATATTAAGTAAAAAGCTGGGTACAGAAGAGAATAGCTAGCCCTCTACTACTTGGAAGGACTTACAGTACACTCAGAGCTTAATTATTCATCCAGGGGGAGTTTTGCATATGAATGAAACATCTTTCTACATGTAAAAAGAAACACTCACTAGCAACCTCAGTTCTCCACATCTGGTCAGGAAAGAGAGGAGACAGTGTGCCCATATGTACCCTATTTTCCAGAGCCATGGCTTTTTCACAAGTGTTAAAGTTACTTCTACAGCATTTAGTGTTATTTTATACATGTATCCTTGACCAATTCCCTCCAATTTTTTGAAAAATCTAATTGAATTTGTCCCACTATTGAAGAGAACAATTTATTCCCTTTCTTCTGGAAAACACCACTAACCTAATGCTTAACCTTGTTTTCTACTGTCTTGCAACAGAACTTGCACTTAAGGGCTGGCCAAGTTAATTCCCAAGATAATCAATGAAACACTGAATCGTTACAAGAAACAAATTTGAGTCTACTTTTCTGGTCTGACTGTACACTAACAGCACTTTATATTCGTTCATATATCACACAGGGCTCCAAACAGCAGGTCAGTCAAGTTCACTTTACTTCTACTGAACTACTTAGCTAATTCAGGCTTAATTAAAACACTGATATTAGAGAAACAAGGAGCTTACAGGTCAGTATCAACCATTGCTGGAGAGGGAATGAAAAAGTAAAAGAGAAGAACAAGAAAACTGACTCTGAGACATAGCTGGAAATAAATGTTTTCCCCAAATTCTGCTAATTCATTCTGCACATGAAGATAGTGCTGCCTCAGCTTCAGAGCTGAAGGGATTTCTTTGCCAAAGCTGTAAAGAAATCCCATTTCAGTGGGGGTTTTGGCTTAGTATTGAAAAGAAGAAAAAAACCCTAAGTGGGGACACCACAACAGTTAAAACGCAAATGAAAGCCATATCACATTCCCTATATACAAACAGAAAGCAGTAACACATGAGAAGTCTTTAATTTGTTTTTTAAGAGAAGATTATTTTAAATTAATACAACAGCCAGTCCTAATTTAAGGCAAAGATGACAGCAGCACTGAAAGGGTTATTGCAAGCACTTCATAATAAGCAAAACAGGACAGTGCTGGAGAAAGTTACAGAACTGAAATAACAGAAAAGCAATCCGCCTGGAAACGGAAAAGGGTGGGTAAGCAGTCTCTACCGGAGGAGGGCAAAAGCCAAGGTTTATAAATTTAGAAAAAAAATACACACCCACACAAAACTTCTCAAGTAAGGAGGGGGGGCGAGCACACAACATTTTACAAGGCCTTTATATAAATTTTGCCTAATCATTCTTAATGGACATCTGCCCATGGCTTAGTACAGGAAAGACCAGGCTTTCAGCATGTGCCAGACTGTCTGAAACACAAACCTTTGGCACGCTGCCTGCTTTGATCCTGACTTTGGGCAGTTTCCTGGAGGTAGGTTTGGAGCGAATGAACACGGACAGATCACTCTTTGGAAGGGCTGTCCAAAAGAGTTAATGTAATGCAAGTTAGGTATCAGACTTGACAGTGCTTGACTGCATTATTTTTAACTTAAATTATTTCTAGGTTTTAAAAACAGAAGCAACTAGGTAGAATTTAATAATTAGTTTCAGTGTTAAAGAGAGGTCCTTACACAGGGTTAACAAAGTACTGTGGCAAAATAATTTTTTCAGTGAGAGGTGAAAGTTGCCCTGCTTCACGCAGATGGGCATGATGACCAGCCACGTGGACAAGTTATTTATAACTGTGGTAAATGGCTGTAGAGCATGAAGACCCCCATTCAGATCAGCCCCCAAAACTTTGTCCATCTCAAAGGAAGGCTCATAAATTAACATATTAAATAGTAAGAGAAGATTGCTATTCTTGGCAAGAGCAGCAAGCAGGTAATTTAGAGTAGGCACTGCCCCTTCAATCCAAGAACAGGAAAAAACTGTATGACTTACCAAAATGCCCCACCCAACAAGTCCCAGTTGGTATAAAAGTCTTTGCTGCAAAATTTAGCTAATGATACAATCCAGGAGAAGTCTGGAAGTACCACGGAGGGAGAACAGGAAAGAAATTTCTGAGAAAGAGACTTTAGCTAAAATTAACTACACACGATCAGGCATGTACGAATCCCTGAAGTCTATAAAACGAGTGGAAAGAAAAAGTAGGTTTTCTACTACACAACTTGCTTCTTTCCTTTTTTCCTATTGTTAATTTAGCTAAGTGGTCTTACACTAAGGTGCTAAAAGCTACAAGCAATTTTTAGTGGTTTAAAACTAGATTGGGTTTGTTAACAATGAAACAGTACCCAGATTCCAATACAGAAAGCTGGTATTCCACAAGTAAACTTTTTGTTTCCTTTAACAAAGGAAAGGAAGGAAAATTCTTTAAATATTAAAAAAGGGCTGTAATTTTGGTCAAATACAGAACAAATCATTAAAAACAAGGGGTATCAGGAAATACAGTTGGATAATAATGGTATAAATTTTATAAGATAGACTGCATAGGTTAGTGAGTACAACAGGTAGCAAGATATACAACAGCTATGTGCTTGGTCATTAAAGTATTTTTAATTTGAAACAAATGAAAAACGTCAGGCCCTTACTCTCTGAATCTCCTTTTAAACTTGACTATCAGCGTGCCCTTGCACATCCTCCCCAGTGTCCTCAAAAACTCATTCATGTCTTCCATTACTATCCTTGCCACTGCATGGACTGATGGGACTCTAGAATGCTCCTCTCACACTAGGGTAAAGGAAATTCACGTTAAGTCCCAAGTTCGGACTACAGATGCAGATTCTTATTGCCAAATATTATAAATTTAAGAAAGTTATTTGCTTAAGAAGTTTAACATTTACACCTGCAAAAGAAGACAAATCTGCCAGCCACTGAATTGTTCTTTTGCAGTTCCTAATTCAGATGGGTCTGAAAGATCTGTGCAAAAATGCTTACTTGGGAAGGGAGATGCTGATCAGCTCTCAGCAATTCAGTACGCTGTACAAATTTAAACAAATAAACACTTCTGCACCCATGGAATATAGTTGGCTTTGACTAAAGGGATTATGTATGGGAAATGGGGCTTGTGAGTAGTGGGGGTGAGGGGGTGGGACACCAAAGATTAGCAAAAAAACCCTGTAAAGTCAAACACACATATTACAGGAAGACAACTATAATCAGAAGCTGTAAACTAATCTATCAGTTCCTAACTGGTATGAAAAGTGGGGAAAAGTGGAAAACAAAACATTTCAGAATAAATTCTGACCATAAAAATCATCATCCTACATTTGTAGAGTGACTTATCAGACATGCTTTATATGATAGATCTTCAGAGAGATGACAATTCATCGACTATCTCAAAACAAATAAATAGAATATTATTTTTGCATATTATTCTGTACTTCTAAATTAATGCACATAATGAAACAGCTTCTCCGAAAGTGTGGAAAGAAAAATATCATGCGTGTCAATGGCAAAGGCAGCAATATAAATCATGGGAACACTGGCTTTTTAGGTGATCCTAACAAAGCCATTGCCAAATTGGACTTCATCTGCTGCTATTCATGTTTTTGCAAGACCCTAAATGTTAAAAAAAAACAAACAACAAAAAAAACCACCCAACCAAAAACCAAACAAAACCCAAAAAACAACACACCAAAACCAAAAGCCTAGTCATCTATCCTTCAAAGAAAAGTAAGGATACTTCACCCCAGTCAGAGTCTGGACCTCATATTTGAGGACATCAGAACATTAACTAACATTTATATAGCACTTTTGGAAATTCTCATAGCGCTTTGGAAAAAAGCCCTCAATCCCTGCAACCTGTGTCATATCAGTGACTGTTAAAGTCATTAGATTGGAAAAACCCAGGAGGAAATGGCTATAAAGTGGAGCAGATAAAAGGAAATGCGGTTTGGAAACAGAATCAAAATCTCACTGCTGTTTCTGTCTTTCTATACAACCGAGAATAAGACCTGCAGGGTACCATCTGCACTGTGCACTTTCATTGTATTAGCTGAGGCACAGCAGCAAATGTGAAGTAAAACTCTAGTAAGGCCAGAATACTGGACTTTCAGTATCAAATACCCGGTAGCTGTAAATGCTAGACTCCCCAACACTTAAACAGTTTAAGGCCAGGAATGAAGAATCGGCTACATCTACCAGTTAGCTCATGTCTTCCACTTTGGCATCTCCTTTCCCCAACATGTAAAATGGCAATACACTTCAGGAAGCACTTGGACAGCCAGAAAATGAGAAGATACAAATCTAGGGTTTTATGAGTTGAAATGACACACGTGAAGTCAAGCACCAAATGAAAGAACAACATAATTCAGAAGTCCTCAGCTCTCAATTCAAACCTCACTGTTTACACCTCATGCCTTTCAAAATATCTCTTACATGAAGAAGCTGCATTTCAGTTCTGAATAACCGTCCTTCGTTCTCTTATCTGTGCACACACACATACTTTCTCTAAAGATTTTTGTTGAACAGGGAGCTCAGCTCTCAAGGCCAAATTATAGGCAAAGCCTAATCACTAGATTCTAACTTTATACGCTACCATTCTCAAGTCAGAAAATAAAATTTAAAAAATTGTACACCCACCACTAAATTTCATCCAAACTTTGTACAACTGTTGCTTGGCCACATTTCTGATTTATTCAGAAGTCATCCATCTAGGTTATGCAACAGGAAAACCTACCTCTGAAGGCAAGCCTTAACTCCTCACTTACATAATTTATCCCATCCCTATATGCAGTCTTATGTCCTGAAAGTGTTTAGCCTCGAAAGCTGATCTTAAATGCTTTCACAGATGTGACAATACACTTCAGTAGCTAACAGGTGATCTGGGAGAACAAAGCAAAATAATCCTGTTTTGGGAATGAAACATTTTCTTCCTAGCAAAAGATGGAGTAATTCAATGTTAAAAGCAGAATTTCTAAGCTACCACCAGAACTTTTATCCTTTTACTGTGCCATTACCTAGAAGAAGGATAACTTAAGGCAACTGACTAAACTTGCTGCGAAGACCCAGGTTAGATGAGAGAACCAGTTTTTGGCTGAAAACTGAATAACCAAGAAGTGACTCGGTTTAAATTTGAAAACCTGACTGCCAAATTAATGAAGTCTCAAAACTTCATATAACAGGTTGCCTCAAAACCATCATGTTTTTCAGGTGGTATCACCGTTTCATTTGGAAGGCTCTTGAGTGGTCCTGGAAGATCTTAACCATCATCAATGTTTAAACCTGTCTAGTTGTATTTACCCATATACTTCCACTACATCACAGCTTCATCAACTGCAGTAGGTGAAACACAGGCCTGACAATCACAGAAGCTGGGAACTTATTTTCAAGAGGTGGCTGGGTACTTGTTTGAGCCATTCCTTCTATACACACACCCTTTTATAGAATTTCAACTTACACACTGGGGATTTAACCTAAATCTTGGATGTATAAAGCACACTGTTTAGGGTCACAATCACAGAATTGCTAGTTTACATTCATGATTCAGAAGAATGAATTCAAAAGCCAATCATTAAACCCACTCTAAACATAATTTTAGATTCCCAAAAGATGGACAAAAGAAAGTCTGCACAGCAAATTGAGAAGGGGGATTCTCCTTACATGCTGTTCTGGAATATCTACTATTTTATGTAATGCTTTGTTATTGTTGTTGTTACTAACTTATTTATTTTGCTTGGATTTTTAATCGAAGTTCATGTGATTTTGCTTAAAGTTACTGAGCTACAGTAAGAAAAGCAGTCTTGCTTACAGTGCTGTGAACAGGACACAAGCAAAAACTATACGAATTAGTATACAATTTTCAAAGGTCAATTATCACATCATTAGCCAAGCCATTTACATCTCTGGAATGTGGAATATTCTCCAATTTTAGACAGTGAAACCGGACAAAAAATGGATTAAACTGCTTAGGGTCAAATAGTACAGCACATTGCTGAGGAAGAGTTTAAACTCTCCAGTAGCTTGAGTAGCTCATAATGGGCCATTTTCACACTATGCCCTTTGTCCAGCTGACACCATCTTCTGTCAGATGTTTGAAGAGATAGAGCAAGCTTATCTACCAAGAAACGTTAACATTCACTTATACTGCAAGTAAATCTCATTTCTTTAGCTTAAAAAAAAAATAAATGTAAAGGACCAATTAGCAAAAACGGTCTGAATGTATCTTCGCAGTCACATAATTTAAAATAAGTAAAAGAATAAAGAATAATCAGCAGCTATACCTGTCATGTCTAGAAGCAAAACCAAAAAATACTAAGACACAGCACAGGTTGTCCTAAAACTGCTTCTAATTCATTAATCAAAACTTTAAAAAGCATATCATCAGAGCAACTTTTAAGGTATATGACCAGTGTAATAAATAAGAGGTTTTTTCCTGGATTTTAGCTGCATGGTACATATCCAAAAAGACATATGTTAAAGCAATTTTAGGCATGCAGTGTCAAGCAACTCAAGTTTCAAAATGCAACAGTTAAAAGACGGCAGGCCTTAAAGCAGCCTTGTTGTACATATGGATTGCAAACCATTTTTGAAAAGTAAATTCCATATTGCAAAACTCCATCATCTTCAAATTCTGGAAGTGTATGAAAGTATGCAGTTCTGGATCCATGGCAGACCTCTGCCACCTGAGCAGCCACTTCCTACCACTCTCACTTTCAGTACTGAAATATGTGAGCATCTTCACAATGGCATTTGCTCTGCTAGCCTAGACAAGCAATCTAGGCAGAGGACTGCTGGGTTCAGCTCCAGGTGATGAAAGAAGGAAACCTCTAATAACTAGAACCCTTTTTTGCCGCCAGCGGAGCTGGCATTTCTCCCCCTACCTATCCAGCTTTCTCCTTATCTGTAGTTTGCAGCCCTACTCACTCTACGATTGTATTTAACCTTTCTATTGTACTCTCCTTCACATCTATGCTTCAAGCTCCTGCGCCAGAACAGAATCCTTCAGTTTTTCAGGTGCCCATCTGACAACTGAAAGGGCCTATGAAGACGTAGTACAAAGCAAACTTGACTGTGCAGGGCTTCATCAGCTTTGACATACCTTTCATTCCAACCTGCAATCCTCATCTCTTGTTTCCAGCTACTCCAAATTTCTTAAGAAAAATCTTTAAAAAGGTTAGCAGAACTCTCCATTTCCGATTAAACTGAGACCCAGGGAGTCACCAGAACAGATACTGAACTGATTGCTGCATTCCCAGAACAGCTGTTACCAGTCATATTATTTACAAATCACCTTGCACACCAACAGCTGAAACCCCATTTCTTATTTCAAAAGTTGGGCTAGATCATCATTCAGAAAATCATTCCTGTTCTATTTCTTCCTTCTGACAACTAATTCAATGAAAAGTTTCACTCTGTTGATATATGCCACCAGACTCTCCACATCCTAGTATAATAATAGATTATCTGCTTGTTTTAGAAACAAAAAACTCACTACATTGCCATAAAATAAGATAAAGCTCAGCTCAGAGCAGTGAAAGCTAGAAGGGATATCACTGTATTTTTGCTGTTAACCTTCAAAAACATACCCATTTCAAGTTTAAATGAGGAAAAGCTTTATGCTTCAGAAGTGGTAAAAAATGGAGGCTCTTCAGTTTCCTATGAATCACTACCAGGGCATGAACCAGTTCGGGTCCTATACTAGACATAACAATTCTTATAAAGCTTTGTTGCAGGTTGTCAGCATTTATTTATTACAGTGTTTCATCTTCCTTATACACTGCACTTCAGTAACAACATATACTGAAGAATTTGGATAATCAGGTGAGATGCCTTATCTCTACCTCAGAAGTTGCAGGTGCCAAATAAATGATTACAGAAGCAACTACAGAACACTATAAATCCAGGGCCAGAGTCCTTGCCTCACCTCTTCAGTGTCTCTGCCTCTTTCAGTTTCCCTCACCTCCTAAAGAGTGATTGATATTTTATACTCATGACTGGATTTAGGGAACATCACAGCAACACTTCGACATTTGTTAATACAGGTCACCATTTTTTATTAAATTATTGACCAAGATAATTTCAAGTCCACATACTACAAAGTTTTCCCCACACACATTAGAAACAAGCTTATTTTCAAGGCCATCTTTTCCTTCTTCTCCACTCCCAGTGCACATATTTTGGCACAATCACATAAAAAACATTATCTTCCCTTATGTCTACCACTGACCGGCAGCCCTACTATTGCAGATAATCCACAACAAAGAGATAGTTCATCCTATGGCTCGGGCATAAAGCAATAACGTGCTATCAGGAAAGCATATGCATGTGTTTTTACATGAATCTTTTTACATGAAATTCCACCTTTCACCTGCAGGTATTTTAACAAAATCCCATAATTTTGCTCCTCAAAAACTCTGTGACAAATATCACAAACTCCACAAAAGCACAACCGCAAGTGCTCAAAAAGTGACTGTAGTAAGTTTTGATTAAGTGTATTAGAAACACTTAAGTGTCATAATCTTTAAACTATGTTTTATCCTTCTCTATAGACAGTGCAAAAAGATCCCATTTAAAAGGTCTTTTCCGTATATTTTCTTGTGACAGAAAGGTGAAAGACACTGCTGTGAACTGAAACAACCTTCTTGAGAAGACAGGATTTTTTTCAAGCTTGACTCAAAATTATACTAAATCAAGTCTGTGCTCTTTCCTCATATCTAAAGAAAGATTTGCCCTCTTCATGTTGTCATATTTCACTGTGCTCCAATTACACACACCACAAGCCAAGAAAGGTTACAAAATTTCTGCCGTTACTGCTGCAAAAGCGACAGCAACCTAAAATCCTGGCATTTACAACAACAGTAACAAAAGACATGCACAATAGGAAGAACCACGACACTTTCAGCTAAGAATCAGTGATGACTCATTTAAACACCGACAAACTACGGAAATTCCTCTTCTGGCAAGCTACTCCTCTCCAAAAGGACTAATGAAATTCGGGGGGAAAGCTTGCAAAAGAAAAGAACATGTCACACTCAGCTTAAACTTCTGAAAGAATCCAGCTTACCACTATTCAATCCTAAAACATTTAAGGATTATTTTATTTTTATTTAATTTTTTTTAAACACAAAACCAACCATGCGTGAGGTAATGAAATGGCACAGAGATCATGTTATCCACTATTTATTTCTTCCTCAAGCAAGATACATTTAAACCTGTAAATGAGTACTTCACTTTACAACAGTATGCAGCTATATGCTGTGCTATGGAGTCTGAAATACATATTGCAGCTGGAGAACAATTTAACCAGAGCACAGATAACCTGCACTTCCCCTAATTACAGATTCAAATGGTAGCTGTGTGCAAAGCCTGTGAAATAATTACAGTCCTTACTAATACACTGTAAGTGATGATATATCGAGTCATTTAGAGGGAAACGACAAGACAAACCTTCCAGCAGCAATCCAGTTGCTGTGGAAGGATCTACTTTTTCCATCACAAGAAGTTTATAATATTCATATGGTTTTCAACTTCGGAGTTATTGATCAACATGTAAATTAGAATTTCTAGACTAACATTTCTGTCAGTTAGATATATCGTCTTTCAGCTACAGAATCCTGCCAAGGAGCTGTATTAAAACGTTAGGCTAACAGGCTAATTTACCAAACAAGTACAGTGAGGAACCAGAAAATTACTGTTACTTTATTGACATGATCCTCATTCCAAACCTACACCTTCTACTCTTAGGTATCATGCCCTTATTACTCCATTAAGTTTTAATCAAACCATAAACTATCTGCGGTGATCACACCAAGAAAGCTGCCAGTGCGTGTACCTGATAAAACAACTGCTCTGGAAATCTCCTCTTAGCCAGAAAAGAGCTTCTACTACCACTCAGTTCTAGTAGGCCAGTGAGTGCTGCCCCTTAATGCACGCTCCACTTCCAAGGTCAGTAATAAGAAACGTACCACCACCTTCACGTGGGATATACAACAAACATTTGAGGATACTCGCATTTTTCATTTTCATTTTTCAGAAGCATTTAGTGAAGGAAAATAGTTCTGCACAGAGTCTA
Organism: Burhinus oedicnemus; assembly: GCA_008921705.1. Classification (NCBI taxonomy): domain Eukaryota; kingdom Metazoa; phylum Chordata; class Aves; order Charadriiformes; family Burhinidae; genus Burhinus; species Burhinus oedicnemus. The sequence goes on from VFFE01005072.1 coordinate 136,285, forward strand.
ACTTTCTCTAGAATCAATAACAGCACTGAAATCTTGCGAAGAGTCATTTATCGTGTGCACTGAAAAGCTCACTAATAGGAAGGAGCTGGCCTCATGACCACATTCTTTGAAGTATCTTGAAAAGTGAAAGCTTACCTCATTTCAACTTAATACTTACAGGACAGCACACAAAGCAAAAACATTCACCATTATCTGGCTGGTTATCCTTAAAAACGCACAACAGGTGATGCAGAGAATTTTCACTGTAAGGTTTCTCTGGAGGTGTAAGAGGCTTATATAGGAAGAAAAGATGGGTGGTGTGATTAGATGACATTTCCATTCTGAGAAGAGTACAAAGACCGTGCCACCCTCATAACCCAGAAAGGAAGAATATTGTTCTCCAGTATTATGACACTTACTAAAGCACACGAAAGGAATAAAATATCCCACCTCATTGGGTTTACTACATAAGAAAAATCACTGAGGGCAGGATAGTCCACTCATAACATCATCTGACCTGACTGCAACAGACCCCACCAAACACCATGCTGAAGTAACACACAGCTTCGTGACAACTCAAACATGGCAGCATCAAGATAAAATTTAAGACCAGCTGGCACCATTCTATGTTTCTACAAACCTTTTCTATTTCAAAATCCCTAGTATGCCAGGAGCTACAAATTTACGCACCCCTTCCTACAAGGGGAAAAAGATCCATATCACTCAGATGAACCCCTGTAACAACTAAAATGCCCTCACACATACAAAGCAGTAAATGGAGGGGAGCTCAGGCCTTGGAGGAGAGGCTGTGTGCCTCCGCGTGCAGCACAGAGGCTCTCCTTATCTCTCTCATCCCTTAGCAGTACTGTGACCTACAGAGCAGTGATGCTAAGCAGCTCCCCTCCTCCAACCCTCCTAAGTCTCAGACACTTCCTGTCTCCACTGGCATTTATTTTCAGCCCTCAAGATTCCTTTCTATATGTTCCAGGAACCCTCTAGCCATCCTCTGTCCAGATGGCAGACTTCAGATGAAGGGAACAGGGTCTTGGAGAGTCTTTTCTTGGCCTGCTTCTCAGCAGCCTGCTGGAACTTAGAGGCAGGCTGAGTCTTGCACAGACAAGGCTCTGTTGCGCTGTAAAAGCCCTTCAATCCCTCTCCACAGTTTTCCTCAATGCCCTCTTTGTCTTCCAACAAATTTGTCTTAAACCTTTTAACAGCCTCTGCTTTCCAGGGGCATGCTTTATACAATCTACTCCCTGCAAAGCTGCAGAAAGCCAATAAAAGGGCAAAGGAAAGGGGTTTTAAACAATGCTATAATGGACAACCAGAGCCTCAGTTTTTACTATGTACAAAGCAGATGCTATTTTGACAAGCAGATGCAGAAGAAAAAGGTAGGTGATAGGTTTCAGTCCTGATGATTCCTGTCATCTGCAAGAGATTTCTCAAACGTGACAGAAACACAGTAGTTTACGCACTCAAATTCAATTAGGACCATCACCCTACAATGAACTGTTTTGAAACTATGACTCTCCCTGATAACATGTCCTTCTTAAAGACCCACACAGTGTTATCACCAACACTATCCATTCACGTACAAGCTTCACAGAATGACCTCTGTCTCTTGTTTGAGAAAGTCAGTTTTGCCAAAATAAGTAGAAAAATGAAAAAAAAAAAAATTATTTTGTTTCCAACTGAAGCTTCACTGAACAACAGTTTCATAGGTTTTAGTAAGATGTATTCAGGATTCCTTTAACGCTATTCATATCAAGGGCTATGACATTACTTGATTTATTATAGCTATATAAATGAAACAATACTTCCAAGACCCAAGAGGGTTTACATCTGAAATAAAGCTGGATGCTTCAGAGTAGAATATATTAGGCATAAACTATTCTGAAATCGAATGCAGTAAGCAAGGCCAGTTCCCCATCACTCAAAGTATAAGGAAGACTCTAATGTAGCTCTTGGCTAGAAAGATTAATTTAGGAAATGATCTGCAAGAGAATGAGCAAATTGCAGAACTTGAGTAAAACCCAACTGGGGTAGGAAAGGAGAAGTTACAGAGAAGTTGCAGCAGCACAGACAACTTCCCAATTTCAGGCAGAACTTTAAAAATCCATCATCTCAAAGGAAATGATCAGAACAGTGAAGTGATGGGAAAATCAAGCAAAACATGGCCTTGTCCTTTGAAGGTTTTTTAAAAAAAAAAAAAAAAAAAAAAAAACAACCAAACACCACGCATTTTCCCTGGTGGGAAAAGCAACACAACCTAAGGGGAATATTATGCACTGCAGTGCCACTATTACACTTCCAAGGGTGTTTTTTCAGTCAAATTCTTGTTCTTTAGGTTTACCATTGATTTTTAAAGTTAGTCAACTATCTCCTGTCCCTTTTATCATTTACACTGTCATAACACTGCCTGTGAGAGGATATCTTCAGTCCCATTTTGACTGAATCATAAAAGAAATATCTTGAAGAAAATTGACCACTCCTTTATGGGATAGTTTGAAAACCAAATGCTATAAGCAAGCTATATTCCAGACCCCGGCCAAATTTTAGTCATGTATACTATTTTTATTTTCCTTAACATTTGTGCATTGTTAGAAACCAATCTTCTTCAGAGAGATGCATAAAAGATCCATAACTAATTTCAAATAGTTCAAACCCTTTTCAGATAACTCCTTTTATTTAAGGGGTGTGATCTATTTGCTCGTTAGGGTAATATACTAACTGCATGATGATATCCATAGCTCCTCCCAGAAACATTTGGGATTGTCTAATTGAGATTTATCTGCTCTTATGAAATGTCCACTGTGTAATTTACAATCATTTACTGTGTAATAACTATAGCTGATGAACTGGTTTTAAGTTCCTGTTTTATCTCCTCCCTTCTTTAGTTTCTCAACAGATTAATAAAGGTGTGGCTTCATCAGAAATTATTTAAATTCAATTTATACACCCACAGCCAGTGGCTGGCTACTACTAGAACATCACCTAATTCCATGAACTAAAAATCTGATCCAGAAATTACATTATTTAAAACTGAAATCAGTTAAGGACCACCTCATAAACCTTAGCTAATATGAGCTAGCTAATAAAACATAGGTAGAGTGAGCCAGATACTAAAATCATAGAAAATAAAGTTCATCAGCTATAGAGTCAATGCAACATAAGGAGACACAATAAACCACCCCATTATGATCTGAGACACCCATCCCCTTACCACTGGAAAGATGGACTCTGTTTACTTAAGTCAATAGGTTACTAACCAGACACTTAGACAAAAGTTACAGACTTGTGAGGGTCCTTCACAAAAAGTAGTCCAAAATCCAGCAAGTATGATGTGAGACATTTGGCCTCTGATCTGAAGCCATGCCATCCGATAATACCCTTAGCGCTGAGCTTTCATACTGACCTTTCCCTGGTTGGTTCCCTAGCCAGCAGGTGTCTGACAAACTTTCTAAGAGTATGAGAGTGCGGAAGGGGCGGGGAGGGAAGAGAGAGAGAGATAAGATAATCCTTTTAAATCTCATGCAATTAGTCAGGCTTTGAAGAAAACCGAGAAAAAATATAGAATTTAATTACACAAAGAAGGCCAAGGGAGCAAAGTGACTGAGAGAAAGTGGAGGGGAAAAGACAATGACTGCTGTAATACCTGAAAAGATACTTAATCATCTGTCAGGATACGCTAACAGAGCAAAAGAACAAATACGAATGAACAGGTATTATGATTAACGGAGATGACGACTCCTTTATCTGTTGAATTCTATGTATTGTTGATTTTAAAGTAAGATGGGAAGTGCACATGCTGGTCCAGCAGTTACAGCTAAGCTGTAATAGACTTAGGGGTGAGTGAATAGACAAATAATTTTGCAGTATTTTTGGCACAGTAGTGGGAAATACAAAAGGTTGCTGCATTGGAACTTAAGCATTACTTCCACATACCTGTTTCCAATTTTGGTTTTAAAGCTAAGATCAGTCTAACACTTAATGTGGAATGACCGTTCTCCTTGCATCACAGCAAAGAGTTATCTTTATTCAGCATGAACAGCTCTAATAGCACCGGTATCACAGCCCAGGATAAGAGCACACTAAGAGCAGGAACAAAAGGGTAAAGTTTATATTGCAAGTCTCTCAGTTTTATGAGCATCTAGGTCTACAAGCAACATGAAAAATAATGCAAGATAATCATACAAAAGGTGGGACAGTAATCCTATGAATTAGTAAACTTGAAAAAAGCAGATGCTGAAGCCACAGGCAGCTTTGTTATAGATAGCATCTATCTTTCCAGTCACAACATTTTCCACTATTATCCTAAAAACTCATTTGTATCACCCTTCTCTCTTACTAAGCTGTATAGGGATTTTTTGCACTGATTTGAAACTAAATAAATGGTTATGCTGCATTTCTTTCACATTCTTTTCTGAAATTAGAACTTGCAGAGAAAAGGGTCCATAAAGGAATTCAGCTAAATAAGTCACCAACTGCCTATTCCGTTCTCCAAGGGTGGTTAGGCTACACTTAGCCCCATTCCATGTGTATTCCCTGGAAGCATCTGGTTTAGGTTGCTATTTTGATATCTTCATACCAAAGTTTGTTTAAATAGAGCAACTATGATCTTTTGGCTAATAAGTGCTAAGAAAATCTTTGCTCCGAGACAACTGTATTCTGTTACCAACAGAGGAATGCCTCTGAACTGTCTGCTGAGGGTGTTTTTGTCAATAGGTCATTGGCATGTGTAATATTATAAAAAAAAAAACAAATTACCCCTAGTAAATATACCCTCAGTATCCTTAGCTTTATTATCTCCGCTCACCCTGAAACTCCTGTTAAAAATCACTGTTTCTGTAAAACTGTGAGGGAAATAAGTAATTCTTTATCCAGCTCTACAGTCATTGGAGTTTGGAACTGACTGCTATAGAACCACTCACTGTTATAAAACTTAAGGATTATGCAAAGGCTTGCATCTACAATACTTTTAAGTAATTGATACTGCTGTTGCTTTCAGAAAAGAAAGTTATTTTCTGCTAGTGCTAGGAAACAGAAGGGGTGGAGTACTTTAAGAGTCCTTGGAAACTGGACATCCACGTTGGCAGAAGCAGTGGGAGGGAAGGGGAGAATTCTTGCCCATACACAACCACATGGGCCATAAGATCTGGGCAAAAAAACCCCATGATTTCAAGCTCACTCCAACACCCTGCTCATATTACTTCATTTTTTTGCAAGTCAAATATATATTCTGAGGTTGTGGTTCAGAAATCTAACCTAACATTATATTCCAAGGAAGGGCTCTTCATAAAACTGTCCAAATGGCCTACCACATCTTCCATACCAACAGATATATCTACTCAGCTAGTAACTATCTGATACTTAAACATATTGCACAACAAGAATGACTGAAAAAACTAGGAGGTGGAACAAAAAAAAAAAAAAATTTTAGACAGTTCTTGACATGTCAAGACTGTGCTAGCATCTGAGGGAAACTGAAATTTAAAGAAGAGCTCTTAACTTGGATCTGCAGCAGATCCAGTAAGGTACAGAGCATTACAGACTGGTTCAGCCACCGGTCTACATGAAGCCTAGAAATCAGTAGTAGTCAGTCTGTGCAGAAAGACTCAAGTCATTGTAATCAGGCATAAAGAACGCCTGCTTTTTATTGCATTTACCATATGCCTAAAACTGGAGAGGACCATCAGATAGGGGGGTAGCAACATTAGAAAGGGAAAAAGTGGATTTCTGATACGCAGTTTCTGTTCCAAGTTCTTAAGGTTCTACTTGTTAACCTAGGGAGACTCCCAAACCACAAAATGAAAAATCATAACCAATTTCTTATCTCTTACTTACTAGCACACCACCTGCAAAGCATGAAAGAAGTAACACAAATAATTTACTTTGAGAAAATGTTTCACAACCTTCAACTGCAACTCCTCTAGTCAAGCACAAAGTGACAACATAGACCCTGCAGAAAGTACTAATAAAGTCTCTTGGTCTAAACGTATTGAGAGTAACATAGGAGTTTACTGAAGAAAGGTGAGACAGAAAGAGTACTTGTAAAGAAGTCTCAGTAAACTGCTTCTATCCTCAAGTTTTGTTTCATACAAAGAGATGTGGCAGACATACATTACTAACATTTGTTATCATCAGAAAAGGCTAGATTGAGGCAGAAAAGCTGGACAGGACAGACACTCAAGACTTTGGTTTCTCCCTCCCTACTGCTACCCCCCATCTGGTCCTTCTTCCCCCTCTCCAGCTAAGCTCTTTCCCAGTTTTTGTCTGCACCAGCTCATGTCCACATGCGCCTGTGCTAGTTAATGTATAAAATTGTCTTACCAGCAGCAGCACAGTGAGCAGATGATGAATTCCATTCCAACAAAATTAACAGCAGGGGATTTCCGACAAGATGGCAATAGAGTAAAACACAGTTCAGCTACTCAAAGAAGCGTGGGAAGCCCAAGATAACCGATTACTGAAACACGGCCTGAAATATTGGTAGCACTTTTCCAGAATTCAGCAAGATACAACTTCTGGCAGGCAGAGTGAAAAACAGAAAAAGGTTCTCTTCCAGAGAAAGGGTATACATAGCTTATTCTTGAAAAGACAGCTGTGCAAAAGAAAGGAAAATGCTTTCAGCCGTTCTTTTATCTATTAGAATAGCTGTTATCTAAAATTTCCTCCTCTTCTTTTAGGGTAGGACTGTTAAAAAAAAAAAAAACAACAAAAAAACTCCTCCCAATAAATGAAGATTTAGGGAGCATTTTGATAATGCTTTTCTCTATCTAGTTCTACCTACCTTTCAAGTCAGTTTGGAAGCAAAGAAACAATAATTCCAAAAGAATAAATAAGTAATGAGAGCTATTTTTTCCAATCCTTCCTTTCCTCTTTTACCATATTAATTCCAGTGATTCAGACATTTTAAAGAGTCCAAAATATCTGTTGAGTCTGTTGTTTTTTTCTAAAACCCACCCACTTTCTTGAAAAGCACTGAAATGGTCGTTTTATACCTGTTTTAAGACACTGCATAAACTCCATTCATCTTCCTTCTTAGTCAAGAGGAAAACATTCCCAGCTGCAGAGCCTTAAAGCTCCACCTTGTGGACGATGCCTATAATATGCAAATAGGCTCCAGAAGGAAAAGGACTTCAAACAGAGCTTACAATTAATAACGTGTTTGACATTTACACTTTGTCATGAGTCACACAGTAAGGTAGCCTCCTTAAATGCATTTTACCTCAGTAGAAAAACAAGCAGTGGGGGATTAACGATAAAATGAAAAGCTGGTTTTATTTTGTGGCAATAGAATAGTCATTCTGCACTGAACCAGCACATAGCACCCGCCGCAGTCCAGAGCGGGTCTTGCTTTCACCATGTTTGCTGGCTCCTGTGCACTGGACTTAGTCATTCGTAAGCAGGAAAACAGGGAATCACAGACAGATTTATCTGGCCAAGGGGCAGACAACCAAAGAATATAGCAACCCTGTCATTAAGAATAGATAAACGACTAACAGAACTTCATCTTGTGATACTAGATTGACTGTAATTTTACACAGGTATTCTGAAAGTTATTCACAGTCCTATTGTCTATTACAAACAAACTCATCTCAATGTCTGCATTCAACCATTCCTAAAAGCTTGTACTGGGAACCGCATAGCACAACCGTACGCTGCCTATGACTATGCATCTAGTGGACTTCAAAGCAAACTTGAACCAGTACTGCCCTCTACTGAAAGAAGAGCCTGCACATGAGAATTGTAGCAACTTCTATACCATTCTATTTTTCTGGTTCATTCACGTACCTCCTTTTAACTTGGTTTTCTTTCTTCTCTGTAAGCCTTTACCATATCCAGGGTTCTGCTCTGTCATGTTTTTCCTGCTTCTTATTCCCCATGAGGGCCACAAAGGCATCAGATAGGTTTCTGAGTCTACATACTGTAATACCATGCCAGCACATAGACACCAGATATGCAAGAGTTGCTGCACTAAAGCACTGCAGACACAGCTCCTGGTTCTAGCAGTGTAAGAGCAGATAAACCAATAAAAGAGAACAGAAAATGAGGTGTAAAAAATAACCCCAGAAAAATGAATTTAAAATTTTCCTTTGTCATCTGCAGTACACCAGTCATACAACAGCGTCACAAGATGTTCTTGTGTAGTAAACTGAAGATACTTAAAGAGCATATATCCATATTGATTCAATACTTTGAATTAATCAATATGCCTTAATTAGTAATTGATTACTAACAGTAATCACATTACTTTTCTCTAATATAAACCTTGCAATGTTTCTATTTTCAATCAGTTGCACCACTTTGATATTTAGATATACATAACAACCTGAAACTCTGTATAACTTAAGGATCGAAATACTGTACGAAATCTGAAAGCGGCATACTTTTAGCAACATAAATATAATGTGGCTGAACAATACGTTGGCTTGGAACGTTAAGGAGAACAAAGCTGGAACTAGTTGAATGCAAGGTCTTTGAGCCTGTAGAAAAGATGTAAGCATGCCACTCAAAACAGAGGAAAGTACATCACTTCCGAAGCATGTCAGTCTTCCGATGCCCAGGAGCTGGGAGAGCCTGTACCTCAGCCCCGAATCCCCAACTGGCAGCAGCCACCAGATTTTCAGAGTCGCTGCGGGGACATTGCGCGGACTTCAGCAAATTTCCATAGCCGGAGTCTGACTCCCTTCCCTCAAAATCACGCAAAACATGCCCACCTCCGCACAGCGCATCGACCTCCACAGGAGGTCCGGCGGCAGCAACCGGCTGCAGAGGGAGCCCGCGGCCCGCACGCCGCGCGGGGCTGGCCCTCAGGTCCCTTCCCCGAAAAGGCGGTGACCGTCATGTCACACACGGTGATCCCGAGTCCGCTCTCGGTTTCGGTTTTCAGCAACGATCGCACCGGAAAAATAGAAAGAGCGATTACTCGACCGGCAAGAAGACGGCCTGATCCGTTGCTGCGTGGTACCCCTTCGAATCTATTTCTTAGAGTGCGTGTTAAACTCCACACATTAAAAGAAGTGCTTGTTTTAAGTAACACTCAATATTTTCTTCTTCCTGTTCTCTAAGCTATACTAGTTCCAACTCCGAATGACCTCTCACTTCACACAGTGCTTCTGTGGGAATAGACAGACTTTCTCTTTTACAGAAAAAAATTGAAATCCTAGGCTGAATCCAATCGAAAATTGAATCCTAGGTTGTTCAAGGCAGATCCTGGATGCCCCTTTTTAATACCCCCTCAAAAAAAAAAAAAAAAAAAA
>VFFE01005072.1:145546-200822 GCA_008921705.1 Burhinus oedicnemus
CCCTTAACATGTCCTACAGTATTTGATTCTGTAATTTATTTCATTTGAGTGATGATTATGACCACTCAAAAAAAAAAAATCAGTGTCAGACAGCACAGCTGAGCTAATTAAATCCGGCATGCTTTACTGTTTCTGAAAAGCTCTCTCACTGACCAGCTGACCAGCACAGTAATACTTCTCATTCACAGATATAAAAAAAGCACTTTCCAAAACCTGCACTTTCCAAAGTACTTCCCCTGCTATGTAGACGTCAAAAAAAAGCACACCCTTACAAAAGCACAGAGTTCAGAGGCAGAAGATAAATAGTCTTAATTTATCCTTATACCTTAAATAAATGTAACACTAAGTTGAGCAAATAGAAAAACACTCACTAAAGCCACTGTAAAGATATTGTAAAGCAAAATATTGAACATAATTAACACTTCAATAGTCATCACCAAAAAGACAATAAAATATGTTTAGTAACATTTCATTGATTCAGTTGATAAACCCATAGTGCAGCAGTCAGATACAATCATTAATCAGGTAGTCCCATCCAGCACAGCATTAAGTGCAACCCAAAAAAATCTAGAAACAGGATAAAATTAGTTTGGATGTTTCAGAAAGGAATTTAAGTAACTACCTTCTAGCACACCACATATATCCTGAGCTTTTCCCAAATAAAATTAATCCTTTCCCATTCAGTATTTCTCCCTTTCTTGCCTAGAGACCTGTAAGAGGGATACAGCACCACTATGTTAAAGCCCCCCCATTACCCTTTTCTTTCTCCCACCTTAGGCAGACCCTTTACTCACATGTTAAGTACTTAGTTTACTGTGGAACCTTTTCCCAAAGGAGTGAATTGTATTTTAAGGATATAGTCTAGCACTAATACATTTCATGGGAAAGTAATAGACTTAAGGTAAAATACAGAGACAAATAGCATACTCAGCCATTATTACTGTTGTTCTGGCTTCCAGGTTAATAAAAATTTAACCACGATGCATGCAGCACAAAGAGGTATATTAGCTCACATCTCAAGAGACTTATCTGAGCCTAACATAACTTTTATCAGTTGTGCAACACAGCTGCAACTTAGAGAGCCCCTTCACACAGCCACCAAAACTAATGCAGGAAGTCCTCCACTTCCTCTCATTCTCAGTACGCTTCCAGAATTATACTTGCAATAGAAGCAGCAGCATCCTTCATGTAAACATGTATCTTCTTGATTTGCTTGAGGCTGCACAATGTTCCTTTGGAAATATATCACTAAGAGACCCAAAGCGCAACATTCTCCATCTTCTCTATGTATGCCTCGGAAACACAATATTCATCTCCCAAGGTCGTTATGAGGAATACCATTTATAACTTGCTAAGCTTAAGAAGCTATACAGCTCTGCATAGCTGTCAATTTAGGGCAGCAGCTTAAAGACAGGGCAGCAGCAAAGCAAAAGGTGAGAGAAGACCTTCATAAAGGTTTCTGTTCTGTCACAGAAATCTCATGGTCTAATCAGATGCACCTCATACATCAGGTGGTATTCTTACTTGACAAGATGACTTTAAATTAAAAAACTGAAGCATAATTCATCTATAGGTCAGGAAGAGATGAATTAATGTTTCAGATCTTTAATATTAGTGGTGGTCTTCCTCGTAAAGAAAGCTCCCAGCCAGAAATCACTTTCCTTTCTGAAGGAAACCACTTCTTTGGATACTGGAATCTTTCAAAGAATTACCTTCTCAGGGACTGCAAAAAATGTTTGTGAAGATGCAGTAGTCCGTAGCAGAAGGAAATTGCCCTTGAAAACCCTCAGTCACATACAATACATTTAAATCATGTATTATCTAACAGGCAAATGCACTACAGATTTAAAAGTTGATAGTGAAGGTAGAGATTTTTTTTTAAAATGAAAATCAGGGTACTACATTTTCTGAAGATAACTAAACACAAGTGACTTAAACTAATTTTAAATACGGTGTTTGCTGTTATACTCCTCTTGTCAGACAAGCATGTCTCAGACCACTGTGCAAAAATTACTAGTGAAAAATATGTTCATAGTTATCATGTTACCAGTAAAGCAACAATAAGAAACTCAAAGCCTGAGCAATAACGTAGATGGAAATCTAAGCTGAAGCCACAGGACCTGACAGTGTCACATTTCCTTCCCTCTGACTTAGGCCTGGAGATATTCTAGGCAAAAAAAAACCAGTCCAGGACAGTAAAGTATGCCTCTGACAAACCTGCTGCATCACTGCCTTTTTCAGAGGCTCCCTTGAAAATGTGGTGGCAAGGAAGAGATTTATCTACCCTAAAAAGTGAAGTACTCAAAACATTGTTTAGAGCTTCCAACTGTAAATGCTGCCAGAACTCATTCAGATTATTGTAATGCCAGATGTATCTTAAATTCCTGGTAGTGTTTCACAGATAACTTAGAAACAAAATACAACAGTACTTCTATTGCCAACTCTCGCTTACTTTTTGAAAAATGTATAAACAAGCCAAGCTGAATTGAAACCATTATATTTCAAAAAATCATCCCCACTATCACTTATTTCATGGGCTACACTAGTACAGTTATTTCTTATTATCCGCTAATCAAAATATAAGCATTTTTGACAGTGTGGCTTAGGAAAAAAGATTTTTGCTATTGCAGGGGAAAGATTCCATTTATAAAGATGATTTTCCAGAAACCCACATAAATACATCTGTACAGTATAGAAATCTCAGCTTGTTTCTTCAAATGGTTTGCTGTTAGTTTTTCCATTTAGCTGGAATCCAAGAGTCCTTGGATTCTTCACTACTGTGTACAATATTGCTTCTGCAAATTACGCTATTACCTGAGCAGAAATTTCCCTGTTAGACTGAAGAGTACAAAATGTACACAGAATAGCCACTTTTAAAACATACTTTTGATGTGATTTGCAAGAGTCTTTCTAGCAGCTGAAAACTAAGTTATTCTTCTGACTACTGCTCCTTCTTCAGGCCTACAACAGTGCTGCTACAATGGTAAAAGTAGGTTATTGACCATCACTTAGGTGGTGTGCTAGCAATCACTGTAGAACCAACACCCACAAATTTTCTCCAAAATCAACAGGTGAGAGCAAAGCTCATATAGATAACTATATCCATACTGACCCATTGAAAATAAACTGCAACCTAAGTAGCCTAGTCTTACACTGGAGAGGGAAGAGACGTATGAAATTAAACCACAGTCTGGAGTTACTGGTGGCATCACTTCCCTAACATTAAAGGTGTGCTGCATTTTCTGGTACCACAGTCTATGTTAAACCAAAAGTTATTGGGGGGATGGGAGGGATGGGGCGGGGGACAACAGAAAAAAGCTCATTTGTCCCTCTCTGCCTACCTAGATATTTATCATACCTGCCAATGTTCCAGACCTCTTACCAGCTTAATAAGATGCAGACTAAATGGCTCACGGAGACAATGATATCCAAGTCTTCTAAAATTAATTTTATCAGCAGATCTCAATGACTTACCTGGGAGTTAACCATTTTAGACATGGGAAATGAAAGACAAAAAGGAACTGGAGAGACGTGTCTGAAGTCACCTAGCATGCTAATGGCCAAATTCAAAATAAAAATCCAGATCTCTTAAGAGTCCTAAACTAGCACTCTGCAGCCACAGCAAGAAAACCTGAAATCCAGTTAGTCACAAGAGCAGCTCCGCTTCTAAAAAGAGTATTTTATTCCACGTTCACCAACATTTCTTAATAAATGCTCCTAGCAAATATTTATAACAACATGGACACAGCAGAATTCTCTTCCTCCCTCCCTCTGGAAATGTAAGGAAATTTACTTGCAAGGAGCAAGTTTAGAAGTATTTTATCATCCTTACAAGAAATGGTTCTTCAAGGATTCAGTGAGGGTGGAGATCTAGATAACTTTTCACCTTCATTTCTCTGTGATAGGTCTATGATACACGTTCAGCATAACCAAATGCAGACTGAATTTGCTACCACCTATGCTATATCTGCTTTGTACCTGATGCAGGCTCTAAGACCATGAATTCAGCAACTTCCAGGAACACCAAGGTTTGTTGGGGTTTTTTAGTTATGCTGAACAAAGTAGTCAAATACTACTCAATACTCTACAAAACACTTCACTACTTTTTCTTATTCAGTATTTCCCTGAGAACAGATATGCCACGGGTTGCTGGAGTCCTGCCTGCATGTGTTTCCTACTCTGCAAATCACCAGTTACCTGCAGTCAGAGAGCACTCTGGTCCCAACAGCACTCCGCATTTCTCTTTCACGGTGCTCTCTGGCCCTGATGCATTACAATATCTAAAATAGCTACTGAACTATGAAGCATGGAAAAAAAAAAAGCCACCCTTCTCTTTTATCAATATTACTCCATGTCTTACCTTCTCATTTCTTTATCTGAGGACCTAGCAGCTTTCAAAGTGACTTTGGAGACTGTGTATGTTTTGAATATGAACTATTTCTCCTTTTTTTTTTTTTTTTTCCTCTATTTTCAGTTATTTAAGAACAGGGTTGAAAGAGGGAACCTGCACTTAAGAACTAAAAAAGTCAAACCCAAACCTTTCATATTTGAGGTTCCTTTGTTACTTCTTATTTTATTTATTTTTATAACAGAACGCTGATGAAAATACTGTTGCAAAATACTTCCTCTTTCATTTATTCACATGGACAAGTTATTTCAAGAAATTAGATCATTAGTTTGTCAAGAAAACGAACTGGTAAACTTTATTATGCAAGACATTATTGAGAACTACAGCATATTTTGCAGCAGACTATGTTCTCTCAAATACATGTGCACACTTGTGCACAAACACTTCCCAGCCCTTAACTGAATGGAATATCATACATCCTTGAAGGGATACTCTTCGTTTCTAGTAACTGCTGCATTGCTTGTTGTTTTGTGTCTATGGATAGTATGTTTCTTTATTTCTTTTACCCTTAAAAGCAAAGTTCAGAGATTTGCCTATGCTGAAAAATACCAGCTAACACTTAATAAATTGTCACACAAAAAGCTGAAAAATCTCTACTCCTTGAGGATACCCTTGAAATAGTCAGACAGTCCCACTAGCACTGGTCTTCCATGGCCTCCTGGATGAAGCTTCCACTGGTGGCAGCAGCTTCATCTGCCCAGTGGGTGTGACCCCAGCTTGAAGCTGTCAGCTACCATTCCCACACCCATCAGGTTCTGCCCAAAGATGAGAGCTCACAGAGACTAGTTTCTCCTGGGAGGCCTTGGTGGCGCAGGTGCACAGATGTTCCCCCAGGCAACTCAGGCAAGAAATAAACTGATCATCAAGAAGAATAGCTAAACTAAACAGAACCTAAAATTCGTTAGTTAACAGAATTCACAGCACCATCATTATAAATCCTGGTGAAGAACGCTGGCTAATAAATAGCAATTCACAACACAATGCACAGTGTACTTTCAGGTTTCTCTCTTGAGCTTGACTGAGCAGGCAAAGGTATGCTGAGAACAGTGAAAAAAGCTACGTGGCTTGTTAAAACAGAGATTGCTGCCCTTTTCAAGTGACTAATGTAATTTTTTTCCTCTAATTGTAGTTAGCAGGAAGGTGATATTAGAATAAGTGGCTCTAGGCAGTACATTTCTCTTATAATTATCCAGCATTGATTTGTTTTTGGTAATTGCCTTTGGACATTTTAGAACAGACATTATGAAATATACACAGAAGAAAAAAAATGAAAAAGTTTTTTATCAGACAGCCAAGTACACATTTATCTGGCACTGCAAGTAATTTGTCCTCTTGTTTGTATCTGAAAGCAATGTTAAACTGAGGAAAAGACCTTTCATAGTAAATTAGAGGCCTAGCATAGTCACAGCCAACATTAGCATGAAACTTATACAGTTAAATAATGTTTATGTAAAAGCGAAGCAAACTGATCTGTACAACAGTTAGTCTTGTGAAGGTTTGTAGAATTTTATCAGTAATTTAAGAGCTGCAGGTTGAAGTACACGTATTGGAAAAGCAACACACCCCAAATCTTATAATGTACTGCTGGTTTTGGAGCTGGTTTTTTGCATTTTCATTTTCAGTGTGAAAATAATGCAGCAGTAACTGCCATGCACTTACCTGCACATAAAAATGCCCCAGTGCAACACAAAGTTTTCAAACAGGTCCACGTTGTGATACTTAAACTTGGATCAAACTCTGGTAGGGCAACAAAAACCACTCATCCAACAGTTGCTGTCAGTTTTCATCACAAGGAAATACCTCCAGCTTACAGTTATGTTCTTTCATAGCTGCACAGTCTCCATGAACCAATACATCACACCACAATGCAATCTTGCAAGCCAAAGAATATTGGAGAGTTTCACCTTTCCCTCTGCATTCTTGCACGGGGGACATGCAGATGGTAGGTACCCGCACACTGGCTGTGTCCCTGTTTCACAATGGCTGTCTAGGTAGCATTGGTCTCCAACTGCCATTGGCCTCTAGCAAGACAATCTGATTTATGCTTTGCTATTCTAATATATGGATTTGCATAGCATTCTTGAAATATTTTGCTGGAAACAGACTACTTGAACTTAGTTTTCTAAACAGCACTATTGTCCCAGTCATTAAATGCCATACCCCAGCTTTTATACTTCCATCAGTTGTGAGGAACAATTTCTTACCAAACATCAGGAAGCACTGAACTACCAGCCTGCATTTCACAGTGTAAAGACTGCAGTGTAAAATTAGGTGAATTAATTTTCCATGTTATTCCTGAAATTGTTTCTTCCCACAAACATTAGCTACTCCTTCTCCAGATTTTAAAACAATATGTGACACTAATCACAGATTTTGCCTACTAAACGGCTACAAAGTATCATTATCATATCCTTCAATTAAGGACAGGGTGTTTTACTTCCTTAATGATGTCAGATTTTGCCTGCTAAATAACTACAAAGCATCATTATTGTATCCTTCAATTAAGGTTACGGTGCTTTGCTTCCTTAATGGTGACCGATCAAACAATACATAAGCTACAGGAAAGCGGTGCCATTCCTCTCTTGTGCTACCTGCAGATTTGATTAATGGTAAGAAGCTGTTATTGTAGTCAGTGCTACAGACAGCAAAATGCACAATAAGCTCAGATGAGTACCTGGTCTTGCAAGAACCAGCACATTTCTTCTGCAGTCAATCTTAATACATAAAATACTCAGACCCCAGTTCAGAGTTCGTGAGTGCAACTTTCTGCAAGAGTACTACAAGGTTTATTCATTTGTGTTTTAAAAGGAGTTAGTACTGATCATCACAACTATATATACAAATCAGTCTGGAAGTACAACCAGCTGTCCCAAATGCTCCTGAGCAACAGCACTGGTATTTGCTACATGGGAAGCATTATTTCACCATTCTTGAAAGCAGAAGGCCAACATTTTGCTGAGAATCAGAAGAGGTGACTACAGAAAAATTATTCTCTTCAGGCGATGCCTGTGCTCTCTTCAGATGGGGATACTGAGACTTTCTTAGTGGCAAGGTGCCCCAAAAAGGAAAGATGTTATCCTTAAGATGAAGATCCCACTAATGTTTGTTTGTTTGATAGAAGAATTCAGCTTCTCCTGAGCAAACGAGAGGAGACCAAAACCATTGTGTAGTTTTTGGAAACACAGAAAAACAGTTGTAATTGATGATGCACTGTTTTTTAAAGTTAGCTTCGGTTCCAATTAAATCACAAGTGGCATGGCTGACAGCGTGGTATTTTCTGCTCTGCTGGGGTGGCCAGGGTCCAGGCCATCTGCGTGGAATGCACGGCAGGACATTCCACCCTTCCGCCAGCATGGCCAGCGGTGCCAGCCGCTCCTGCAACCCGCCGAGGGGACAAGGAGGGATCTTCTTTTGTTTTCCTTATTTGTTTATTTGCTTTACTCTGGCAGCAGGCAAAGGGGCTCTTCTCTTGCCAAGTTCATTACCATTGTAAAATGTTCCCAATTACACTGAGTAGGGCACATGTAGTGGTTTGGGCTGGACTGGCCACTGCAAGGAGGGAAAAAACCTGTAAAGTTTACAATGCAACTACAAGACTTTATAAGCCTTGATTTTAGGAAACAGGTGAGAGTTGGATATAGCACATCTCTCCTAAGTGCTCAAATCCACACAGATTGCTCGTTCAAAATATTTCTTCCAAATTTTTCAATTAATTTTTTGTTAAAGAATCACCCAAGTGCTATCAGCCTCTTCATTTAGTGATCTTCTACAAACCCCTTCCATATAGCTTCCAAAACTTTATAGTTTTATGTTTATATCTGGGACTATTCAGTCATAGCTAATTTATTACCATTTTCTACAAATGGCGATCAGTTTGTTATTACCAACATCTAAAGGTATGCTCTTTGCCTCCCATTAACTCTCTCCTTCATCCCACAAAGCTCTTGTTCCCCACTCACTGAGTGCAGACACAAATTGTTGGTGCAGCATCTTGCAGTCTCCTAAAGATGACAAACTAATCAAGCAGCAATATTCTGCTAGTGGTAGAACTGAATCAGGAAAATCCCATCCTCCTTTTCCTCAGCAGCACCACAGCCTAGATCTGCCTTTTTGTATGACTGTGCTCTGAGGGAGTGAAAAATGCTACTTAAAAGCATTTTCAAGCAAGCACATTATGCTTAAATGACAAGGTTAAGAACTCCAGCTGTATCACTTGCAAAGCTCGGGACATGAAGTTGACTGTAACAGCCATATAGAGTATATGCACAGGACAAGTTCCTACTCACTTACAACACAGAGTTCTGTGTCTACTGTGCAATTCAAACATTGGATGTTTTCTTCTGAAGGAATTGTATTTGCTGACTTGCTTCTTACATCTAACTTATGGTCCCAAACTCAGATCAGCCAGGGCCATATCAGCAGGGTCTACGCTGCAAAGGACAGGAGACCTTCCCCTCCAAGAAAGAGGAATCCATTCCTGTACAGTAACTAGAAGTTCTCCAAGCACACCAAGAAACAGTACAGAACTGCACTCTGACATGCAGGAGCAAGGCTGTCCCCTCCAAGATAAAGACAGTCAACCAAAACATGGTACTTGTTTGAAAGGCATTATTATCAAGTCCCTTCTGCTCAGTTGGACAGCAAAGCATTTGCTTCATATATTAAGAAACTGATAGAAGACCTGAGCATAGTAATAACTCTGTAATACACTACAAGAGTGCTGACGATCCCACAAAACCAGCATCAGTTTCTCCAAATATGTGAGGTTCCAACAGCCAAGAATTAAAATCCCAGAAATCTTTCATTGCTCTTTCACTACGGAAAGAGTTCACAGTTACCCTTTACTACAAAAGGAAGCAGTAAGCTGAACGAATGCTTACTGTTAACCTTTAACCAGCATAAGCTTAGGAAAAAGGATGAGAGAAGCAGGAGAGTAGGAACAGCATTAAAAGCAAGCACTCACCCACCACTTCCTGAAGTTAAACAAAAGGTGCAGAAACTAATCACGCTGCTGTAGGCCCTCTGCCCAGCTCATACCTGCCACGCAGCTTCTGCCCACAAAATACTACAACACCAGATGTGAACATTTTGAAGGTTGAGTGTTACCCTTTCGTGAAATGTTCCCACATTTCTCAGCAGAAAGGGAAGAAGAAAATGGACTGCTGTCTAAATCAGTTTACCTAAAATAAGCCATGCCTTCTTCAACACTCCCTCCCTACCCCGAGGGATTTAAGCATGCATTGCCATGATCTGACAAGAGGTAATCCAATAAACCGGACAGCCTCCCTCTCGCCTGCGCAAGGACACAGCTGCTCTGACTCCTCATCTAGGCCTTGTATGTCCAAATGTCGTCTGTAACAGCTAAGCCAGATCTTTACTGAAGTAGGAAGTGTTAGGCACTCCTCTAATCAAGGCTGCAATTAGACCCACATGCAGATAACCAAATCCCAAAGGCTTCTTCTGACACAAAAAGATTAGTAGAGCTTGTGGTTTTTTCACCATCCCTTTTCACCTCCTATCTCTGTTACAGTAGCTCTGCTAAAACTTGGTACACTTCCCAAGCAAAACTGTCACCAGCTAATCTCTAAAAGCCACCAGCGCACTCTCTCTCCCCCCTCTGCCCCAGATGGAGCCGTCCACATAACAAAAACAGCTGCTCCTGATAAACCTACATGGCTGCATTTCACAATACGTTGGAGACCTCTAAAGCACTGCATCTGAGCACAGCACGCTTGGTCCTGTAACAAGTGTATTGACACACTGCCCCTTGCACCCTGGAAGCACAAATATTACTGGAAAAAAGTGCACAAAATCAGAAATTTTAAGAGTGAACTGAGTCACAAGAATGAATGTACTCTGAACAGCAGCTAGGTAACTCCAGGTTGAACAAAATTACAGTCATCTTCAGTGAGTCACACACAAAACAAAGTACAACTTGCAAAGAAAGCAAATTAAGAACTTTCTGTTGTAATTTATTTTAGTCGAGAACTTCATGTCATTTCATATTAAAGTGTATTTTTGTTTTGTAAGTTACATGCTGGATTTTCACATCACAAAATACCTGACCGGGAGCATGTGGCAATAAGCAATATGTGAAGCACATCCTACTTCCAAACTTCTCTTTGGTCCCTTGACCAGCACAAGTTTGCCATCTGTGGCACTAAGAGAGAGGGAGGACATTTATCGTTAGTTTTCTACAACTGCGTATCCAATAAACAGGATTTCATACATAACAGCTCCATCCAGCAATAGACAATGTGTTTTATCAAAGTCAGTCCTTTACCAAAAGATTACATCTGACTCCCCACAAAGGGAATCCATTCCTGTCCCCAGGATACACAGTATTCCAGTTAGGGAGTGTTATGTCAGAAGGAAAAACTAGCAAAAGAGAGACATAACTCAGAGCTGAGATTTTTGCTGGCTATTACCATAGAGGGTGACAGAACACAAAAGAAACGATACAGAATGAGTCTGATTTGCATTTACTTTGCTGTAGCAAAGCAACTTGAATATAAAACAGAGCTAGTCTAATTTTAGCAGAAAATAAGCTGATGTTCAAACTATTCTTCCAACAACGATAATCAGGCTAGAAAGGCTCAGCTAAAAACTACATTTATGTATTAACCTAATTAGCATTTTCCCTCCCAAAAAAATCGCACACGTATGTGCAAACCACCACCACAAACTGTCACAAGATCTGCAGCAATTAAACAGGATACCTGGCAAGCTGACATGCAGCTTGTTTCTGCAATTGCCCTTGGCCCCTCTACTCTTCTGTTTATGAGGGCAGCCCGATTTTGCTATCCTGACAGATTACACCTGGCCATCAGATTTGAAGTTACATTTCTTCCTCCAAACAGAAGCATATTCTGTCATAGTGACATTTCTGGATCCACAGTTGTAGCAAACAAAAGGAACAACTTCACAGACGTTCGAACAATTACTTATTTCTGAGGACACCTTACTTAACTGAAAATGGATTATTTTAGCCTGTTTTATAGGAAAAAAAAAAGCTTCATCTTGTCTAGTACATAATGAATTTCTAAGAGAGACCATAGCACGTAATGTCACAGTTCCACAAATACATAAAGTCAGAGAACTGTCACTATCACTATTAGAGTTGATCCCACTCCCCCTCCATCGTTCCTGGTCTCTGCACCTCTCCCATGCAGAGGTATTTGCATAGCAGTACAGTGAACTGGATCCGGAACTGATCCCAGTTAAACAGGAAAGTTGTTTTCTTTCCATTAGTTTTAACCTGCATCACTAGCAGGATCCAATTCCTAATGAGATCCCTCAAGCACTTGAGCTGGCAAATAGAGGGGAATAAACAGCTGGAGTAGTGACAAGAGAGCACTTCTCATAGCAGCCCAGTTAGCCCAAAGTGCTCAGGAAACTATGGCATAAAATACATTGTCTTTGTGTGATAACAAGATTTTTGTTATAGAATACTGTGGTGCTTTTTATAAAGACTTGTTACTCCTTGTAAATCTGTGTATTTAAAGGTCAGTTTCACAGAAAAGGCTTTAAGTTTACCTTTACATATCCCTCAGTTGTTGCTAGAAAGTGTATATATATTAGGAAATAAATTTTTAAAAAAGAAAAATAATCAAGAAATGTAGTGCGTAGTGAGCAGAACAAGGTACCAAACGTGAGATATTTATGCCAAGTCTAACAAAATTAAGAAGTTCCACAACAGTCAATACCTCTCTTCTCGCCTTCTCCAGAAGGGAAGTTTTTAAAAGCAGAGGAAGGATCACAGTAAAAGTGATTGGGCACAACTCCTAAATGTAGCCACTGGGGCTGAGGCCTGCCCTCCTAGCCCTATGGCTGTGGTTATTACAGATGTAGTGGTACCAATGTTTATGTTAGGTGGCACATCACTGCCACCTCACAAGGAAAATTCTCCTCCTCCTCAAAGTTACCCACCCCATTTCCTCCTTCTCAATAAAAACACTTTAACGTTTTTACATTTTCAGTACCACGTTGATAATTCCACATTTACCTTCTCCAGTCTGAGTCATGAAGAACAGCAACACATTTGTTATATTTCTCTTTTTTTGCCCAGCTGCATGGATACTAGGAGAGGAAAAGCTGTAAGACAGATTTTTATTGATGTTGATTTTATGCCATAATTTTATAGTTTTCGTACTTCAGTGTGCTAATGTTTTGTTCAAAATAAATCCAAATGATACAAAATGATGAGCTAAACCTAGCATTTAATTTTCCAAATAGTACTTGCACATTCTGCATTTTGATACATATGCTAATACCTACTAATTAGAACCATAACAAAGACTTAAAAGATAGGAATTAGGAAGAGGAATTTTCCAAACCAGATTTATTCGTTATACAACAAAACAAACATTAGCACCATTTCTCCCATAATGATGCAAAAAAATTCACAATAGGAGAAATAGGGAAGAAAAATTCTAATAGGAAAAAAAATTTAAGAAAATTAAACAAAAAACTACACTGTATAAATTTGCCATTTCATTCAGTATGTCCAGCCTCAAACACTGCTGAAATAAAAAACTATCTAATTTTAGCATAGCTCAAAACAAAGAGATACTGCAGTTTCTAGGTGGTACAGTACAAATTCTAGGCACAGTATTAGAAATGAGTGACATAAACACCATGGGAAGGCTGAATAATGAAATCCATACTGTAGTATTATGGTTAAATTCTCTGTATCTGTAGCAAAAAATATTCTTATTGTTTTAGAGCACTTAAAGAACCAGGAAAGCTTCTACACTCATATGCTTTTTCACATAGATGAAGGCATATTTTACTTTTTATCAACACTGTGGCTATATTAAGAGGTTGTTTTACAGTAGCCTACAAAAGAAGATGAAGCAATACGATTTCACTGAATGGGAGGATCCTAATCAGTACATTGTATTAGCAATTTAATACCAAAGACCACTGAGACAGAGCTAGAGGTTAGTACCAGTCATCTTCCTAGTAAAACTGCTTTGATACATTCTAAAAGCTTGTAATACTTAATTTCCATCAATCATTCTGCTTTTGTATTAAACCCATAAGCAAAATCATATGAATATATTTCTATTGAGCATATGTTGAAATCCTCAAAAGTATTTCAGGCAGGAATAGGCTGTTACACTGTTAGAACTGCAAATTATGTCACCTTTTAGCAAGTGACCAGCAACAGGCCACTCAGAAGTTCTTGGTAATGGAAGAAGGCTTGTTTTCACAGTAGTTAATGCTTACATTACAACTAACCAATCTCAACTTTGAGGCTTGCTTACCCCAGCGATCTGCACATTTGAAATAAATGAAGCAGTAGGGAGAAGTTTATATTTCTATTCCAGGCTGCTGCTTTCAGTATTTGTGTAAGTTCATCTGTGGTTACACTGTTCCATAATGACAGCATGAATAATCAAACAGCTACCAGACTACTTTTTTCTTAATACACACCCTAAGGAAAAAAAAAAAGCGAATCACAATTTAGACTACTTAGATATCTGTACCATCACAAAATACTTCTAAAAAAGCTACAAATCCATCCACTAGTTAAAAAAACCTTGCTAGTTGTTCAACTCTTACACCATTTATGAATATACGCACTTCTATCCTTAGCATTCACCAGCTTTGTCAGATGCAAGCACAAGACATCCTTCAAGCCACATTCTCAGTAGGAGCACAAGACTGAAGGAAATAACACAATTTGAAAACAGGATGTGCACAAGAGATTTTTTGCATGCGCATTCCCAACTTACATCTTCAAGGAAGATTTGGGCAAGGGGAGAACAGATTGAAGCCCAGAGCTTTGCATAACCGGCAAAACAAATAAACAGCAATAAGAGGACAGAACAACAAGATTATGCTCCGAATGCTGTTGTCTAACCAGAAGGCAAAGCCAAGAAGCCCTGCAGGAAACACAGGCTAGAAGCAAACTGTCTTATTTCCTATTGCTTCTGTGTTTAAAAACATCCCCAGTATGCATAAATCAAGATGTCACTGGCAGTGAAAACAGAAGCCCAGCTTAACTCCATAGCTACAAGGCTCTGTTAATCCCTCTCTAACATTCTCACTAGGGTCTCCAGCTTTCTTTTGTTCTCATAATATCAAGCTATGACAAAGAAGCTATGACAATGACACACACGAAGGAAATTTGTATTCACTTGTCAGATAGTGGGTAAAAGTATCTCCCTCATAGGTACAGTAATGAGAAATAAAGCAAGCAGAGGCTACTGTGGCATATGGACAATCACTCCAATTTTTGAACACAAATTTATTTACTGCAGCACCTAAAACACTGAGAACACTCACAGCTGTAGTCTAACACAGATCAACATAAAAAAAACCAAGTAATGACATTGTTATTTTAAGATATTCAGTCTTCAGAAACATTCCCAGTTCATGCATATACCAGTTCTATTTTTTAATATTGCAAGGTGTAGCAAGAAAAATGCTGTCCTCAGTAAACTTACTGAAGGAAGAAATTGGAGCAATAGAAAGTGATAGTTCTCCCCTATAAAAAAGGTGTCTCCTGCTTTGACACAGCCATGCTAAAAATCCAGATAGCTTTCCTTTTGACAAGATGTATCGTACTGAAGTCTATCATGGAGGTTATAAACATGTTGCTCCCACAATGCATCTGAGGAAGCAGGAACTGGATTTTTAACTTTTCTTTGTTTCCCTTCCACTCCCATATGTGAACTATTTTCAATATTATCCAAAGAATTTATCAGCAACTTCTTAATTGACTTGTTTTGGTAAAAGGTATACCTTCTAGAGGAAGAAGGATGAAGGAGACGCAGCATTTCTAAAGTCTGCACATCTTTTAATAATAAAGGCTCATAAGAGCTGCTACAGCCTCATTTGCTCCCTTGGCATCTGATGAGGTCACCCTTTAGATGATAAAGCACTTAATCTTCCCCAAGAGATTTTGGAGAATGTTAATACCTGAACGAGTCAAATTCTACTGTATTTTTATGGAAATAGAATCCCACCAGGAAGAGTGGAGGTACAAGACTCAAATGTTGGATGCTGTCATACTTTATCTTTTGAACTGAGTTAGCTAAACCAATGCAAATTCTCATAAAATCTACATGGACAATAATGTGTACACAATGGTTTTATAACAATTTGATTTAACGCCTACTAAAGAATAAAGCCAGGGAAGAGCGGTAGGTTTTCAAAAGCCTAAAGTGAAAACAGTTCCAAGGAATACAAAAAGGTCATTTCCAGTCACTACACAAACCTGATTTATTCTCAGCATGATACTAACAAATCAGAGGTAGCATTCAACCGATCAGCTGTTTGAACTGGCTTGGTTATACATTACTCCTTGCAGTACCAAACAAAATCATATTTTCTTCATCTACATACTTAGATTCTATTTATGTGTCTCCTGAGCAAGACTTCTCCCCTGTATTTATACTAGATAAATAAAATAAAGCTAGGATTATTAAGCTAGCATGTTCCTAACTGTAAAACTTTAAAAATACAAAGTGTATTTAGATCACATGCTGAGATCTCGTGCATATGCAAAAAATCAACCCCAAAACCAAAACCACCAACAAGAAAAGCACTCACCTAAAGCCCCTCCTGGCCTGCATCAAAAGAAGCGTGGCCAGCAGGTCGAGGGAGGTGATTCCACGCCTCTACTCTGCTCTGGTGAGACCCCACCTGGAGTACTGCATCCAGCTCTAGAGTCCTCAGCACAGGAAAGACATGGACCTGTTGGAGCAGGTCCAGAGGAGGGCCACACAAACAATCAGAGGGTTAGAGCACCTCTGCTATGAAGACAGGCTGAGAGAGCTGGGGTTGTTCAGCCTGGAGAAGGCTCTGAGGAGACCTTATAGCAGCCTTCCAGCACCCGAAAGGGGCCTACAAGAAAGCTGGAGAGGGACTTTTTACAAGGGCATGTAGTGATAGGACAAGGGGTAATGGCTTCAAACTGGAAGAGGGTAGACTTAGAATAGATATTAGGAAGAAATTTTTCACTATGAGAGTGGTGAGGCACTGGAACAGGTTGTCCAGGGAAGCTGTGGAGGCCCCGTCCCTGGAAGTGTTCAAGGGCAGTTTGGATGAGGCTCTGAGCAACCAGGTCCAGCGAGAGGTGTCCTTGCCCATGGCAGGAGGGTTGGAATTAGATGATCTTTAAGGTCCCTTCCAACCTAAACCATTCTGTGATTCTAATGAGACAAAAAAAGTAATCATTATTCTTTTCTATCAAGGATTCTCACCATTAGCATTCTGGGGGAGAGAAAATTCACTTTAGCATTTACATAATTTTAAGTGGTAATTACCTTTAGGGAAAGCACCTTCAATCTATGATCTTTTTGTTTCATATTCCCAGATGCTAAAGTAATTCCTACTGAAGGATTATAATTAGAAAACTGTGCTTAAACATTAACATTATATTGGAATTGGGTTTTTAAAAAGTAAAAAAAAAAAAAAAAAACATAAAAAATTACCATAGACTGAAACCACCCCTTCAGACTGTGACAAAAGTTCATTAAAACTTCAGAAGCTTCAGCTTAGAATAGCCAAGAAGAGTACTCAAGTTTGAAGCATTTAAACTGTTCAGAAAGCACTGCAAATTCAAGAATACCAAGGCCGATGTACCATCTGGCATCTCTGAAAACACATCCCAAATCCAAGTAGGTATTTGTTTTTGAGAAAGAGTTATAATACAATAAAATAAGCAAGTACAGATAAGGAAAACAGCAGATCAATAATACAACTCGTATATATAATCAAGTGGTCTTGTTTCCAGATTTACATTCTATTCTTGCCAATGTCAAAATAGACTCCATCTTAATTCTTACTTCTTTCTGGGAAGGAAGAAAAAAGCTGGTGTATTTTCACCTCTAGAAAACTAGTGGTAACAAAGGAAGAGCACCACCGTGATTCAATATTAACATCCTGGGATACTTTTAATTCCATGGAATTTCAAATCTTCTCCCCCAAGAACCAATTTCATCTTTTTCCCTCATTATCATTGCATTATCAATATCATTAAAAGTTACTACCAGGATTAACATATGTCTAATGACAGCCACAGTCCCAAAGGTGACATTTGAACAACAGGGAACAGTAAATACCAGAAAAAAGAGTGATGTCGTCATCCTTAGGAACCAGATGCTATAATTCAGGGCCTCTGAACAAATGTAAGAATGAAATATGCTAACAAGACAGCTGACTTAATGAATAATAAATTGAAAAAAGTTGACATTAGTCCAAAAAGTATTAATTTAAAACAAGAAAGAAGATATATCAATTTCTTAATCTTTCTGTAAGACACATCACAGAAGTGCAAATGCACAAATAGCCCAACTTAAACATCAGTACTTCTTAAAGTTTTCCAAACTTAAAATTGAATCACCAACTAATACATTTAGTACTTTTGTAAGAAGAAACAGATATTGGAAATGAGTGTTACAAAAGTTATTTTAGAAGGGAATTATATTTTTGCCTTCTATAACAATCAGACTTTTATGAAGTATTTCAACTTCCTCTGTGTTGAAAGGGGAGGTATTTGCAAAGAGAAGATTAAGGTTTACCGTGCTGTTATGTAAATATGTTCTGGATATCTACCTCCGCATCACAGGACCATGCATAATGCAAAACAACAGCCTACCAAGCCCAATATTCCATTTCTGACAACGGCCAACACTGAAGCGATTCAGAAGACTCCATAAATCTCTGGAAACACGATTAACTGCCCAACACCATATCCCAAGAGAAATTTCTTTCTGGCTTTGACTGCTCAGCTTTGATGCATGGACTGAAAAACCAGTATTGTCCCAGCTTGTACTCTTGCTAATATAGTTAATCTTTACAAGACTGTATTATTTACCTTAGTGAATCATACAACTTAAAGCCTGTAGCTCAACTATGGGCTGTATACAAAAATTCTTCCTATTTATTAGTACTCCAACCTTCCATTGTTATGCAAGATGCCAAAATTGTTCTTTATTGTAAAAGCATGCTATTGTCTTTAAACCCACTTTTGCCTTATTCTCCCCCCATTTTTGAACTTGCTGTTGCTTTTCCACATGATGAAGCAGAACAAGTATTTATTGAAACATAGTTAATCTGAAGTTCTTCTGGATTTGATTTTGTAATAAGAGCATATTGGAGAATTCATTCTTTCTTTGGAGGACTGAGACAGGGCCTGCTGTGATACTCACATTGTAATTTTACTACTAAACTCTAAAAAATTGGTGCAAAGAAACAAATCCAAAATGAGATTAAAAAAGTAACAGTTTCATGTTAGTGCTGGCTGTCACCCTAAAATAATATTTGTTTTAGCAACCCTGAGTTAATGAGTAGCCCATGGCTATATGATAACGATTGTCTTCCTTGGAGATTATACTCCTTTTTGGACAGGTTTATCTCACAGTATTTTTATTTCATGTCCTGTGCACTCCACCCACATTGCTAGTCTCCGGGGATCTTAAGGAAACAAGCCACGGGGACAGTTCCTGTAAGCAACCACATTATTACTTTCAGTGGGAACATGGATCCAATTTGGATTAGTTGTTCCCACAGCTGTTTGGTCCTGCCTTGGGTTTTTTTGCTTGTACTTGGGCATATGCTAGCAAACTGATAAGGCGACAGTCAACTTCAGTCAAACTCTTTGAGAAACTTCATCTTAGCAACATCCTTTTGTAAGGATGTGATATTTTTCATCCAAAACACTCCAAAGCTAGGATGCATTATCCCTCTTATTTTAGCTAATACAGTCCAGATCTACTTCATTGTTTGGTCAGCAATACCAAACAGGTGAAATCAACTCTCCCTCCATCTAGCTATTAAAATCTTCTGTGGCATTTTTAAAAAGCATAAGATTTAGGATAGAGGATCACAGAATTAAGAGGAAAAGGGAAAAAGAAACACATCTTCACATTTCACTTTGCTAGGAACAAAAAGCTCTGGGTGGATTTGGTTTGCATATGCAGTCTGGCTCACCCGTTACAACAGCCTTTGACCTCCTCCAAGCCTCATGTACTTTTTCATAGCTTATTTAACAGATGTCTAGTTTGACTTCTACAGTATTTGACTGACATAATAACAGCAGAAAACACGGAGAAGTTACCAAACTCTAGTTTCAAAGGAAATGGCACAGGACACAATTTTGCACAGTTGCACATTTCAGCCCAATCATATTTCCTTTTCTGTGGCACTATGAAATCAAGCCCTGCAGAAAGCAAAGGTTCTTTCCCACTCAGGTACTGTGTAGTTCACAAAGGGTGCACTGATCTGGTAGTTTGGTACCCTCAAGTTCAAATCTCACATCATTCAAAAGACATCAGTATTTCTCCGTCTTAGCGCTTGAGACTGATCAATAGTATCTTTTGGCCTGACTTGCAATACCATGAAATTGCATATGCTGATTTTTGGCATAACTAGGACTAGAACCTTTGCCTGTAAAGTCACAGACCCAAACAAACCATGTCCACACCTTATAATAAAAGTGTGCTAAGTCCACAAGTAGAAGAAAATACTATATACAAGCCATGGGATAAGAACTACCAGCCTAGGGATTAAAGGACAGGCAATAAAGTTTGCAGCCACAGGCAACTGAAAAGTCACAACAGACAGCCACACAGACAGCATATTTTGATACCTGGGTAGCATGTTGCAGGCGTCTATTTGCAAAATGTGCATGTGTGATGAATCAGGCCACAGACGTTTATCTGGATGAACGATAAATTAGTCCTTTAGGTCAGGCATGTTATTCCCCAGATCCAAGTTCTTTGTGCATTTGTTTAGACAGCTCCAGTTCAATGACAAACAGTGATTCTACATAAGATACTACTGTGTGCAGTATTTTATAAAAATATCAAGGTCTTCGTAATAATGGAAAATAATTATTATTCCTTTATTATACCCAGATGGGAAATGATGATGTATGTGCCAGCAAAATTTTATTACATTTATAAGCACCTTCCCTCTTCCTATATTACCTTCTTCTTTGCTCAAATTCTATTTGCTTAATCTCACAGCAATGGCTATTCTTAACACTGGGGACGTCTCTCAGGTTTGTCTCCAAAAAAAAAAAATTGGTTTTTTTTAACTGCTTGTCATTGTGAGAGTGCTTTTCTACATTGGCAGTCAAATCAAGTTAAAAGCATGAATTTGAAGTGTATCTGTTAAAACACATTAAAACCTTCATGGAAGTTGTCATTCAGAAGTTAAGCAATCTTCATGTTAGCTTAATTCATGATGCTCACAGAAATATTTAACACCCCTTTATTTTACATTTTTGGCTTGGCTCAAAAATACTGTGGAGAGCCGACACTCCCTAAACCAGTGGAACGAATGTGTTGAAATGAGTCTGTCTTTACAATAAAGTTCCTTCCTTCTCAAGGAATTTTTGTCAATTAGAAAATAAATAGGAGCCCAGTTTTCAGAATAAAATGTTTAAACATAGGAACTTAATAGAGCTACTAAGCAAGAATATTTTTATTTACTCAGATAAAGGACTACATACATTTCTACTGAAAAAAGAAACCAGCAAGTGATTCTGTCCTGCAAGATAGTTATTATACTGCACGTGTTTCCTGAACTGCAGAAAATATTTCTCTATTAACAAGATGACTAATGTCAAGTATTCCCAACCAGTCAACCTAGTAAGTTTTCACTCTACCTAAAACCAAGATGAACTTGATTTAAACAAAAGCCTTGATTCTATTAAGAACAATGAGAAAATGCAAGTCTGCGAATACGTAAATAATATTTTGCCCACCTGGAAAGTTACACTACATATAGCAACAGCTGCCTACATTTTAATGGATGACTGGGCACATCCTGCCTGAAACAAGCACGGAAAACACTTAGAAACACTAAAAAAAACCAAACCAAAACCTGCCACCTTATAGTACTGTGCGAAAATAGGAAGGCCACCCTTTAAAAAGTAAACCAACCACTTTGCCTGTAAACATGCAGCTAAATACCTAGCTGTGCATTACAAGCATTAACACAGAATCTCCCCTTTCATAGATGAGTTTTCTTAGCACTTTGCTCCACCAGCTCAAGCCTCAACAAGCTCAACTGACTCAGGCCAGTACCTTCACATTCAGCAGGGTGAGGCAAGAGAGACAACCTCATTACAGACACTCTGGGGTTATAAAAACGCAAATCACCAAATCCAGTATTTTGAATAGCACTCAAAGCTAAAATGTGCGCTATGCCAGACCACACGGTAAAAGCCTATCATATACCTAGTAAGAAATATTAATAAATACATCTGAAAAAAACTGAAATTTCAGGTTAGTCTTCAAAAATTCCCCATAACCAACAGCACCACAATAATCAAGTGAGGAAGGGACGCAATAAGAACAACTACTGTTAGATGCCCATCCAGGAATACTGTGCAGAAGAAACAGTACTCATTAATGCCTAAAAAATCAAGCAGCAGAGGGGCATCCAACAGACCCTCTACTTTACAAGATTAAGACTAGAATTGAACAAAAAAACCAACTATAGTCATTAGGCTGAAGTATCCCCTTTCGCTATGTCTTCTGTTCGTCTCTTACCAGTCAGACTTCTTCCAAAACTCAAAAAAATCAACTAATTCAAAAAATAGCACTATCTGGCTACAGCAAAAAGTAGACACAGATGAGACCTGTAAATACGTCAGAACTGCAGGTTAGCACATGCATCCCACCTGGAAATTACAAATGAACGAAGAAAGGCTGGCTCACAGAACAAAAGAAAAGATGACTCTGGAAGGGATTGGGTATATCTGAGGATCTGGATACCCTAGACCAGAACCAGCAAATACTCCCCTTTCTAATCTCTTTCCTTTCCTAGAAGAGACCCAGATAACCTTAAATAGCAAGACCAATGCCCACCAGTGGCTTTTTGAATGTAGGCTGGTCAGCTCCTTAAAAAAGTACTACCCCCTGCTAAATCAGCAGGTGAGATTTATCCAGCTGACATGGAGCTGTAGTATTAACATGGTTTTGTTCAAGACAGTCTATTAACATAAACAAGAGATACAAGCTTGTCTAGAAGCTTCTTCTTTCTTCCCCAAGACCATCTGTTGGTCTAATAAGTTATTAGCCCTCACTACAAATTCTGTCCCTTTTGTATCACACGGAAGCAGCTGCACACTAACACTTTTTCAGACATGACAATTGTGAAGGTTACAGACTGGAGTTCCAGCAACACCTGCATACCATCAGAGAGAAGACTGACTGAAAAGAAAGCTATTTATCATTTATCACACCTGACACAAACTTGAAACCAGAGAGTTAACTCTGTAACCTGAGCCCATCCGCAAAGCAGACACAAAACACCTCGACGTAAAAAAACATCTCTATCCAGTTTTGCATAACCTGTTAAGATACAGTGTATGGAACTAAGTCTTTCCTGAACAACTCCCTGCTGCTTTATGAAGAACCATACAAAAGAAATACATTCTCTAAATTAGGAAATTCTAGACTGAAGGAACATTAAGGCTGTAAAATGAAGCAGTTAAAAAAAAAAAAAAAAAACCTCAATCTCAACATCACCTCTATCCAACCTGTTTCACACAAATTCTGTGCTTTATGTATAAGTACCAGGAAATCTCTCATAGAAAATTTCTCAGGTAAAAATCCCAACTATTTACACATATCAGTGTAAAGAAGGGACAGCAGTGATCCAGTCACTGAACACTGATGATAAAAATACTCAATGAACGCCTTTCTAACCTGAACAGTGAAGAAGGGGGGGAGGGGAAAGGGGGAGGGGAAAAGGGCAGGGGGAAGCGGGGGCGGGGAAGATATGCAGATATATTCAGAAGAGCTCGAGTTACCAGACCTGGATCATTTTGACTTTGCCCTAACCACCAAAGCCCATAAGATGCTTGTTAAAAAATAGAGTTTTCTGCATGCTTTCTTTCTAGCTTAATGGATTTACTCTCTGAATGTTCAGAGCAAGAAAGAATTTGATCTATGACAGTCATTCCTGTCTTGATTCCAGCTTAATTTCTGACATTCTTCAAGGCCTTGAAAATTGTATCTAAATTCTTATTTTTACTTTTTTTAATATGTGTTCAATGCTCTTTTTCTGCAGTCAGAAACAGAGCTTTGTGGATTGTGTGAAGAACTTGCACCCTGACCAATTTCTCTTGGCTAGAGAATAAAAGGAAACTAACTCCAGAAAAAACTGCTATTTCCCCCCCTCCAGATGCTAAAATTACAGTACTGGTGTTCAGCCATTTACAGTTATACTCATCATTCTAACTCCAAAATTAAATTATTTAAAATTATTGCACACTGCCTCAGGAGCAGGGAAGATCCTAGAGTGCCGCTGTTTGAAGTGCTGGAACAAAGGCATGAAGCAACAGTTCTTCCTTAAGTAGTCTCACCGATATAACAGTCTCCAGTAATATTATAAGCAACATAATTGCAAAAATAAGTTTTAAAAAAATCACATTTATTCATTATAAAGCTTAGTACAGTGAAGGACACAGCTTAATTTATCTTTTTTATTGCATAATAAGATGGGTGGAAAAATTGCTAAGGAGGCCATTTAGAAACTGAACCTAGCAAGGAAGTTTCACAACCTTATCATTGATTGTAGAAGACTAAACATGGGTTAAAAATGATGCACAAGATTAATTCAACAGCATTCCACTAGCAGAGACACATATTAAAGTTGTTTAATAGGTCAGCAATGATTGCAGAATATGCAGATCTGACAACACCAAGTTCAAACTTGTATACACAGCTATCTAAAAATTGCAGTCTCTTATTAATTTTACTCTTTCAAGTATGCTTGCTCTGGGCCCACATCCAGTAGATGTAACAGATGGAAACTGCCAGTGAAATATGGCAAAGCTATGTAGGCCATCATGCGTGAACCAAGCTTCCTGAAAACTCTCTTGAATCAGACTGCTGGATTCAGCCAGGCATCCAAAATACCACCTAGCTTCACATTCACACCATGACAGAGTCAGCATTCTCAGGTAGATGAAACCTGATTTAGAGCAAATCACCAATTCTGATTTGTTCATAAATATCCAGTTCACTATGGGTATATTTATAGTTTAGCCATAAACTGAATGTAACGCAGTAGGACAGCAACTCTGACAGTGCTCAGGCCATTACCTGCCTCAAGATACTAGCCTAGTCATAGCATCTCCTATTTTCAGATATTCTGCAGTTCTTCCAAACAGTTCAAGCCAAAGGATACATCATCAGAAAATCACTAGTTATTTGCAGAGTAACTAGCACTAATAATCACATTACTACATGATTACATTCAATTGATTTAAGTCCTTGCTGCCACCAACAAGAATGGTCCCTAAGCTTTATGTTCTCACCAGCGCCACGATGCTATAAAAAGAGATTAGTTTTCAGTCAGATGAGCATCTTAACCTATCAGCCTTCCAGAATACTGATGCTAGCACAAAGCAGAAGAGGGTAAGATGCAAAGAGATGCAAGGAAGGAGCATTGCTATGCTTTTAGAATGCTCAACGCTTTTTCTAAGGAAAGTAATAGTTCATTTTACTTTAGGGACCTTGCAATTGATCTACTCTTCTTGTCCCTCACTAAAATCCTTGTTGGACAAAGAATGCTCTTATAAGAACAAACCAGTACTCACGTGCATTGTACTGACCAAAGGAAAGTAACTGCTTAACTAATACAAATTCTGTGGTTTGCTAAAGTAACACAGGTTTCAAAAGGCAGGATTTATTCAGCATTTTCTCCAAGAAATCAATAATTAACTATACCAGGACACTTCAGGGAGCAAGGCTCTGTAGTTATTTTTTATTTGTTTCGCATTACAGCAGAAAACTGTGACAACCTCAGTACCATAACTGAGCACTTTCAGAACCAGAGACACATAAGGGAACTACATGCCTGAAAAGTTTAAATTGCTCTCATCCAGTCCTGACTCCTTTTCTACAAGCATGATAGCCCTGGAAACTCACGTTTCAAACTAACAGCACCCTTCCACTACTATACTAATGAATATTACAAGTTAATATTTAATAGAGATATTCTTTTACCTGTGGACTATGTTGTACTAGTTTTCACAGCTAACTTCTGGTTTAGCAGAGGTACTGCTCATGTCTGATCAGTGCATGAAATAATATTGAAATCTCATAAGTAACCAGTGAACTGAGTGTGGCTCACAGACAGACCTAGATTCATCTGGGGAGAACAACCTGGGACCCCACAGGTAATGTTACACCTATAAATAGAAGTAAATAGGGAACATGTGAATATTTCCCTTCCCAATGCGACTGGACATGTCTAGTTTACCAGTTCTGAGCTATTTTCAGCTCCCTCAAAGTAGGGAAAATGGCCTGTGAAGCCAAGAATTTGCAGGGAATGTAATGCAAGGGAAACACCTGTTGTGAGGTCAGTTGAAAAACAACAAATATGCACACTGTGCAAGCTGTGAAAGGTGAGAGGTTGCAGCACAGTTTCTAGGGGGAAAACTACCTTATAAAGGCAGGAGACTTTCTTCACTGAAGATGACTGAAAGGAAGAAAGGGGAAAGCATTCCTTCTGATCACAGCAGCTGAAGAACTTCCAGTGTTCTTCCTTTTTATAGAAGTATTTGCTATATTTAGGAAGTTTCAAACAGTACCTAGAATAAAAATCATTAGCTACCTTTTTATATAAAGGTCTGCTAGGCAAAGACAGCAGTACTCTTCTTGGTTCAACTATATTATGCACCAGCCAAGCTGACAGCTAAGTATGCTGCATGATTTCTCACTGTTCCCACTACAAGATGCATTCGTTATGATTAATGGACTTAATGATGCTTATGGGTCCTTTCCAACTTGAGATATTCTATGATTCTATGATAATGCAGCCGGTTCAAAAGCAATAAAGATTTAGTCTAACAGCTGAAAAATTAGCATATTGGATTTTTACTGACTCAGAACTAGAACACTCGTGCTTTTTTCACATTAGTCTTCAGCTGTTCTAGCTCAAGGGTAGGATTTCTCTGCATAACAACATTACTCGTATTTCACCATAGTTTATCTTGAACTGGACAGTGCCTTAAGGCCTTATGAGGAAGTTTCTTAAAGACACTTCCATAAATGCAGAATGGAAGACAACAAAACAGCAGTACATGTTACTTTTCTTCTAGCCTTCAAAATCACTGCTGGGAGAGTGTGACAAAATCCCATATCCAAAACAGGTGGAAAACCTGCTAGCTTTATTTTAAGCCCCTGACAGTTATAGCTAAATAAAATAAATGCATGACACACAGGCCTTCTGTACTAGACAAATCTACCAGTGTGCAGACCTAGAGAAGTCCTCTTGCACTGTTTACTAAAAATCATCAGTACAGCATATACTTGAAAAGATTGAATTTGCATAGTTACTGTGCTGTCTTAATACAACGTATTTTCCAACTACCTATCCTGGTCAGATGAAGATTATGCAAGGCAGCGTATATATGTGGTGTTTGGAATAGATTAACTGACATTACAAAACAAAACTTGAAAGTGTAAAGGCTATTACATTTGATTAGACATTCTTCAGTTTATAGCTGTAGCTGCTTGCTCTATCTTGCAGATCACAGAGCATCTGAGTAGACCGAACCCATCTGTGTTGTCTTCAGGCAAAATATTCTGATCAGTAGTTTGCTTCTTTCTTCTGCCATCTGTATTTTCCTGATCTTTCCAGGCCATTGGTTTTCTAACTGTCCTCAAAGCTGAAGATGTGGGATATGAGAACAGGATAGCCTTCAATCATTTTTAGGCCCTCCTTTCCAAGTCACCAGGGCAACATATGAAAGAACAGTTAATTGAGCAGTGGATGGTAAGACAGTATGGATAGCAAAGTCTACAACTTAAAAACTAAAGACAGGAGGAATCCCTATTGCTCACAGCCCCTTCTCTTTTACTCCACTTACACTCTAAGTCTGGGAGAAGGAGCTGTGAATCTTTGTAAAGTTTCCATAAAGCAGAGAGATAATACACTTGTGTAAAGTTAGCATGGTCCCACAACTTATTTCTAACCAACATAAATCCCCCCCCGCCCCCCAACAAGAGCTAGACACCCTGTTGCCCAGAAGAAATAAGTTTTATTACACAACAGAAGTTTGGCATCTAAAATTTTATTTTTAACAAGCCGCTACATGCTGCAGTCTTCCTTTGGAAAAAGATACTCAGTACCACAGTGAAACCAAGCCACAATGGATAAGGGCACTGACATTTTACTGGCACCAGAAGTGAAAGGAGTGGACACTGCAGCTCACAAGTACAAGAGATGCTTATGTTGATCCTGGAATAACACAGTCCTCTGATACAGAGAAAATACTGATACAAATTCAACAGAAAATAATCTGCATTGAAGAGTTTAGAGGTAGCATTTAAGTTCTTGAGGATGCAATTTTTTTCTTGTGCTCAGAGGTGTGGAAGTAAGAGTAGAGAGGGAATGCCATCAGTTTATGGAAACAGAAGCTTTCTTGCAAAGGAAAAAAAAAAATGAAAGATCTCCCCCACTGCCCATTTCTTTCATTAAGAGTCCTTTTTCATAGGGCTCATCTACACGCCAAAGGCTTTTCAACTAGCCTATACAAGGCTCTCCAGCTCATGTCTGCAGAGGCAGGTTTTTTTCCCCAGTTTAAGATGCATCTACAGAGGTGTTTTACCATCACAACTGTGTTAAACTGTTGCAGTTTTCTTAGTTTCAATTAGCAAAGTATATTAACCTGCTAAACTACAAAGTTTGTAGTACAGATGTAGCCCCAAATTATGTTTTGTATTTAACATGCAAGTGTTGGCAAAATAGTTTGTTTCTCTATCCCCTTTTTTACATAATAGTTCACAGTCCTCTATTAGGAGAATGTGTTACAGCATCAGACATCACAGATGAAGATTAAAAATAACTGACACCATGTAAGGTTTACCAGTACCATTGATATGTTTTACTCCTTTTTAATTACGAATTTTAAAACAAATTAAAAAGCAAGTTTGACAACTGAAGGAACAATGCCTGTCTTTATACTTCAAGAGCAGATCAATGCTATTTGTAACACAAAAGTTTGGAATCTCTTCAGATGTCAGATGTTCGTTAGTAAAGCAACTAAGCAGCACTGATCTCTAGTCAAAATTGCACTGAAAATATATCCTATGCAAAACAAAAAAGCTCAAAATGGTCTTTTTTTTTTTAGATAGAGAGAATGCACTGAAGAAACCATAGTCTTTCACCAATATCAGTATTAAGGCTATGTTCAGTAGAAGGGTAAAAGATACGAACCAACCACAGAAAAGACTTTGAGCTGCGGGCACGTTACAGTGCTCTGCCCATTTTTTTTGAGCTTTCTTCCCT
The DNA here is from genome assembly GCA_008921705.1 of Burhinus oedicnemus. Taxonomy (NCBI): domain Eukaryota; kingdom Metazoa; phylum Chordata; class Aves; order Charadriiformes; family Burhinidae; genus Burhinus; species Burhinus oedicnemus. The sequence continues at coordinate 174,228 of VFFE01005072.1, forward strand.
AGGACTTGACCGGATTTTGAAGCACTTGACTGAACAGAAGGCAGCACCCAGAGAAGTTTTGCTGTGTGACCACATAAGCCTATAGCTGTTCGTTAATCCGTAATAAATTCACTATTGTTTATAAGCTTCAGCTTCCATTTTTTGTATATTAAGCACTTTGAGGTGATCAGAGACACTTGGGCTGCTGCCCTTTATGGTGTGATTAGAACTTACCCTTCCCCCACTTTCCAAGAGACCACAAGCGAAGCGGAGGACTGGCAAGGAATAAAGCAGATCCCAGTCTAAATCGCCTATCGGATAAATGCAACATGAGCTCGAAGGGTAGAGATCTAGAACAGAAGCAACTGTTACTGCTGCCTAATTTAACACACTTGCACTTGAAGGTTAATTTCTTGGGAACAGGAAGTTAAAAGACAGAGGGAGTTCTGACACCAAAACATTAAGAAAGCTCAAACGATAACACGAGACATACAAGGGTCCTTGTGAGCAAGCAAATGGAAAACTGTAGCTGCAAACCAACATGTCACCAAAGCAGTTAGGAATAAGAAAGATCACAGTACTTTTATTAGTGGTGACGCTCATTTGGGAAAGAGTGACAACATCAAGAAGCAGACCAATACAATTTGCTCTCCAGAGGCCCATGACATCGACACAAACTGATGGGTTGGTTACTGGGAGTGACCTGTTTTCCTACTATTTCTGCAGGTTTTTCTGCAGCCTTCCCTTCTCACACAAGAGACCCAAACAGCTTAAGTTTTCACTGAAAGAGAAGGCTGAGCAAGTGACATTACCTAAACTTCTGCCCTGGCAGACAAGTGTCCTCAGTTTCTTTTAAACAAACAGCAAGAAGGATATTTTCATTTACACACATAGTTGCTAACAGCAGCCACAACTTGGACAGAATAAGAAAGGGTCCCTCAGGCCTTCTGCCCCTTCTCCCTTCCTGCTGTAACCCTCCCCAAAATTCACAAATAGAACTTGCAAAGTTTTAAAGGAGAAAACATTAAGAGCATCAGTGGGACAATACTGGGTTTGGTCAGGCGAGAAACATATCAGGAAATAGCTGAGAACAAGCGAGTAACACACAAATGACTCAGGATCCATTCCCATTACAATGGGGAAAACAGGCAAGTCTTTTTCCACACGTGGACGGATCCACCCACCCCGGGTAAAAAAAGTACAGAACAAATGCCAATTTTTTCATAGCAACTTCAAAAGGCCCAAAATATTTTTCATAAGAAAACCGGCATTTTAACATATTGAAAATTTGGCTAAACTAAACTAAGCTCTTTTCTGCTTTACAACATAATTCATACCAAATAAGCACAACTGCATAAATGAGGCATTTTGAGTCATCCAAATGCTTTGCATAGTCCTGGGTTTGACTTTTTTTGTAATTACAACAGCACTTTGACACTTCAGCTTTTACTTTTACACAGTAAATATAACAGACCACCTGTGTTTTGTGATTGTTATGAAACAAATCAAAACAAGCTTGTCATTTGTATTTTCATTAAGACCATGTAATAATAGAATGCAGCCCTCTGACTTACAAGACACAAGCATTGCAGTACTTGGCATACAGACCCCTTCACACGCCACAAATATTGCATTTCCATTGCTCAGCCTGCTGGAGGAAAACCTAGCCATCAGCATCTACCCCACAGATACTCAGCATTCAATCCATCAGATTGAGGGGTCAAACTTGCAGCAAAACATAACTGGTATTGACAACTGGCTCAAGAGTCGGCCACATCTAGTCTGAAGATAGGTAACAAGTGCCATACTTTCACCATAAAACCGTTCAGCTGCAGACAAAAGGCAACACACACACGAGTGATCTTTCTAATACACTACATCTAGCAACTGCAACGAAATAGTTTATTTTGTATTCTAGGCATATCACATTAGAAAAGGAAGCAACCCAAATGGTAAAGATCACGTTCAGAAATGGGATCAAACTACTGTAAAGAAAAAACTAAGGGCAGCAAGTTATCACTGCAATGCTGGTTTCGCTGAAGCCTAAACCTACTGCTCATGCGATTTTGAAGCATAGTTATTCACAGTTCACCTGAGTGTAGGCCGCCAGCACAATTCATGCAAGAAGTAACCGAGTTTCTCTTGCTTGGGATACTGGTAGCATATCAGGTCACTCCCATCAACTGCATCTCCCGCTCCTGCATTGAGGTTTTCAGACGTAAAATCCACAGCAAAGCGCTTTCTACCTTCTGTCTCTATGTAATTAGCACTATTAATCCGAGGCTATCCGAGCCCCCTGGCGTGGCTCTGATTTGGCTTTAATCTCTGCCGAGGTCTCTTCTTCCTCTCCACAGAAAGCCATTTAAACCTTGGCAAGCCTTTCGGTTTAAAGTGATGTTCTGTTGCAGAGGTATTAGTCCCACACTGTATTGATGGGCAGCACGGAGACCTGCAATGCCTAGCCTCCCCATACCCCGCAAAAAAAGGAACGAAGAGTTACTTTTTCGGAGCGACCGCTTGGGACAAGGCAAGGGCTCCCCTGTACCTCTTCCTCCCCTCAAGCGCAGCCGGCTACACCCAGAGAAGCTCGCCTCTGTGTGGTCCAGCCGCCTTCTCTAGCGCTTCCCCTCGCTGTCACCGCAGGACGCGAACACACCGCTTGTCACCTCCACTGCGAATAACTGATTAGTCATTTGCACCGCCCGCGGGGCGCCCCTCACGCGCCCAACGGTTCGCCCTCGCGCCCCCAACAGCTCCCCCAACGGCTCCGGGCTGCCCGGGAGCGGGGAAGCCTGCCGAGGCGGGAGCCGCTCCGGCGGGTGCCGGCCCGCGGGGGAAGAGGGGGCCCCACTCACCCCATGAGCCAGTCCATGGCTGGGTCCCGCCGCGCCGGCAAGCTCCCGCGGCCGCCGACTCCCCGCGCTCACCGCCCGCTCATGGGGGCCGGGCTCCTCCCTCGCTCGCTCCCTCCCCCGCTGCCCGGCTCCGGCTGGGCGGCGCGGGCGGGGCGGCCGCCAGGCTGCGCCGGGTCCCCTCCTCAGCCTGACACTCGCGCACTGGGGCGGCCGGAAGTAAACACACGGCGCTGGCGGCCGCCAGCCGCCAACCCGGAAGCGGCCCCCCGCCTTCTCCCCCCTACACTCCCGCCGCCCGGGGCACGCTGGGAAATGTAGTTCGGGCGCGGCCGTTAACGCTGTCAAGGCCTGAGGGGCCCTGGCACGCCCGGGTCCCTCCGGGGCTGAGGAGAACGGGGCTCCTCAAGCGATTGCACCTTGTGCTTCAGAATCTCCTCTGACTCAAAATCTGTCTCGGTTCCTCTAATTGCAAAAACAACCGACCAACTACTAGCTCCACACCACCAGACAGGACAATACCTGTGCACGCCCACAAAAAGCCCGACACCACATCTCTTTGAGATGTAAACAATTCTAACTGTTTTAAAGAGGAGAACTCATTTCCGTGCAAATCCTTGAGGAGCAGCATTTCTAAGTGCTGTTCGAGCCGGGCAGATGTCCTCTTCACCAATTTCCCCCGATCAGCAGCACCTGCTTAGGTGGAGATGTTTACAGAGGCAGATCTGCTGGGAGTGATCGTATGCTTGGGGCGCCTGTATTAATTAAAACCTATTGGTGTGTACAGGAGAGCGATGGTTGCTTCATTGGACTCCCTGCGGTCACCAGCTTTCTGAAGGAAGGACCGTCTTTCAGAGGCTGTTTGAGCCATCATCCTCCTCCTCTGCCCTGTGTCCTCCACCCCGCTGTGCCCAGGGCACGGCAGGGCCCTCCCAGCCCTGTGGTGCTGAGGGTGTGGGGATCCCCAGGGCCCCTCATCCCACAGGCACCCGCCTGTGGCCCTGCTCATTCAGGGAGGACGAGTCGGTCTCCAGCCATCACACTGACTCCAACAGTTTGACTTCAACAGTTTGTTTAAACTGACAGTTTCAACAGAGCAGCGTTATCCTGAGGCTAATACTGTATTGCAGGGTGGTGTCACAGGGGTGATTTAATAAGAAGAGTCTTGGTCGTGGTTGTTTTGTACCCCTCTGTCTTGAGGAAAGGCAGTGGAACTATTTTGTATTAAAAACCATGTTGCACCATCATTTTTGGAACTGACCTTCCTTCTGGAATCTGTCCGGGATCCCTTTGCATGACATGTACTGCTTTATTTTGCCATTCTGTAACAAAACTTTACCTCAAGAATTATTTGGGTATCCAGCAGTGTAATGTAAGAAATGGAAGACCCGAACTTGAAAATGTATGTTGTCTGTGTTCAAACTGAGTATTTTTCTTTAAAACCTTCATTTTATCTTTTAATTTTTTATACTTTCGGTTATCTTTGCATTTAGAAAATATAGAGAGGATAGGAAAGAGGTCTTTTGCAGCAAACCCCCGCATACTTTACTGAGCGGCTGGGATGAGAGTTTTTTACAATGTTTAAAATACCAGATCAAACCATCTGCAGAAAATAATTATCCTTTATGCAGACACTTGATCCAGTCATTATCTGCAAACATTTGAGAACAGATGTCCCTCATTTGAATTATGTTTTCTTGTTGCCCTTTGTTAGGAGTATTTTTGGCAGGGCATTTGAGGATGAGCTCCATCCAATTTTACTGTGGGGTGCATTGTATGAGGAGTAGGGTGTTTAGTCATATGACACACGTTTTAAAGCCGAGATGACTTCTGATACAATGAGTTTGTCATGTCAGATTAGCTGTTTTCCTCCTGATTGTATCAAGGAAAATATACGGCAACTGGCACTAGGAGAATTACTGGTGCAAAAGAAACTCAGACAACGAACATCTATTTCATTAATCTTTTGTATCGTACCCTCCAATGGCAGAAGGCATTTATCTATATCTCACGTAAGGTGATTATTTTATCATTTTTTTCCATTGACAAATTGACATTACACCTACTGCTTTTTTCCTTCTCCCCTCAGCCGCTGGAAACCCCAGAAGTCCCTCTGACAGACTGAGCATTTCACATTCATCCCCATTCAGTCAGGTCACTCCATGAGGAGCTCTGAAGAGCAAAGGATGTGCCAGTCCAAGAGCAGTCTCCAGTGGTTGTCCTGCAACTTCCCTTCTGTTTCTAAACACTCTATAAAATGCATCGCAGCCGTTATTTGTTTGACAATAGCAAGCCTGGCAGGCAGTGGGGCTCTTTTGTGCTAAGCCCTATGCACATGCCTAAAGAAAGGGTGCTCCTTGTTCAGGGCAACAGGCTTGCTAGACCCTGTAGGGTGCTTAACAAGAGACAGTTCTGGGCATACAGATGTGGTAGGAAGCGCAGAGGATCGGGGAGGTTTATAATGCTTGATGTTGGAGGGTTTTGCACTGATTCTTCCCTGGATTATTGTCCCGCAGCTTATTGTGTCTAACAGGATTTAAATTGCAAGATTATTGCCAGCCAGTCTGGACAGAAAGGCTGCGGTGTGCTCCATAGGCTTGCGGGATCTGGACTGTAAGGCTTTTGGCGTGGGATGCACTGCAAGGAATACTGCATTCACTCATTCCTATCTTCCCTGTTCTGCCACCCATATCCACCCATGCATGGCTGGCACAAGAGGACCCCAAAAAAGTACATCCCCTGCTCCTCCTGGCCTCCAGGCATTGGGTGGCTTTGTTCCTAGGTGTTCCTCAGCAGCACCAGAGCTTTTTGGGAACTGATGGGAAGCTGAGGGGAATCCCATACAGACCAGACCACAGAAGCTGGGGCAGACAATCCTCTCACATGAGGATTTGGCAGTTGTGTAAAGCTCTGCAGAGCTCAGTATAAAAGCCAAGGTACAACAAGATAGTGTGGACGTGATAGGCTGTCCCAGTCTATCAGAGGGCTCTGCTAGGTCCCATAACCCCTGAAGAGAGACACTGCAGTATGAAGACTGGCTCGGTGCTGGCCAAGAGCTGCCTTGGAATAGCAAGCGTGAAGGTTTCTTTCCTTATTTTTCCCTCCTGTGGTTCTCATGACCAGATTTGTGCAAACCAGGATGTTTGATAGCAGTGCAGACAACGTCTGTCATACATAGCTGGTTTTCATATTGGCTTTTCAGTCTACTTGCTTTGCCGGTCTGGTAATAAAGCAGTGCCACAGAGGACAAGAGGCTATGAGGAAGTAATCAAGGCACTGGTCTCTCTGTAACTCTGTCCCTTTACTGCCTCTGATTTTATTGTCATTACCTCCTGCAGCAGGAAAAGTGCAACACACAGGTGGGCAAACATCGCCAAGTGCTAAGGAGTGGGAGTGAACTTTGCTCCTTTACTGGCTTATTGCATCAGAAACACCTGTCCCTCCTTCACCACCTAGTATTTGGGTTGGGGCTGAGCGGCCTCATAGCTGATTCCTTGACAACAGCTTTGCATGTTCCTTCTTCTCTCCCTAAGTGGCTGTGGTAGTGCTGAAGGAACAGGTGAAGGAGGCAAGAAAGCATTGCTCAGGGCTGTATGAGTTTTCCTTCTCTTGATTTGAGGCAACATCATTCCCATGAAGCTCATCTCACCCCTGGCAGCTGAGAAGCCTCAGCAGGCAGAGAGATGTGAACCCTTTTGACTGGCTGAGATAATTCCAGTGGGTGGCAGAGAAGCAGAGCAGGTGATGGCTGCCCTGACATAGAGGGGGTGTAACATTTTTCAACAAGCTGCAGATCTGCTGCTCAGATCTGGGTCTTCAGCAACAGGAGGAGATACACCCTCATTGGGAAGATGTGGCAGACTGATGGGCTTGGGATCAAAATGGTGTGTTTGTGAAGCTCTGAATGCGGCACTGGCTCTTTAAGTCAAAAACATCCACATACTCCTTCCCTGAGACAAAACGTCTTTGTCCCTGTGCATGAAACATATTATGGTTCAAATTCCTGCAGAGCCATTAGAAAAAGCAAAGTGCATGAGTCTGACAGCGTGGGCCTCCCTGCAACTCTGAATGTGATTATTAATCATGCTGGATATTAATAACAGCATCTCTTGGTTGGAACATTTGATTTCTTTATAAATAAACACTGTGAGCGGTTATAAATATTGATTGCTGCCAGTAATAGTAAGACATTTTAGATATAGTCTTGCAACAAGACAATCAATCCTGCTGAGGACCAGACTGGGGAAAAAAAATGGCGTTTTGGGTCCTGAACTAGCTGGGAAATACGGCTTGTATTCAGATGTCTGAGAGAGGGCTGAAGCTTCAGGGAGGAGGGCTGAAAAATCCGTCCTTGGGGGTCTGCTTTTCCAGGGATGCTAAACAAAGTTCAGTCACTCTCTCCTAGTCACAGAAGAATAAGAAGTATTAGGCATTTCCTCTTTTAGACAACAACTTATGAGTGGATGTTAAAGCATGAGACTGGTGGTGGCTGAGTTTTATTTTTTCCTCCACTAATTAGGTATTACTGAGCAATGCCTGCCTCATGCCTCAGCTTCCACATCTGGAAAATGAAAGAAACACTTCCTTCTGCATCAAAAGTCTTGTGAGAGCCGATGTGTACATGTTCAGAAACCTTCATTGCTTAGGAGTGCTCAAAATTAGGTGGATTTCTCTGTTCTTCCAAGCAGGGAATACAAGTATTATGCTACAGTGAATTGAATAGTAGCCAAGAGAGTTTTAGTTTCAGCTAGGAAGCTTAGGAAATACCGATGGCCACCCGTGGGGTCAGTAGGCCTAGGCTGACTTGCGTGTGTCAGAGAGCTCTCTAAGCTGGATGAGTGTGGGTTTCCTTTTGTGCCAGTGCTGGCGATACCGTGTTGTTGTGGACAGGTTGTAACCAAACCCATGCTCTCATTTTGCCTGACCATCACTAGCCAATTTGAATGGCCCCTTGGAAATGGGAAGCAGGAGCCACACACTAGCTGCGTTGTAGCTTGCCGTAGTTGGTGCTGCTTTTCCTTACTAATAAGCTCTTCCCCAAGTGTATCTTATCCTACTGTCTGTGTCAGGGCAGAGGAAAGGGTATAGGATGAGAAAAAGGAGATATACTTTTACAGTTGGAGAGGGATATCCACTCAGTGTGGTTGGCTTGTAGGCTACCTGCAAACAAAAAGTGTTGCACGTAAGCCAGGGCTTGCCCATCGCCACTGGTTTTTCAGGAAGATGGAGACAGTGCCAGAAATTGTTTGCATTATTTTCCTAATGCTGCATCTCTCTCCCAGATGGCAAAACTCCCCCTAGGCCTCCACCTCGGAAAAAAACATCAGGCAACAAAGAGCCTGTAAGTCTGTTTTTCAGAGTCCTGGATGCTTTTAACCAGTCCTTGATGTTATTTGCAAAGGTAAAGAACAACTTTCTGGCATGTCTTTCCCTCTGGTGCAACTACACATAAAGCAGTTCACCCTGTAACCTCCAAGGTGACCTCAGAGCCCGTGTCACATCTCCTGCAGAGCAAGGAGATGGGCAGCCCATCTGTACATGCATGGGGCGCTTCTCCTGCAGGGCAGAGTTTATCCCCCACAGCTGTATGCCTAAATGGAAGCAGCCCTGGATTTGCAAGCCATGGGATGACGGTGAGACTCATGTGCCAGGATCACACCCAAGGGTTTGCTTTGCAGGTCCTGTGTGCCCAGCTCGGAGCAAGCTGTGTGCCCTCAGCCTGCTCACAGAACGTGGGTGAGAGCAAGCAGTGGGCTGGATCCGCCCAGTCGCTCTGCGCCTCCATTCCTGCTGAGGTTGGGGAGCGGGACAGGGGCTCAGTATCCCCGTGGCACTGTCCAGCCCAGCGCAGCATTGGTGCCTGCGGTACAAATGCGGCCTCTTATGGCTGCACTAAAGTGTTCCCAGCCCCCACCGATTACAAAGGGTGCCCGGCAGAACAGGAGTCTGTTTGTCTGCTGCACTGTGCACAAACAGTTGCATCTGTAACTACATCTCACATGAGCAATTAGCCCCGACAATAAAGAGGTCCCATCTCTGCCGAAGGGGAAGCTGCTCTTTCACCAGGCACCAAGGAGGAGCTCAAACAGCTAGCTTTCCCCAGCCTGCCGCCTTCCCAGGGAGACGACAGGTCTGGGTCTGCAAAGCATCCCCTCCTTTCTGCTCCAGCCCTCTTGGCTGCGGCTCAGTGCCTTGGCACGACATGTGTGATGCCGCCACTCTCAAAACAGCCTTCGGATGATAACCGAGCACCGAGCAGCGTGGGGCTGCACAGAGAAGGGGCACACATTTCTCTTCAGCTCCTGTGACACCCTGGGGGCAGGGAGAAGTTATTTTAAGGGTGCAGGAAAGATTATGCTGTGAAATTGAAGCTGGCTCCCACCGTGCTTGGAAACTACCCAGCCCAGCTCTTATCACTGACTAAATGCAATTTTAATTATTTCTCATCTCCCTCCTTTCTCACCTTGCTAGCATTTTTCTCCTCTTTCATCTTGCACAATTATAACCTAAAAACAACCCAGGAAAAGCATTAATCAGTTATTATTCATGCATACTTGCAATGTCAGGTAGAGGCCTCAGCTGGACAGCCGGGCTGCTTGTGCCAGGCTCTGGTCATTGCGAAAAACCACAAAGAGAATTGTTAATACCAAAGCCCTGGAAGTCCTGGCCCCACCTCTGGAGGGGAGATGTCAAATGTGATGAGCACATTGCAAGCAGCACACCTTGGTGCTCAAGCCTCTTCTCTGTACAGTGCACTCTGTGCTAAAAAAAAAGGAGGAAGAGGCAGGGTGATGTAGAGGGGACATGATCACCCCTGAGCATCAGGCAGTCTGTTGCCTGCTCTCTGGGACTGTCCAAGGAGGGCAAATCCTGTGTCCCACATGGCTGTTGTGGAGGGAAAGGGAGCTTTGGCTGACACTGCTGCTCTCTTTTATTTCTGGCCCTGATGCGTGAACTCAGTTCATCTCCTCTAAATCTTTCCAGCAGTGAAAACACCTGTTTTTTTATGTGGAGTGGGAATTGAGGCTGAAGTGCTCCTGTGCTGCTGTCACTTGCTCCTACACTGATATCACTGGAGGCAGCTGCAAGAAGATAGCCAGTCTTGCAAGTCTTGTGTGAAAGACAGAAAAAATGGTGGCACACGTGCTTGTATTTTGGAACAGCAGAAACTCCAGATTTGCTTTAATTTGCCAACACCTATGCTAGAAAAATTTCTTTTATTTTGCCGTATTTGGAACTGAGCAATAAAGTTCTATTCCTTGCCTCTGAGGTGAAGCAAGACGCTGGTGTGGACCGTAGTGCCAACCTGCTGTCCTTGGGGCTTCACATCCCAAGAAGACTCAATGGCACCATCTGATGGCCATAAGAAAAGCAAGCAGTAAAAGCTGATCCTAGAGATGGAGTTGAGGGGGAGGGTTCATGTGAAAGCTATTCCCAACCAGTAACACGGTTTCCAGCTAGGCGCAGATGGAGTAGTGGTCTTGCTGGAGAGAAAAGGAGGCTTTGAGAGGGTCAGGAGTGCTGAGAGGTGGGCTAGTTTGACCTGCGTGGTAGGAACCCTCTCCCCTTCCTCACTTGGATCCTGGACCACCTTTGGAGCAGGTATGTGGGAACGACAGGTGAGCAACAGCCAACTTGCAGGGTGCAACTGGGAAAAAAAATGTAGTGTGCTGCTGCGGCTCCCCAAAACCAGCTCAGGACAGAGTACACAGTGCCAGAACTGGTGTGCTGGTAGAAACAAAAAACCCCTGCCAAAACAGCTTGGAGAAGGGAAGGCTGAGCTTCTGCTGGGGCTGCTGAAGAATGCATGGGTGGCCACGTGAGGCTCTGTTGATGCAGGTGGTTCAGACCAATGGGAATTCTTTAGGTAAGTGGCATTTCATTGATTTTTTTCTATGTATAGGTAGTGTTGATTTCTCTGGCAAACACTGTAAATGAAGGTCAAGTTTATTCCATGTCTACTTTGCAGCGTTAGCAATGGGAGGCAACCTCTCCTCTTTCTTCTCTGACTGATGACTGCAAGGGCAGTAAGTGCAAGGAATCAGCTAAATTCTGGCCCCTGTGCATAGTAATGTGCTACTACATGAAATCCAGGAGGATAGGGTGAGGGTCAGAAAGCTTTGCCCAGGGCAATTTCCTTAGATGTGTGGGGATCAAATGGTGCCATGACTGAATCACCACCTAAAAAAATGCCACTGGTTGTTATTGTGGGACCATCATTCATGTATATGAAACTGGCTGAAACAACTCCTTGAAGTTTATCTTCAGGGGGGTATGGAAGTGCACTTGTTGGTCCTTTCATGAAATCAGGCCTCCACTCCAAGGTGTGTGTCCCACATGCAAACTGGGGCTGCATGAGCAGTTTTTAAAGGAAGAGTTGAAAGCCCCTGTGCTTGGCACACCGGGCCTCTGGATGAATGTGGAGGTTTCCTCCAAGGCTCTGTTGTCCACACACCTATTAAAAAAATGAGATACTTCTCCCTGCTAAACCTAACCCGCCTCCAGGGAAAAACACAGCCACCATCAAAACCCCCTCTCTGGAGAAGCTCTGTGAAGGCTGCTGTAGCTAGATGTGAGTTTTCCTCTCTATTCCAATGGTCACTCCTTCCCATGGGCTGCCAGCCTCAGAGCTTGCCTGGTCAGGGCACCGGATGGTTGTTTTTCTGCCTGTTTCCTAATCTGGCTGTTGCCAAAGGCAAGTCTGCTTCCTGGGTGGAGCTGATAGATGCAAGGGAGGGCTTGATCCCAGTCTGCTTCTGGCAGCCAGCACTAGTGCTGATGTTTGCAATGGCTCATTAGTCATTTATGAAGTGCACCCAGGCACCTGAAAGTCTTCCTGGGAATGCAGGGGGAGTGAGGGAGCCCATTTTATAAGAAGCCAGGCAGCAAATTGTTTGCTTCATACCTAGGAAAGGAGGCCAGAGCAGATGATGTGGTTTCTGGCTGTAGCTCCACCAGTCTTTTTTGACCCCCCCCAGCATGGTTCCTCACCCTGCCACTTGGTTGCTTGGGCAAGATGAACCTGAACGGGTGGGAGAAGTGGCCCGAGGGGTGCAGGATTATCCTTTGAGGGGCAGCAGGATGCTGCTGAGTTCATCGTTACCACAACTGAGCGCTCCCCAGTAGACTAACAGGCTTATCTGCCTGTGCTGCTGGAGTAAGTTTGCACAGAGACACAGCCACCTGTTTACTGGTTGGCACAAGTCATGCTGACAGCTCTGCAAGCATGGGAGAGGGAGAAAAGGACACTGCCGTGGGCACAGGCCCTTCAGAAAGTCCATGCCATGGATGAGCAGAGAGCACATAGGCCTGTTTCCCATGCAAGGCACCAAGCTTTCCCTCCTGTGCAGCCTTAACCTGGGGGAAAAGTCCTCCACTGAGGAAGATGGAGAGGCTGGCCAGGCTAAACCCCCATCCTTCTCACCACAGTCCCACTTGCTTTTCCCTTAACTCCCAGCTCCAAGGTCCCTCAGACAAGCATTCCTGGAGGCTGTGGAGGAGAGACAAGGAGAGGAGAGACAAAGAGGTTTCCTGAAACCAAAGCACCAAAGGGGATGCATAAGAGGCATGAATCGATAGCTGCGCTTCCGAGAGCCTCCAGAGTCCCTGGATCAGCAATAATAGAGGGGTGAGCTCATTGCTAAGAGCTTTGGTGGGTGCGAGAGCCAAGGACAGCCAGTCTGCATCTGAGAAAGGTTTGATATCGTCTCTGCAGCTCTGTCAGCAGTGCTGCCTGGTGCAGGTAGCAGCAGAAGGATCCTTTTCCATTAATTGTCTGTGCATGAACTGGTTTTATGGTGAGGAGGGGGATCAAGGCTTGGTCTTTGGCCAAGTACTATCAAATATGCAGTGGAACTGGTGAAACCAGAGATTATCTGAGCTAGATGACTCCTTTTCAGTGATCCAGGTTATCTTGCTGTCTGCTTCCCCTTTAATCCAGTCTAATATAAAAATACCCCAAAGAAGGAGGCTTCCCCTGCCTAAGGAGGTTATTCTGCTTCCTAAGAGATCTCTGTACTCCCACTGCTGCCCTGCGGGGCAGCTGATTGCCTGGGTTTGGAGGGGTGCAAGGGGGACACTGGTGGGACTGGGGTGAAGTCAGTTACCATCAGGAGTCGATCAGGCACCTAAGCCTCAGCTATTCCTGTTTGCTGCCTGCTCCTGCTTTGCCTGGCAGGGTTTGCCTCCCCTGTGCCAGCCTTGTACCCAGTGCTGCAGCATGGGGTGCTAGGGGAGCATGGCAAACCGGATTCAAAGAGGAATACTGAATTTTCCTGTTTTTTCTCAGGTTCCCACAACTAAGCAAACTCTTCAGAGCTGAAAGCACTTCAGGAACCCTGCGTGACCCAGAGGACTGGGGCGAAGGGGGGAGAGGGGAGGGCAGTCCTCCAAATGCATCCCACTGCGCTGGCCCAGTGACATTGTGGCCCCAGCTACGGCCCCCACAGGCACTGCGTAATCAGCCAGTGCCTTCACCCTGAAGGAAATTGCTTTTCTGCTATCTCTGACTTGTCTGTACCCCCTGTGCCCCCGTCTCAGCACAGCACCCAGGGCTGAACCCATGGCTCTCTGGGCTCACGCTGCAGCAGGGATAAGCCCTGGGTACCTGGGCATTTTTTCAGGGGCTGCATGACCAAAATATCCTGGTCATCTGTGACAGTCTGTCACAGAGGTTTGTAGCAAGTGAGAGGCAGGCATGCCAGGCGCTTGCGGGGAGCATCTCCTGCACATCCTGGCCCTAGTCCCTAATGGATGGCCTGTGCAGCAATTAATGGGGAAAGCAGGGCAGGGAGAGGCAGCCCTGGCAGCATTTTGACTTTATGATGTACTTTTGCTTGGCATCTGATGAGGGAAGGTTAATGCTCCCTGGCTGGAGACTAGGCCGTCCGGTCCTTGCTTGGGGCACCACCAAGTCTGCTGAGCAGCGGCTGTGTGGAGGCTCCCTCAGCCCGAATGCAGACGCTTCATCACTGTGCTGTGCCCAGGGGATGCCAGGGCAAAGCCGAAGCCAAGCCTTGAAGCCAGGCTGAAGGAAGCAGCATTCCTGCACACCCTGAAATGGCGGCCTGAGCCAGAGAGGATTGCTGCTGAGTTTCTCTCAGCTCCTGGTGTTGGGGACTGCACGTGTGGGTCACAGATGGGGGACACAGTCTGGAAGGCAGCAGGGACCTGTCACTGATCTCTCTTGCTGATGAAGAGAACAGGCTGGGATGTCAGTAAGGGAGTTTTGGGGTTCAGTGCAGGGTCTCCTAGAAGTGTAGAGGACTGTAGCATCTTGTACAGCCACCTGTCAGCAGCCCAACACTCGGTGCCTTGAGTTTGCCAGTACCCCAACCCAAACCCCGTCCCCAGTGGCTTTAGAGATGCAAAAGACTTGAACCACATGTTTCAGGTGAATGAAGCAGGACAGATGTGGCTCTTCAGATCACATGGAGCCCTTCCCCGGTACCATGCGTGGCCAGTGTGCTGGAGTTAAGACAGGAGCTGGACACTGTGGACATGTCCAGAGCTGACGTGTCCCTCCAAGACAGTCTGCAGGAGGGCAGGTTGCTTGCAAGAGACACTAAGCCAGCATGGCCTTGCTCTTATGCAGTGATTTGCACCTGTAGGGTGCAAAAGATTTCAAAGCTGAAGCACAGAGGTGAGCACCTGCACTTCCTCACGTCACACAGCCTCGTGCAGCCAGTGCCAGGCTGAGGGCTCCTGTCCTACTGTGGGCTACCACCTTGCAGACAGCTTTGCCCTCCAGACTTCTGTCCTGCATCTGTCAACAAGGTGCGTGAGCAGCTGTTGGCCTTCATCCCTCCCTCCTCTTCCTGCTCCTCCACCTCCTCCTCCTCTTCATACCAAATGCCTGCAGTGGTGTTTCAGCATGCCTGCAAAATGGCATTTGTCCGGCACCGAGCATCGCTCCGAGCGCTCCTGAAGAACATGAAATGAGGATAAACTTCCTTTCCCATCGCCTGGCGTTGCACAGACAAAATTTTGTTGGTTTAAAGAACTCCCGACCCGTCGGGAGCTGCCACTAGAGGTTGCTCGCATGCCTTGCTGCAGGCCGGGTGCTGCCGAGGCTGCGGGGCGCTGCAGGGCCAGGGCACGGCTTTTGCTCAAGACACAGCTCAAGGGCTTCCCTCTGGCTCTGCTCAGAGCCCGGCTTTGCGGCAGGTGCCAAGGAAAGGTGTCCCACAAAGCTCTGGTTTGGGCCACCGATGGCCCGTTGCCTTCTCTGGCATGGCCTGGCTTTGCTGTGCCCTAGGTTCCCAGGGTTGCCACCAGCCACTTGGCAGCCCTTGGCAGTGTGATGGATGCTGTGGGGCAGCAGTAAGGTCTGTGAGACAGGAGCAAGCCTGGCAGGTTGGTCCTGCTCTCCTTTGGCATCATGTCCAGCCAGATGGCCCCATGGGTTGACATTGAGGGGAGATCACTGGGATGGAGGGAGCACACAAATATGTGTTTACCAGGGCATGCAGGGTCTTCATTTCCAGCCTGCAGGTGGATGTCCAGGCTCCCACTTCCCTCTGTCCTGCACCCCTGGCTGCTGTCAGTCTTGGCTGAGCTCGGTGCTGCGGAGCTGGGGACACCATGTCCTCTGCAGTGTGAGCCCCTGGCTCTCCTGTGTAGGGCTTTGGGGAGAAGCACTGGGGGCCTGCTCATCCTGGATGGATGGAAAGGCTCCCCCTGTGTTAGCAGTGCAGGGTCAGGCCCTTAGCATCTGTTATGTAGAGACCCAGGGCAGGGTGGTGAGAAGTGCCCCAGCCACACCCCAAATCCAAACCAGCTGTCCGCTTCCATGCGGGGTGGACCTATTTGCAGCCAACACACATCTCTGCAAGACACACACCAGACCTGCCTTGGGGTACCCCAGGTGTGCCCCAGCACAGAGGCTGTGTCTGCTTTCAGGTACCCCTCTTGGTGCTGCTGAGGCTTCATGAAGCATCTCAGGCTGGAGTAACGGGCCCCCTGATGATGGGAGGGTTGAAGAGTGATGCCATGAAGCAGTAGGGTTGCAAGAGCTGGAAGGGGAGCCTGAAGAACAGCAAAAGAAGGGGACTACTGGGCTGAAGCAGAAGCAGAAGAGAATGCCATCCCAACGCACCTCCTCCACTCTGCTGCCAGTGCCACGCTTGCTGCATCCTGAGCAGCGGGGCAGGCAGGGGAGCCGTGTCAGCGCTGGCACGGCAGCGCCTTGCAGACACAGATGTGCACCAGTCAGGATGCAGCTCTGTTCCCAGCATGACTGGCTGTGACTCACAGAGTGCCTCAGGGGAGCAAACCAGATGGGGAAGATGGTGCCTTTTTGTTGTTTGGAAATGGAGCCACTTTTTAACATGGAGGCCTGTTTTAATTCACCAAGGTGTTTTGCAGACACCGCAGCGCCCACTGAGCAATGAGACACTCTGTGGAGAGGAGGGAGGGTTGCAATTAGTGTGGGCTGTGGGCAAGATGGGAGCAGCTGGGTCATGCTGTGGGCATCCAGGGGGCCAGTTGGATTTAGGCACAGCCAGATCCATGCTGGCATTCAACATGGATGATTTCTGGAGGAGAAGATTTTTGTTTGCATGCTTACCCTGGGGCCACAAAATGCAATTTTGGGAGGCATTTTCTTTTGCCCTGCTCCTGCCCACACAGCTCCTTCCTGGCAGGGCAGTGAGCAGGAGCAATAATGAGGGGCTGCCAGCGTGATTGATGGGGGTTGCAGCATTTTGGGTCGGGGCACACATATTTAATGGTAAATCCAGAGCAGGATAATAGCCTCTCTTTGTGGATGGAGGCTTTATTAATAAGAAATAAATAAAACATCTTTAAAGGAGAGGCGAGCGAGAAACACAAACCCCATCCTTGGGGCAATGCAGACGGATGAGTAATGGGGCCCTTTGAGTAAGTGCCTGTCCAGCCAGCTCTGAGTCACTGAGCAAACAACACCAGCCTGGAGCCAGCAGCAGGGCTATTCTTAGCCGCTCACCCTTCAGGAGATGCTGCTGAGGGAGAGGAGGCAGGTTAAGGAGAGTCAGCAGGGGAAGACATTTGCTTTCCAACTAAAAAGCCCCTGGAGCGAACCTGAGGCTCAGTTGCAGTAACCCAGCCTGGAGATGGCAAGCATGAGGATGAGGAAGGTGGCTGCTGCGGTGCTGGGAGGCTCGGGATGAGTTTCTCAGGGACATGGAGGGAGGGGAAAGGCACCTGGGGAGATGGTGTGTGCACCCTGGCCATGCATATTGCCCAGAGGGACATGGAGGTTCCCTGGTCCCTGGGACAGCAGGCAGCACAGATCCGAGCATCATCCCCTCACCTGCCCCCTGAAGCATCACCCCTTCCCACCCACCCCACAGGGTCCCATTTTGAGCTTCCCAAAAGCAACGTCCTCTGAGGCAGCCTGAATTCCCTCCTGTGGCTGGGGTTGCATCAGCAGGGAAGGCAGGTGGCAGAGGGGTACCACAAAGGCCTGGGCTCGGTTGCACTTAGGCTCCTTCTAAATAAAGCTTCTCCAGTCATACTGGCTCGAGCTGCTGGCTCAGCCCAGAAGCTTGGAAAACTTAATGATGTCATCTGGGTACTGCCGACAGACGGTGTTTCCACTCAGACACAAAGTGCACGCGTTTCAGCTGAAGAGTGTGGTTGGAGAGCATTGCTGGTTTTAGAGAACTGCCTAAAACTGCCCTTTCTCCCTGCTAAAGACCTGGTCAGGCAGTTGACCCTCATTTTGGTCTCCACTCTCATCTAGGGCATCCCCACCCAGCCCCTCAGTGCCCCAAAAGGGACCCTGTGCCCCAGGAGGGACCCCAGCAGCATCTCAGCTCTCTAAGCCAGTCTCGCTACAATGCCACATGACTAGGACAAACTCAAGGACCAGCCCATTGGCTCCTTTCCCCCTGTGCTGCCAGCGCTGCGCTGGCCACAACGATGGGGGCTGCTTGCCCAGTGGCTGAGGGCTGGTAGGGTCAACCACACACAGCAGCAGTTCCGGGGCTGTGATTCCAGAAGGGGGGTCATATGTGGGAATTTTGGGACTCACCGCAGCAGTACTCCAAACCGATACAGTCACGAGCCTTGTCTGCATCTGAGAGCAGGGTACTGCCACTGAGAGCAGGGTATCTCACCACCTGGTGAAGTGAGATTGTGCAGAGGAAAGTAAGCAGCGATACAAAGCATCCACGTCCCTCTGGCATCCCACAGGGGAGGACCCACAAGGGGACCAGAATTACCCTATCAACTGGGGAATTATAGCCTGGTGGCATAGGAGCAGGATTGCGGCCCAGGATTTCCCCCACGCATTAGTTAGGCTCCAACTCTGCCTTCCTGGTGGCCTTTGGCAAATAACGTGTTATCTTTGCTCCAGGTTTCCTATTTGTACAAGCTGGGGCGAGTGGCATTCTCCTCTGATTTCCAGAGCTCTCTGGATTTGGTAGAGCTGATCCCCATCTGCAGGGGTACATGGGAAAGGAAAAATCAAGCCCAATAACAATAATTACTTTTCTCCTTCCCATGGGTGTTGTAAGGATTAGCTCATGTTTAGCAAAACTCCCTGTAAGTGCTAAGCCTTATTTATGTCTTGGATTGCTCCAGGAGCAAATGTGGCTTTCCAGGGAGTGATGAGGTTTTTCTCTTTGCTGGCATGGAGCTGCAACGAAATTGTCACAGCCCAAGGTAAGCAGCATCCTGTTTCTGTTAGGCTCAGGGTGTAGGGCAGTGTCTGCAGCACAAGAGCAGTCCTCACCTAGCTTTCCATCGGTGTTGGAGGGGTGAAGCCCATCCCTTCTGGCATTGATGCACAACCAATAGGACTCTGGAGGAACATACATCCCATGGAGGGTCTCAGAGTGCGGTGCCCTTATTAGGCTCATCTCACTGATGCAGCAAATGGCATCTCCTAGACATGCAATGAAACAGGGTTGAGCCAGGGGCTCCCGCCAGGAGCAGCAGGGGACATGGCTACAGCATTGCCTGAGGTCCAGCCAGCAGCCAGGGCCAGAGACCAGGTCACAGCCATGGCACGGGTTGGGGTACAGGTTTGAGTGTCCTGACTCTAGCAGGGGTGCATGGGTGGGGATCAATTCATGCCCCCAGGTGCCCTCAGGATCCTGACACACAGCATCTCTGTGCACCAGTAGTATTTACACTACCTGCAATGTGTGGAAAAGCAACATACATCACCTAATGCTGGAAAGCCTGCGGGAGGTGATGAATTCTCTTTTCCAGGCTCTAGTGCTGGAAAAAGGTCCTGAGTCCTCCCAGGAGAGGAAACTGGCTTGTGGCTGGCTCAGCGCCTGCCCAACCGCTCCAGCAAATGTCCCTCCTGGGGACCCCCCAGCTCTCTGCGCAAGGGTGCAGGGGGCCAAAGCTCCTCCAGCTGCCGGACCCTGCCACCCTGGCTCTCCAGCTCTGCAGAGAAAGGGATGACTTTTTATGACCCCTTCTCCCCATGCTGACTCAGCCATGCCCCCACAGTGGGTGGCCGCAGCCTGGGGTGGGACAGCACGAAGGTAGAGGCAGTACGGACTGGCAAGCTTTCAAAGAGGCCACAAGCTAAATAAATAGCCGGCAGCCTATTTCAGTGGCTGCTATATTTAGCTCAAGGAACATTTATTTATAGGTTTGGCAGCCATTCTGAGTCAATAAAAGCCCAAGAGCTGGAAAAAGGACGTTCCTGGGTTTCTTGTTGCACTAATGGTTTCTACCCTGCGAACCACAAGGAGTGGGAGGAGAGGCAGCATCGGCACTGGGGCAGAGGGAGGAAGCTGTGCTGGGTGCGCACTGATGGGTGCCTCTGCCAGGGAACACAGCCTCCGCATACTTGTAGCCCCAGCTAAGAGCAGGTACCCTGCAGCATCACCTGGGTCCCATCCCGCATGGGCACCACTGCCAGTGACCCAATGGCCCAGCAGTCCCCTGGCCCAGAGGGATTTTCTCTTTAAAACACGGGTGGGTTTAGCTGTGCCCGTGGAAGCAGTGACATGAGATGTCAGCCCTGGGAACTCCGCTGCAGCATCTTCCCCAGGGCAGCGGGTTTGGAAAAACGAAGCCAGGAGGAGGTAAATGGGGAGGGAGATAGGAGCAACACTCTCATTTCTGTATTAAATAATTTTCTCTTTCCATGTCACACATGGCAATGAGTGGTTGAGAGAGGAAGGCATGCAAACAGCTTCTCTGAAGCCACTAGTAGGGTCAGCCGAGCACAAGGCTGAAGCTTCGTGCTGGGCAGTGTAATTTCTACCCCAGCAGCAGACGATGGCAGTAGTTTCAAGGGGTTTTACAAAAGACTCAGCAATTGCAGCTGGATGAGGGGAGTGGATTTATAAAAGACCAGGGGATTTAGCCTGGTCTGTGAAAAACAGTCGTGGGGAGGGATGTCCCTTCTGCGTTTAAGTCAATAAGTGCTGCGGCTTTCTGGAGCCAGAGCTGCAGGGAGCTTGTTCACGCCTTCTCCTCTCTCCAAACCAAACCTGCTGCAGGGGGGAGCAGGGAAACGTTTCCACCATCCTCTGCCTGAGCACAGCCCAGCCGAAATGGGGCTGCTGGTCGGTGCCCTCCGGCTGTCCCCGAGCACAGCACAGCTGCTGCCATGGGGAAGAGGTGACGGCTCAGTCAGCCATGGTGGGACTGGGGGAAAGTTTTTAGAGTTTAGCTGTAGTGCGCAGTATGTGTGCAGCCATGCACTGCTACCATGCCAGGAGGAAGGTGGGAGCAGAGCATAGCTGGGAGGCAAAAAAATTTTAATAATAATAATAATAATAGTAATAATAATAAATAACAGAATGTATTTCAATGCAAACACTCCATGCCTTTGTGCTCTTTAGCTCAGCAATCTGTACCATCCCCTACATTTGTATATACCCATCTGGAGCAGGACCTGGCCAGTCCTTTCCACTAGAAAGGGGCTGCTCAGGTGCCTGCCTACAGCTTCAGAGCCATGAATCACACACCAGACCATCAGAAACCCCTAGGGTGGCTGTTTGCAGTCCGCAGGCCCATGAATACCCCAATTAATTTTTAGCCCCCTTATCCCTTAGCCTCTGAGTTAGTGTAGCTGCAGCTTCTAACCGCTGGGCCCTATACATAGATGTCGCTCTGGCTGTGTGTCCAGGCCTGGCTGTGTGTCCACCTTTCCACCAGTTCTGGCCCATATTGATGCAACCGAAGATCCATTGCCCTCCCCAAACCCCCAAAGAGGACCCTCCAGCCCCACCTTGAGAAGGTCTGACCCTCAAAAACCAAGGCTGACACCAGCTGTTAAAACACCTATTTGGGTATTTATTACAACACGTTGTTCCAAAATACAAAAGAAAGGAAAAGAAAGTAAAGGGTAGAAAAGCACTGGTGTTTACAGCCTCTGGTAATAAATAAATAAAGACGAGGCAGGGGCAGGGTGTCTCCCCGAGTCCGACACTGGTGCTGGCCGAATCGGCAGCGAGGAAGGGAGCATGGTGGGGCTTGTGGCCAGAGCCTCTCTTCCCTGCTTGGTAGTTCCCAGCTACACCAGGGTGGGCATAGACTCCCTCCCTCTATTGTGCTTGCTGAGGAAGGGCCTGATCCTGCAGGGACAGGGGCAGGAGCTGAGGAGGCTCAGCCCCAGTGCTGTTAGGACCTGCTTGCTCCCTCCCTGTCCACGGCTGCCCCAAAGGCAGGTGAGGTAGGAAGGGTGACGCCGGACCAGGACCCCAACAGGGGTCTGCCAGGGTCCCCCGAGAAAGGGACGAGACCTGAGCTCTCTGCTTTCTGATGCGGTCTCAGAGCAACCTCAGAAATGAGTTCAGCACAGCATGATGAGAAGGACGCCAACCCACGGCGAAGCGAAGTCACGACAGAGACAAGAGACTGTGCCCAGGCTGCTTGGAGAAGGGTGGTGTTAAACCCCGCAAATTAAAAAGACTCTTCATGGGGCTGGCACAGTACAGAGAGTGTTTCATACCTCAGAGCAGATGGGATTCCTCTTCCCTTCCCCTAATGGCTCCTCCTTCACCTTAAAGTCATCTGGAAACATCCAGGTTGTACAAGAAGCCCAGGTGATGGGTGCAAAAAAGCAGCACCAGATTCTAGCTGCTTACGAACCCTCTCTTTATCAGTGTTGGATAAAAGCTGTATCCAGTCCCATGTCAGGAGCCATTCCCAGCCCCTTTCTGAATTTGTCCAGGTACCAGAGGCCGCTCACATCTCTCCTTGCTGCTCTGCCACTGAGCTTGCTCTAACACCAGCCACGTGTCCTCGCCAGGCTGTGCTGTCCCCGGGCAGGGGGAGCTCACCTGCACAAAGGAGGACACTCAAGCCGAGAAAGTCCAGGGCACCTGGCTAAAATGGGGTGCCAGTGCATGGGCTCAGCTGAGCAGGGGGAGCTTTGCAAACCAGCTGCGACAGCAGAGCAAGAAGCCCCTGCGGGTGAAGATGCAGCCTGTAGGTGCAGCCAGCAGAAGAAGGTGAGAGGATCACAACCTGGAGGGAGCTGATTCCATGAGCTGGATGCCTGGCCAACGCTCCTTGAAGCTGTTACAAAAGCTTTAAGCTTTTGTGATTTAATCCTGCCTCTTGCAAACATGAGAGGTACCTGTACAGGGGAAAGGAGCTGCAGAAAGGGAAGGGAAGAGTTAAGAGAATGGATCTGCCCCGGGTTTGGGTGCCTTTATACCCTTAGGAAGCACCACCCTCCAGCTCCTCTGACAAGGGTTTGCCTCCTGGGGCTCGGGACAGCTGGGAGCTGTGCCTAGCGCAGGCCCAGCCGGGCTGCGGGGAGCAGAGAAAAGGTATGATGGGGCCTTGCGTTTATTCACAACAGAGAAACAAAGAGCAACATACAAAGATTAAGAAGCAAAAAAGTACAGAATCATAACCATAATAATCATAATAATAATCATAAATACTCAAATCTATTATTCATAGATTGCAATGACAACACTGATAGCTTATTATCATTAGTATTAAGGATGGGAGGGGGAAGGGGACAGCAGGAGGGGGTTCTGGGGGTCATTGTCTCCTAAGGGGCAAATGTAACGGGGATGGACGTCCAAAGAAACAAGCAGACAAAGAGAAGGGCCGGGAAGGCAGCAGGGGTGGGGGATGCTGCTGCCAAGGCTGGGGACAAGCCTGCTCCAACCTAAGCCTCTGGCTCAGTGTTGCCAACATGATCGCTGCCCTCCTGCTGGCTTCGCTCAGCCCTCTGAAAGGCAGCCAGGAAGGAGGTGGCTGGGGGCCTCAGCCCTGGGGACAGGCTGGAGGGAAGGGGACAATGTCCCTTCTAGCCTGAAGGAAAGCTGTGGTTTGCTCCATCCTTGTGGTGGAAAGCTCAGCCATTGCTGCTGCTGTGACCATCAGGCACTCAACGGCTTTGTTGGTTCCTCCCTTGAAAGGAGAGACCTTTCCTCTCCTCTGTTCACACTTTTGCCATTGTGGGTCTCTGCTAATAAATGCACCCTCATCAGATTGGCATGGAAAGATGATTGTTTGTTTCAGTGAGTCTTTGGGTTGGGTTGTCTGGCTGTGAGAGCCCATAAAAAGATTTGGCTGACAGATGATGGGGAGGGCTACCAGCCAGCACATCCATCCTTGTGATAAGTCATATCTCTCTGATTCATGGACAAAGTGGTCTATTAGACAGCGTCTGACTTTAAAAAAAAAATAATTTAAGTTAATTGCAAGCCACTTGGTGACCCTGATGGCTTTGGGTCAGCACTGGCAGGAGACACTCTTGCAGGACTGCTCCATCAAGGCCTGTCTTCTGGATGGAGCCTTAAAATATTGCATGAGAGGGCTTCTAGTGCACATGCCCAAAGTAAAGGGGAAGGATGAACGCAAAGTACATCAGAATAAGACTGCAGAGCTGGGTCATGAATGTCTCTTGGCAGTTATGATCTACTAACCTTAAAATCTACTTCTCTTTGCTCTGGTGTCAGAGGAGAGAGGAGTCCATAGTGCTAAAGCCTCAAACATGGCTGAGGTGCATCCAGGGGATGGCAGAGTGGAGACCACAAAAAGCAAACCACATGCCTGCTTCTTTGCAGACATTTAGAGTCTCATTTACAACACGCACCCTCTCCTTCCTGACTTACTCCAGCTGCTTTTTTTGCACTCATAACACTGTGTCAGCTAATGGGATGAGTTACACGAGAGGTCGCTAGCACCTTGTCTCACTTCCCCACCTGGCTGTGCCGACTGATTGCTCTCTTTTTATTAAATCCTTTGGGAAGCCATCTAGTCCCCTCTCCATTGCCCAAAGCTACACCTAACCAGCTCCTTCCAGCAGCTTGCCTGACCTGAGCTCAGTTGATCCATGCTGGCACCAACCCTGGAGGACTACGGGATGGGCAGGAACTGAGCGATACAGAGCAGAGATCAGCAGACAATGACCCCTAGTATGCTTGGGAAGAGATGCCACTGACAACGGCAGCAGGAAGGGAAGGGGGACCAGCAGCACTGCTTGGGCAGGAGGCAGGCAACACTAACCCTGGCCTCAGGGGGCTTACCAGAGGGAGGACGAAGCCTTTTTCCCCTCCCTCCTTAGATTTGACATTGATGCCCACTTAGGAGACCCTGCTGCAAGTGCAACTCCTGAATAGCTGCCTGGCTCATGGGATGGACCCAAATGCTTACTGGAATCTAAAAAGGGAGCTTAGACAATAGTGTCATTGTCCTTTTATGGCCAGAAGGGAGAAATGTTCAGGTTGGCAACACTGAGCTGGTTTGAGATGGTTGCTGGAGGCAGTGATGGGTGGCAGTGGGCTTTTGAGGGGTGACTATGAGATCTTTCGCCTTCATCAAAAGTGACGTGGGGAGAGGCAGGTGGTCCCTGGCTCTCCAGCCACCTCTGTTCCTCCCCACCACACCTCAGGGAACCAGGCAGGAGCAGGTGGAGGTACCCAGCATCTCACTAAATGGCCCCATGGAAAATCAGAAAAACTAAAGTCAGCCTGAAGAGAGTGAGGAGCCTCCAGGGAGACTCGCCTTGACTGCAGACACAGCTGGGGAAGCAACCAGCCAAAGCGAGCAGCCCCTCCTCACGATTGCAGCTCCTCACGCCTCTGTTTTGTGTTCAGTTTTAAACCTGAGATAATTTGGTTTTATCATGTGTATTTTGATTTAAAGATAGAAACGAACGACAAGAGGAGGAACAAGGGAAAGGGAGAGAAACCATGTGGACCCAGAAAAGAAAAAAACATCACTCCTTGGATGACACGGGACACAGACATGCACGAACAGAGACCCCTGAGGTATTAACTTTGCAAACTAGCGCAAGAAAAGGGAGAAAGCAAAGACAGCCACAGGGAGAGATGTGCTTTGCAGCAGAGGCAGTTTAGTGCCTACAGCTCCAGAAAGCAACTTCTCAGCAAGCCTGTTGGGGATTGAGGGCAAGAGTTTGACTCCCCACCGGGACAGGGGGAAGCAGCCAAATGCCTCTGACTTTTTAGTCGATTGTACCTTCTGTGTGCTTGCAGAGCTTCATTTCTGGCCAGCTTATTATCACCTGCTGGAAGGAGGGGAGCTGGCCCAGAGGGGAGCAGGGCCAGGGGAGTCCTGGCACCTGCAAACACCGCACAGGTTTCTTGGATGTGAAGTGAAGGATGGGGGAAGCCTGAGAAACCACTGCCCCCAAAGGGAAAACAGTGCCCATACCTCCCAAGCAAGGTGGCTGAGGCAAGGGGGAGCAAAGGGGCTTGGACAGGCAAGCAAGACACCCCGCGACAAGAAATCCCAACTACCACCAGCCTCCCCTCCCTGCTTCCGACACCTTCCCTTTCCCCGTGCAGCTGGAGGTGACACCCGACACCCTTCCCTCAATTTCAGGTGACTCCCTCCTTGCCCTCTCCAATAAGGGCCAGCCCAGGGTAGGGGAGGGAGGCACGGATGGGACGGGGTGACGCCCAGGATGGGGACAATGGCTGGGATGGGATGATGGCCAGGATGGGTGTGATGGCTGGGACGAGGATGAGGAGAAGCAAACAGAGACCAAGGGGTGAAGAAGCGTCAGCAGCTTCCAGAAGAGAGTTTTCTGGCTCAGTTTGTGTTTTAAGAAGGTTTTATGGTTTGCTCATTTGCTTGTTTGTTTCTAGAAAAAGTGCCCAGAAGAGTCTCCTGTTCCCCTTGTCGCTGTGCCCAGAGGGAAGGGGGGGAAAATCTTTGTCGTCGACATGAGCTATAGAAGGAGCCACAGGCCTCAGATATTGCTTAGAAACTCGTATTTCAGATTTAAATACCATACACAGTAAAAATAGAGCTGAAAGTACCGCCCCACATTGTCTGCAAATCATTGCCAGAATGAACAGCTTCAATAAATTAAAAACAAAACAAAAAAATTGAAATATTATTTACGTCTCAATAAAAATCGCAGTAAAACCATTTACCTTTTCCTTTGTGTGTGTGTTTTCGGGTGTTTTTTTCTTTATATTATATATAATATATATTTATATATGTATAGGGCTGCTCCAGTGCAGCATTTTTAGGATACTTAGCCAGAGAAACATGGGGGAGCATGCTTAGTGCACCAGGGTGCAGGGAAGGGGCAGCTGTGCTCCCCTCCACAGGCGCTGTGCCCCATCCCTGCAGCCAAAATTGTGACCCCTGCCCCTTCCCGCTCGATTTTGATGCCCAAATTTCGAGTGCAGGTCTCCAAGGGCTGGGACCCCTGGAGATAGGGGGGGAAGGACTGGGGTGGGTGCAGGAGGGACACTAAGCATCCGCCATTATGTTTCCTGACTCTGGAAAGACTCATCCATCTTCGCTTCGGTTTCAGCGCGTGCGCTCCCGAAAATGCACACGTGGGTATAAATACTCCCCCCACCAC